>CM028381.1:127078121-127301051 GCA_013146195.2 Codonopsis lanceolata | reverse complement strand
TGAATTGCGTGCAATGCTCGCATTTCTTCCTTGGTTGATTGTTCGTTTGACTCGTGAGAGAGTCTAGATGTGTATGAGAGACCACATTAAGACTAAAACACTTTTAAGAGATGTCATATAGTTGTTGACTTGTTAAAGTCAAAAGTCGTAACGACGATAGTCGAAATGCGACGCGATTGAGGGTTTATTCGGGTTTTGTGTTTCTGACCTCGATTTGGTCCCAAATCTTTACATGATGATTAAATAACATGTTTAGATGTGTTAGACTTCTAATTGGATGTATTCCATAAGTCTCGTGAAGTTTTGACGCCCTCGAGAATAATTCTCCTTATCGCGTAGTTTGAGATTGAGCCGAGGCGAACGTCTTTTCTAGAACCTATTTCCCCTATCACGTTGTTCATCATCGAGAGGCATTCAGGCCTATTTTGTAGCCCTAATAGGTGTTTACAATCATGGGTTATTACCCGTCGGTTTGTGGTTTCATTCGACGTTCGATAGTAAGTTGTTACGTCTTCTTGCGGTTTTGCCGGGGTTGTTTGGTGTTGTTTTTGGAAGTCTAGACCTACTTTAAAATGGGTTTGAGACTTGGATGGTTTAGTTTAGTGTTTGAGGACTTTAAGGGTTCAATTGTGAGCCATTTCGAAGCTTTAAGGCTCGAGGATGCATGCGGGAGCAGCCGAAACCGAGCAAGGAAACAAGAAAATGGGAAAGAAATTTTTGGGGTGATGCGCTCGCATCATGAGAGAAACCATGCGACCGCATGGTTCTTTGTTCTGCATTGCGGGACAGATTTGGGAGATTTTGCAATTTACCTATCTTAACCCACAAGCCCAATCTAACCCAATCCTAAACCCTCCTAACTACCTTAGGGTATATCCTAAACATCTAATTGAGGTTTGGAGGTAGATTAAGGTGGTTAATTAAAAGGGAAACAACCTTAATCTAAACTACACCCATTTAGTTTCTAACACATATAGCAACAAGCACACCACTAAAGCCTCCATATTCAGCCACCACTCCACAAAACGTGGGAGACTTCTTGAGAGCTTGAAGGGAGAGTTTCTAGGGTTCTTGAGTGCCCAATCTTGGAGGCCAAAGCTTGGGACCTTCTTCCCCAATCTACACCATGGTTTTGAAGAGAGGAGGTCAAGAAGAACAACCTCCTCTTGGAATTTCGGAATGGCAGCTTGTAGGGGCTGATTTGAGGTAAGTTTCTACCTTAATTCTCTTGCTTTTGGGCTCCGTTGACCTTAGGGAAACAATCATTTGTGCTATGTGAGGTCAATGGAAGCCATTGTTAGGGTTTGTAGAGAAGCATGAACCCTAGGTTTTCAAATTGATGTTAGAATGGGATTGACCTATGAGATATGAAATTCATGTTCTAATTAGTCTATTGAACTTGGGTATGTTGATTATCCATGAGTTTTGATGTTGGTTTGGTTGAGATACTTGGAGGGTGTTTTGCCCAAATTTGGTTTAGCTTGCTAAATTAATGAAGTAACTTGATTACTATGTTTTTATAGCTTAATAGAGTATATAAAACCCGGGTTGTATGATTTAATCATGAATTGGGAATTATGATTGGTAAGGTGAGCTAAATAAAATTGTGCTCAAAATGATGAATTTATTCTATGTTATATTAGTGAAGGTTTTGTCGGGTTTATGTGAGTTAAACGAACAGGGATGATGACTATTGTTGATGGTTATGAACATAGAGATTATTGAGACCCATGGCCTCTATGCCCTAAAATTTTAGAAAGGGTAGATGGACTCAGCAGATAAGTTTGATTATGTGCTAATTGAACTTGGATTGAAATCCTACGATGATTGGATTTCGTTTAGTTAATGGAGGTGAAGAACATAACTTCCAAACTTTAAATGGTTGGTGATTGTGATGTGTTTGTGGGTTTTTAGTCTTGGGAATATAGCCCGAATGACTATTGAGATTTGGTTGTAAACTTTAAGAAATTATTACGGTGTGAATTTATAAAACACATAAAGAATGAAATGTGTTAGTAAGACTCAACCAATTCGTTATAAGGCTAATAAAATGATAAAGAGCCTTGGGTTGAAACCCTACAATGTTTGGGTTTGTTTGAGTTATGTTTGTGCACAGGGTTTTGGTTTGTGGCGTACTTATGTTATGAAGATTAACTAGAAATATATTTTATGCATGCTTGTTAGAGCATGGGACAATGGAGACCCCACATAAGGTCACGAGATTATTTAAGAGAAGATTAAGAGAATCCTCTTCTCAGAGTTTTTGTTGCGTACATATGAAAACACTTGTGCGAAGTGACTACGGAGTAGTCATGATGTTTTAAGTATGGTGTTGGTGTTATCGATCATGTATGACGATTAGGACTATGATTGAATCCGTGTACTTAAAATAAAGACTAAAATAATAAGTCTTGAATGGTGGATATTTTGAGACCGTAGTAGTCTTGGTTTGGTTTGAGTTGAGGATTATGGAAGACCTCACATTATATTTTATTAAGCTTAAGCTATACTTGGTGGTTGACTTGAGGAATAATGAATACCTCAATACGTTGTTTTTAAACTAAACTTGTAAGTTAGTTGAACACAATGGTTATATGCGCATTGTTCATGATGTTTGGTACGCATTATGTCCTACTTGTTTATATGCAATTATATGCATGGTTTATGAGATTTCGTAGAGAGCATTATGTCTCACGTGGTTATATGCAAATATGTGCATGGATTATGGGATTTTGTGAGCATTATGCCCTATTTGTTTATGTGCAATTATGTGCATGGTTTATGAGTTGTTGTAGAGCATTATGTCCTACATGATTTAATGAGCCCGATAATAATGAATTTGGTCTCATTGGTTTAGACAAGTAAATATCTACTTGAGCGTTTGGTTTAAAGTCCAAATGGCGGGTTTTAGTTGTTGTGTCGGCAATGGGCGATTCATATCCTTTGGGAACAATCGCTACAATCGTTGCATTGGGTCCTTTTTCTCCTCACTATTTGGCCAATAGTGGGATGTGATCTCAGATTATGCCATCTAGCGACATCGAGCTCTCATTTCTCATCAGGAGGCTGATGAATGTAACGAGTACTCATTAAGGAAACGATGAGTTGAGATTATTTGGGAGGAAACCCCGTGGTATTATTGATTGGTTGAGAATCATGGTTTGAGATCATGGTATTGGTTTTTGAACCGATTTGATTGTAGCGGTTCGATTACGTTTCGCATTACGCATGATTATTTATGAGCATTTATATGAAAAATAAGATGCTACTTGATTTATGTGAGTTTATGTGCTTTAAAAAGTAAGTACATGTTTCATGATGGTATACTAGCATGATACCATGATTTTATATGATTGTGCATTTATGCCATGCCATGTCATAATATGCCATATGTTGCATTTAGAAACTTCTGGGTCATTATGACTCACTCAGTGTGATTGTTTTCCTAGTGTGTGCGGTGATCCCGTTAGTCAGTGGCTGCCGGATAACGACTTTTAGCGTGGTCTTCCAAGTCAAAAGCTTGGAGTTATTTAATTATTATGTTGTTATTATTTGTGAGGCTCGAATGTAAAGTTATGTAGACTTTACTTGGGTAGATTGTAGTATTATTTATGGTTGTGTATTTGGGAGCCTTATTGCTTAGAGCGTATATTTATTTCATCGTTTCGAGCATGTGTGGCTCGTTTATTTTAGTTGTGGTATATTGTTGTTCCTACCTCGATAGTTTTAGTCGTGAGGTTTGGTTGGTGGTTTAGCATAATTTTATGGTTATAGTGAATTGTTCCTCAGGCATGTTATAGCCGTTGAGTGTTGTTTATCAGGTTGGGATTCGTTACCAATCATTCAAACCCAAGCGGAGAAGACCTGTTGTTCTACCTAGGTTGCCGATGGTTTGTTGTGCGTAAAGAGAATCAACCACCCGACCTCATCTTAATGTTGCGCCATTTCTCCTCCACCTCGGCCCTAACTTGAAGCGAGAGAAAGCGATTTCAACCTCCATTCTCGAAGATTTATGGTCCAAAGTGAAGAAATCTGAGATTTCATCTTCTTTTAATAATCGTTTTTGAAATTGCGGGGAATGAGTTCATTTCTTCCCAATTGCTTCCTCAATTTTCTTCATTCCGACCAAATAGTTATGGGTGTCAATTTCGACCTTTACCGGGTAATTCCCTCCTCCAAATTCTTAATTCATTTTTCTCTCCCATTGTATTCCCTTTTCTCAATTCGTCTTTCCCCAATTTCTTCCTCGGTTTCCGTTTTCTCAATTCGAGTTCATCACTACCTTCATCATTTTTCTTAAGCTATTGACTTTGAAAATGAACAACTCTACACCAACCTCTTCAAATGGTAGTTGGAGCTCAAGTAATATGGAAGACATGTCTTTGTAAATGTGGAATAAAGATTGGATTGAAGACTTCTTGGACTAGAAATAATCCGGGAAGAAGATATTGGGCATGCCCAAAATATGGGGTAATTTTAATTTTATTGCATTTACCTCTGTTTTTGTTTGATATGGCAACAAGATTGGATTATATTAATTTTTTTTTCTTTTTAATTACAGACAACATGGATATTGTGGATTTTTAAATGGTTGGATGATGAATGTTGCATAAGGTCCAAACAAATTATTTAGGGATTGTTAGCCAAGTTGAGCAGATTTGAAGGTAAAATAGAGACATTGAAGATGAAAGAAATGAAATGGTGAGTTGATGATGGCAAATAACATGGTTGAGGCCATGAAGGCGAAGTCATTCGGTTGAAAATAAAACTTAGATGTGTCTTTATTGTAATGACAATTATAATTGGTTTTTGTATGACCATGATGTTTGATTTGTAGTAAAAACCTTGCTTAATTCTAAATACAATATGTTTTTGTTAATCTATTGATTGCAATGGAAGTTGTATTGGCAATTCTATTTGGCAAGTTTGAAGAGTTTGGACATACAGGTGGGTTGAAATAGAGTTTGGACATACATGATATCATACTTAGGTTGAGAAATTCAATCTTCTTCACAATTCTTTGAGTTGTATTGGCAATTCTATTTGGCAAGTTTGCAATGGAAGTTGTTTGTTATAGAGTGTGATATGTTTTGTTTTGTAACCGGCACATCTGAGAAATTTGGACATAAGCTGCAAACATTGAATGACTTGGAAAATTTTGTAACCAAAAATTTGGACATAAGGAGCAACAACTGCGCATGGAATTTGGACATAACAACATAGTTTGGAAAATTTTGTAACCGGCATAGCTGAGGAGGAACAAGCTGGACATAACATAAATTCTAAATACCAAATCCATACAACAAGCTGCATTAAATGAGAGAGCAACAAGCTGGACATGCAATTCCAATTACCAAATCCATACAACAAGCTGGACACTAATTTTGTCTGAAATTCCAAGTACCAAATCCATACAACAATTGGACATAACAGTCTTGAAGTACTTGTAATTTAGTGTAAATTAGAGTACTAAACTAAATAAATTAGGCGTAAGCGGACATACATAACCAAACATAACATGTATACTCGGACATAACATAACATAACCAATTTCATTAACATAACACAAATCCATACAAGAACATGGTTTAATAAGTCAAATCCATAACTACCAAATCCAATAACAAATACCAAATTCCAAATTCCAAATCCATACGAGTTTGATAACATCAAATTGTTTAAAAACAACAAAGTTTAACACAAATTCGGTCTTCATGTCCTCCAGATCCACCTCCATTTCATGTCTCATTCCCTTCGGTGGTTATATCTTGTCTTTGCCACTTGTATTATCATTCCCTTTTGCATTTGTTGAAGTTCCACATATCCACCTCGATTGCATGTCTCAAATTGGCCATTGTAATGTAATTCACTCCTCCCCCCTCACGATAAATTAGATGCGATTGTTGATGTTTGATTCACCTTAAAAATAAAAGGCAAAGTCAGAAATTTTCAATTAAAAAAAAGAATATAAAATGATGAAATTATATTTCTTACATTTCTGAAGCAATCTATTTGTATTGCCCCTTATGTTCACCCCATTGCTTGAACCTCTCTTTCTTTTAACTTTGAAGATGATTAGAAAGGCAACATTCAATTTCACAAAAAGTCAATATAATACATATCAACAAAAAGCCGGTATTCAATTTCACAAACTTACAGGTAATTTTGAAGGATTTGATAGCGAGGTTGGCTGCTAGGTTGATTGCTTTTCGGTTGTGACGAGGTTACGGTGGGTTGTGAAACGAGTTCGAGTCGATTAAGGGGATCTCATCAACAAGTTGTGGCGAGTGCGTATTGGAATTCCTTTTGTTACAAGTTCTTGAATTATGTCCAACTACTCACACTTTCCACACTTGAAGATTTCGACATCTCTTCAATTTGTGTTGATTCTTTGGAAGATGCGGTGGCTCATCGAGGTTGTCTTCTTCTCGGTTTCTTTGGTCTTCGGGTTTGTTTTCATATTTTGGGGGCAAAGGGGTGGTAAGCGACACTTGGGCCATAACTTCGAGATCGATAATACCCATTATGGCATGCTCGTATGCCTTCATGTATGTCCCAACAGTGTAATAATCATTGACATAAGACTCGAGGATTTTCCTTCCTACACCAAATGGCCAAGCAAGCATGTTTACAAGGAATGCTGTCAACTCCCATCTTCACAAGTGCATAGCGTAGAGCAAGATCCTGTTGTCTTTGGTCAAATGGGCATTGATCTCAAAATGCCAATCATACGCCTTGATAGGTATGCCTCGGCACCCCTTTCGCGGAATTTTTTACGAACAAGACTTCTTATCTAGGACATAGTGTCACGGAATCCCAATTCTTGGCTTTATCTCTATTAACTTGCAACCTACTCATCACCAAATGTCTTATTGTCTCAAGCATAGTTATAATTGGCTTGTCTCTTGCATCAAGAATAAAAGCATTGAAGCTTTCACACATATTATTAAGCGAGGATATCACACTTAGGTTGAGTGCCAAAATGTGACCTAGACCATTGATTTGCGAGGCTTATTGACTAGCCACTCATAAGCATCCCATCCAACTCTTTCAATTCCTCCATTCTTGCCTTAAACACTTCAACCCTGTTGCTAAGGCTTGCCCATAAAGAATTTTTGATTGGCGCCTTGTGAACCCGTCCCTTTTCATGTTTGTGTGTAAATGTCTAACACAGAACCTATTTTGACATTTGGAAGCAGATCTTCAAATCTTTGGTATGAGCCACTTGTGTTTATCACTCATGAATGTCCATTCATATTGATCTTCAAAGCCTATGTCACTCTCAACAATGATAAGAACCAAGTCGAAGAGTCTTTTGTTTCATTTTCAACTCTTGCGTAAGCTATAGGAAACATTTGATTATTTGGATCAACCCAGCTCTTGTCAACAACTGTCCACCTTGAGGGCCTTTCAAAAACATCCATCCACCCCTATAATCTTCCTCTGAGAACTGAAACCCTTTTTACAAGCATCAGAAACAAATATAAAGCCTTTGAAATGTAGGATTACCGAGCTTCAACATCGGACAATTTCAAAACCACACTTGAACACTTTGGATTTGACCTAAGTATTTCTAGGCAATAGTCTCTTATTTGGTGGAATTCTTTGCTTCAAAGTCCCTTCCAATAGTTGTTTGGCTTTCTTTTTTGCTCTATATGCTTGTTGTTTTGAGACATTAGCCTTAAGTTTGGTACACAACTCATTCCTAAATTCTTTAGTTCCTAAACTTGGATTTTCTTTGAATTTCTTCATGAATGTCCTTCCAATCCAACCAGACCTAATACTTGGGTTGTTGTAAGTCCATCCACTTGTGTATGAACTGGATTGTAACCTCTCAATTGCCATGATTTGTCATTTTGCATTGGTGCAGCATATACATACCATTGACATCCTTCATTTCTACAACTTGCTCTTAATCTTCTGCCATCATTCCTATCAAATCTAATGGCCATCCCCCTTCTAAGACAAAATGTTTCAATAACATCTTTCACTTCCTTCTTGCTACTATATATGGTTCCCAATTTCAATTCAGGTTTCTTATCAGTCTTAGGATTGTGTTTAGGATATTTTGTTTCAGGTTCCTCATCACTACCCAAGATGCTCTCAAAGTCATCACTATCAGAAAGTTCCTTATCACCATCCTCATTCATCCTATTAATCATAGTCTCACTCACATATTCATTCTGCACTGACTTTCCCTTCCCCACAGCACCATCAAACTCAATATCATTATCAACATATTTTTCAAATTCATTATCATCCTCTTCCATATCATATTCAGAGTCATTAAATTCTTCAGAATCAGATGAATTAGAAGACAAAGAAGCATTGACATTTGGGTTTTCTGGAATGGTGGGATTTTCTGAAATTGTTTCAAGATGCTCTAAGTAGATATGTACCTCTTTCTTAGTAGGTATAGACCTAAGTAGGTTTTGTGATTCTCTTTCAGTGACAATAAGATTACAACCCATGACTATACTTTTCTCAAATTGATGCCAAATCTTAACCATTTCAAACTTGTAACCTAATTCCTCTACAAAATCACTCAAGTCAGTTAGCCCAAAACTCTCTCCATCCACCCAATCAAAAAAATCTATCTTCCCTCCAACATATATTTTAGGGTCATGCTTCATAACACCACCATGGACAATTTTCATTGTAAATGAAATGATATCCAATTCAGGGTCTACAACAAAGCAAAATAAATAAATATCATCAACTAACACAACAATTTCAGAAAATATAATAAGCTCACAATAATACTACTATTATTTCTACTAATTTTCAGAAAATATCATAAGCAAACAATAAGCTAAGACAAGTCTAATTTTATATTGATTGAAGAAAGCAAGCAGTATAATTAGTATAAAATCAACCATTTTAACACAAATTCAATCAATAAGAGCATAATATCAATTACTTTAGGCTTTTAGCTATGTCCATGGAATCAATACAACCATTGCATGCCACCAGTTGCCGTCAAAATCACATAATACGTACTGTACAAACAAGATGTCTTAATGGTATCTATGTACTGTAATTTGCAGATGTCCTCTCCATTTAGAAGATGAATTATCAATGTCGATAATAAATCTAACCATTTAAAGTGTTATGCATTTGATTTACAAGTTGGATACAAAAAGCTTGACAATAAGTGTTTCAAAAATACGGGTCTCATGCATACTCTTTGGTTAAAATAAGGCTTTTCTTCAAGACATTCCTTGGATTTTCTGGTTTTGTTCTATATCCTTTCATAATGGCAACTGGGAAGACAGGAATGCTGAAATGATAAACTCCGAGGCTAACAATGTTGCAAGAAATTTTCTCAAGCATTCTCTAATTTCGCTTGTTTTAACCAAAAGTGATAAATAAGCTAGCAAACAATAATATCACATATTAGGAACGAGCTAGCAGACACATACCGTAATCAGGTTGGGATGCATCCTTGCTTCTTCTCGTCATGTGAGTTCAATTGCACGACTTTAGGGTTTTAATCAGCTCAAAAAACGGGTTGACTTGATAGCGATTGAAGAAATATGGACGAAATTTGGGGATTAGGGTTAGGGTTCTAAAGGGAAGGGGGGGCAGAATTGGGGAAAATTGATGAATTAGGGAAGAAATGTCGAGCTAATACACATTCATTTCCCTTTCTCTCTTCATAGCCGGTTTCCTTGTCTTTCCAACCTAGAATAGCAGGTCTTAGTTTGGGTTTGTGATTGGTAACGGAAAGTATGAAAGTTGATGAAACTGGAAATCATTTAGGATGATATTTGATACTTTGTGTACATTGGGTACCAAAAGTGAAAAACGGGTAAAGTTAGGGTACCAAAAGTGATATTAACCCTATTAATTAATCTCAAAGTAAAAAATTACACCCGTGTGGAGCACGGACTTTATAACTAGTTAAGTATTATAAATGAGGAAAGAAAAAGACGCATAGTGTAACGCCCTAAACTCGACACCGTCACTGCAGCCCCACACTTTGGCCAAGTCACCATTACCAAATGCTAAACCATAAAATATCTCAAACATTATAAAGTATAAACATTAAATATGTCCAACAAAATAAAATCTGTTAGCTGTCTGTTACAAATCCCAAAACTTATCGAAATCCACAAATCCCAATACAAAACGAAATTCATTAACAAAAAACCATGACTAGAAATTTTAAAGTGCTAATAAAATTATTTATTCTCGGGTTGCTCTCGCCATTGCCTACCCGAGCCCAATAGGATCAAAATCTACTTACGACCCAAAGGGAAAACAAATAGAAAAAGATGAGCGAACATGTTAAATAAATTCATATACAACACCTCCGGTTTCTAAGGAGGAGTTGATCAGCAAGAAAGACAATGTCAAAAGTCAAATATTTTACGAAGATCAAATAACCAAATAAATCAGTTGTAGCCTCAGCTTAAAAGCAAAATCAAACGTCAAATATAACTTGCAATCCAATTGAAAGATAAGACCAAAAACTAACACGTGAGGTCTAGTTGTCATCAACTGTCTCCTATCGAATAAAAACAATGGCCACATGATCATTTAAGCAGTCCAACGGCCTAACTGACGGTGGCTCTAATTAAGAAGCCCAAAGCGCTCAAAAGGTTTGACCGGTATATTTGGATTACCTCATCACGTCACTAAGTGGTGTTAACATATTTCATCATGAAATTTGCATCATGTACACTCGCGTGACGAATTGTTTGACTAAGTGATCACATAGGAGTTCCAAGAAAATCAAATGTTCAACAAGTATAATTAAATCAAATTCTCAACAAGTTGATATTTCAAGTGATGTCAAATATGTGTTACAAAAATACAAATTTCTGAGTGGGAACAAAATAGATTTGATGAAGCTCAAAGCAAATATCGTAAGACGAACATGCATATCAAAAAATGTTACATCAATAAAATGAAATGAAAGTCTACCGAATAACAAGTGAATCAAATGACCTAAAGAAGTATAGTCCCTTACTTGACACGCTTAGCGAAGATAACATCGAAACACGTACGATTGTTTTAGTCTCGTTTGCCCAAGTCTAATTTCAAAGTACACACTAATTACTAACTTTTAGAAATTTACAAACTCTTTTAAAAACACACTTAATTTCCGCACATCGTACAAATACTTTTTGATATCTTACTCGTATTATGCTAAACAAATAATTATAACCTTTTATACTTTGTAAAAGTTGATCAACTCATCTCATAACTTACCTAATCATCATGAATTGACACATGCCAACTAATGAACACAATGCAACGCGCCTTGTGCCAACACCTCTGGTTTACCCTTTTCTTCTTCTATTAAATTTTTTTCTATTACTCTATACTAACACTCTTGTCTCTTAATCCAATTCTATGTACAATCCATTTCTCTTTTTTTCCTTAACTCACATCTCCCTCACCTCATGCCACTGCCAGCTCCCTCCTCCCTCTTCATATTTTGTTCTTCATCTCCTGCTACTTCTCCCTCCCAGACAAACCAACCCAACACCTTTACTCACACATACAATCTATCCTTTCTTTCTTCTTTTTTATTTTTTTGTTACTCCCAATTTTCTCTTCATTTGTTCTTTGATTCTTTTCCCTTTTTTTCTTCAACTCGCCCCTAATTATTCCCCCCCCCCCCATTTTTGTTCCATTTTTCACTCCAGTAACCCCACTGAAGGCACCCGACCTAAGGCCACCCACGTGGAAAGACACGTGGTCGCCAACGCAACCATAGTGGCCCCACTTCGAGCACAAACAAGGCGATAAAGGTCGACCATCTAATTAATAAGACACGTGATCATGAGCAAACAATCTGAAGACCATCCATGCTTGGCGGACCAGTCAAGGACCATACATGCCTGACCATGCGGCCGAGGAGCCTTCAAGCTCGACCAACATATTCCTAAACATCGAAGCCCGGACGTCAGCATTGTACCAAGCTAGCCACGTGTTGTCACCACATTGGAAGAACGTGGTCATGTTCTGTGCCAGCTACAATGCAATTCATTTCCACTAACCCACCTTCTGATACGCAAAGTACAACAACATAATATGGAGACAATAGGAGACTGTCAGCTAGCCGACCAACAACAAGTTGGTCTCGACGTTCAACAGCCAGCCTTGGCTTGATGCCCAAGTCGGGGGCTATAAATAACACCATTCACCACCTTGAACATGTTATATTTTATCTCACACAAGCAAACACACACACACACACATATTGAATATTCAAGTTATTACCAGAGGCTTGAGGGAACACCTGAGCTCTAACATATACATCTATTGTTATTGACTCTCACACAGGTGGGCTCTAGCTAGGAAAACCGCCCAGCTCCCTAACGGTTCTCTTTCTCCCATAGGGGACCTTCACAGCAAGAAACCCAGGAGATTTAGTTGACTCCCAAGGCAACAAAGTTCGTACTAGTCTCTTGTTTCCAGAAGAACACAAGCTCATATATACTACTCATCATCTACACCTCAGCTCTAGTCCATTAAGTGGACTGTCAGCTAAGTCACCATATTTCTTGACGTGGACCCGACCTAAGGTCACCCACGTGGAAAGACACAAGGTCGCCAACACAGCCATAGGGGCCCTACTCCGATAACAAACAAAACGATAAAGTCGACCATCTAATTAGACACGTGATCATGAGCAAACAATCCGAAGACCATCCAAGATCGGCGGGCCAGTCGAGGACCACACATGCTCGACCATGCCATCGAGGAGCACTCAAGCTCGACCAACAGATTCCTCGACATCGAGGCCCGGAGGTCAGCATTGTACCAAGCTAGCCACGTGCTATCACCACATTGGAAGGACGTAGGCGTGTTATGTGCTAGCCGCAATTTGTTTCCAATAACCCACCTTCTGATACGCAAAGTACAACAACGGAGTACGGAGCCAATAGGAGACTTCTAACTAACCGACCAACAACAGGTTGGTCTCTACATTCAACAACTAGTCTTGGCTTGGTGCCCAAGTTGGAGGCTATAAATAACACCCTTCACCACCTTCAACAGGTTATACTCTATCTTACACAATCAAGCACACACACACTCTGAACATTCAAGTTATCGCCAGAGGCTTGAGGGAACACATGAGCTCTGACATATACATCCCTTGTTATTGACTCTCACACCGGAGGACTTTAGTTGGGAAAACCTCCGAGCTCCCTAACGGTTCTCTTTCTCCCATATGTGACATTCACAACAAGAAACCCATGAGATTCAATTGATTCCCAAGGCAACAAAGTTCATACTAGTCTCATTTCCAGAATAACACAAGCCCATATATCATACTCATCATCCACACCTCAGCTTTAGTCTATTACGTGGACTGCCAGCTTAGTCACCCTATTTCTTGGTGTGATCAACCACCATAATCACACTTCAATTGATTTTAACAACTTTCAAATTTGCAACTCAATGTTTACTCTAACAATTAGTCTAATAATTCAAATACGGTCGATGTGCACAACTATAAACATGTATTATGTACTGATAATCTTACAGAGCTTCACCTCCAAAAATTGAAGTACTCGAGCTTCCTCTTTATTCCTCGTCTACGCCCAATCACCAATTTGATCTCACAAATCCACCCACAACCACCACTTTTTGGCACTTGTGCAACCCTTTTGATTTTCTAACAAAGAACCCAACTGTGGGATATCTGCCCATTTTATACCAAGCTCGACACCCTTCCCCACTATTATTGCGGCGCTACAAGAACCCAGCCATTCACCGTTTCCTTTCCGTACTCAGTGTAACCAACGACCTCCCACTTTTCTAATAACTTCGGTTCTAATTAACTCCAATTACTTCCCCAATAATTTTAGTACTAATTAACCCCCCATTTCCACTTACGTACATATTTTTATTTTTTTTGTATTTCTATTCATACACGAAATAGCAATATAGATTGGTTATTATTTATTTATTGTGATCACCAAATGGGTTAGCCCAACCGTGGCTCAAGACAACATATTACTACGAAACAACTTTAAAAATGGGTGATTTTCGGGCCGATTCCCTATGGTGAAATTATAATCAGAAAAGTCTCATATATTTGTTTTAAACCACAAAAATATACTTTTGAAGGAAAATAACAAAGATACCCTTAATGAAAGAAAGGTTCGCGGACAAAACCCCTGCCCAAATTTGGGCATTGCAATGTGTAATTGAAGTCTGTCCAATTTAGGCATCGTAATTCAAAAAATGGGCATCGCAATGCAAAAATTGGGCATCACAATACAAAATTGAATTATGTCCAAATTTGGGTATAGCAATGCAAAAATCTTCGACCAAAATTGGGCATCACAATGCCAAAATTAAGCATCACAATGCTTCTGAAGCAAAAAATTGGGCATCACCGAATACAAAATGTAAGAATTAACTAAATAAAAAGATGGAAGCTTTGGTTTCCTTTCCGCTCCCTTCTATATAAATACTAAGTAGTATCCTTAAAGCCTACCTGAATAAGGGCGTAATCACTATTTATGCTCACCGGGATCTAACTTGGAATAGATTACATTTCAAAAAGGAGAGGGAGCCCCAACCCTGTTAAGCTACATTTGGTATGCTCACACTATGATGCCCATGTCAGAGGTTATGATTCTCGTGTCGGAGGCTATGATTCTCGCGTCGAAGGCTACGATGCTAACCTTAAATTGAGGATCTTCGCTTTGATGTCTTTCTTCAGTCCAAGATATACAACACCTAGACCAAGACCCATGGCGGCTAATGTGGAAG
Source organism: Codonopsis lanceolata (assembly GCA_013146195.2). Lineage (NCBI taxonomy): Eukaryota > Viridiplantae > Streptophyta > Magnoliopsida > Asterales > Campanulaceae > Codonopsis > Codonopsis lanceolata. The sequence continues at coordinate 127,286,309 of CM028381.1, read as the reverse complement.
ATAGGTAATGGTCTAAGACAACTTTCTTCACAGTCAAGTCCATGTACACTTAGCTCATGAAGTAGATCTTTTTCAGAATGAATGGAGGTAGATGGATTTCTTTTGAAGCGGAATGCTTACAAAATGTCAAAGTCTTTTTGTGGATGACAATTCTTCGAGAAAGAATAAAAGAATCGAAGATTGCATCCTCCTATATACTAAATATCTAAATGAGGGATTTGTTCCACTTTAAGTTTTAATTCAGACAAGGAGAGAAGGGACGATGTACTTATGAGTATTTTAGGAATAAACTAGTTTTACACCCGTGCGTTAAACGCACGGCAATACAATTTTTTCAATTAACTTATTCTCAAGTGAAATAAAGAAGAAAAACAAAATTTCAAAAAAGAAAAAATAATATTGGAGGCAACTACTTTCGATAAAAAAAAAACATTGTTGTTTTGATTTAAAAATTAGAAACTTGTATATTTAAGATCTGAGAAAATAAAGTCATTTAAAAAAAAAAATACAACTTTGTCCTTCACTAAATCTTAATTGTAGCAATAATTTTAAAAATAGTTGTAAACCTAGCATTGTTATAAATTAAAATATGGTGAATATATGGTCATATAATAATTGCATTATATGAAAAGTAATAAACAATTAAAATAATATACTACAAAAGAAGAGAAGCTAATTATAAAGAACTACATCGGAAAATAATAACATTATGAAAAAATTGAAATGTTATCGTAGTTCAATAATCCCCCGTTAACTACACAGAAAAAAAGGAAGAAAGAAGGAGATGAAAATAGGAAATTAACCTCACTGGCAATATCCCTTATTATCCATCTCTCTCAAGAAATATCTCTTATTCTCACAGACGATCTCGATCTCTTACACTCACCGTCTACACCATAGTACGTTTTCGTCCTCTCATTTCATATCTCGCTCAATCCATCTATCTTTCTCTAATATCCAACTTTATTCTGAGGAAAAAATATTGATTATATTTTATCGGTGATTTTTCATTCGAATCTAATGAAATCACATAAAAACATTTTGTTTAATTATTTCATATAAAAAATTATTTTTGACATTCAGATCTACTGTGAATTTGTTAATATTTTTTATACATCGTTTTTTGTTATTTACTTTTAGATAAATCTTTGAATTGGTTTAATCATTTATTATTATCGAAAGAAAATTTTTTCTGGTGATTTTTATTCCATACTACTTCGAATTTGACAATGCTTTTTTTACATCTCAATTTTTTGGTATTTCTTGATTTACTTGATTTTTTAGTATAATATTTTAATATTTGATAGGTTCATATTGTGAACTAATCCATTTTCATTAATCATCATTTACAATGTGTTGATTCCTTTCCGTTTGACACAACCGAGAATTGAAAAACTATGCAAATTGAGATAATTGACGGTGGAAGTTCCAAAGAGTTTTTGAATTATTTAATTAAAGAATTCATTAATTTAAAAATAGTTGTAAACCTAGCATTGTTATAAATTAAAATATGGTGATGGTCATATAGTAATTGCATTATATGAAAAGTAATAAACAATTAAAATAATATACAAAAAGAAGAGAGGCTAATTATAAAGAACTGTATCGAAAAATAATAACATTATGAAAAAATTGAAATGTTATCGTGGTTTAATAATCCCCCGTTAATTACACATAAAAAAAAAAGGGAAGAAATAAGGAGAGGAAAATAGGAAATTAACCCCACCGACAATATCCATTATTATCCATCTCTCTCAAGAAATATCTATTCTTCTCACAGACGATCTCGATCTCTTACACTCACCGTCTACACCATAGTACGTTTTCGTCCTCTCGCTCAATATCTCGCTCGATCCATCTATCTTTCTCTAATATCCAACTTTATTATGAGGGAAAAATATTGATTATATTTTCTCGATGATTTTTCATTCGGATATAATGAAATCACATAAAAACATTTTGTTTAATTATTTCGTATAAAAAATTATTTTTGACATTCAGATCTAATGTGAATTTGTTAATATTTTTAATACATCGATTTTTGTTATTTACTTTTAGATAAATCTTTTAACTGGTTTAATCATTTAGTATTCTCGAAAGATAACTTTTTCTGGTGATTTTAATTTATTTCATACTCCTTCGAATTTGTCAATGCTTTTTTTACATCTCAAATTTTTGGTATTTCTTGATTTATTTGATTTTTTAGTATAATATTTCAATATTTGATAGGTTCATATTGTGAACTAATCCATTTTCATTAATAATCATTTACAATGTGTTGATTCATTTCTGTTTGACACAACCGAGAATTGAAAAACTGTGCAAATTGAGATAATTGATGATGGAAGTTCCAAGGAGTTTTGAATTATTTAATTAAAGAATTTATTAATTGTTTCTTGTTAATAAGAATTTCTATTTTGGAAAACAAAGTTTTGGCGAGATTTTTCCCTATTTAGACTACCCTACTTTTATATATATATATATATATATATATATATATATATATATATATATATATATATATAGATTAATAAAAGTGGACTTTTGCGATTTTTTTTAAAAGTAACTGAAACGGTTACAATTATAAAAAATAGTACCGACCGACAGTTATTACAAAAAACAAATACGCCTATAATTGACTTAGATTAGAAACTACTAAGAGCATGAACAATGCTAAAATAAAAAACGAATCAAAGCAAATCATAACTTACAATAGTGAATCTAAAGTGTATCTAATCTAATTTAGATTTGATTTGGTTTGATTCGGATCAATATAGACTACAAATCAAATTAAATCAAACCAACCAACTGTACCATAAAACTACACCGTTTTGATTTTTAAAGGCACAAAACGACATCGTTTATACCATCAAAATTATAAAAAAAAAGAGGAGTGACCGACAGCCACCATGTGCGTCAGCCCTCTCCTTTCCAAACTCCCTTTCCACATGACACTTTCCTATTGAGCTCAATTTCTTTTCCATTTTGTTTTTCTTGGCCAACAAATATTTTTTAAAAAAATTTTGTTTTCTAAATTAAAGTATATATTTTTACCTATAAATAGAGACTTGGTTTGTTTTATTTGGATATCAGAAATATGTTTAATGATTTTTTCAAGTTTTTAGCTATTTTTTGAAAAAAAATTAAAATTAATGAAGATAAAAATAGTGGGATATGAAAAAATATTGTATTATGTGCCACTGTTGTATGAGTTTTTTGATTTTGAATCTAAATTGTATCTTATTTTAGTTTTAATTAGGTACTTGTGGTTAATTTAGTATTTGATTTGGTTTTTTAATTTTAGCATTATCCATGTTCTAACAATTTACTACTACAAGTATTTTTTTAACTCAGTTGTTACGGCGACTGTTATTTATTTATACGATCAAATACAGCCCTCCGCCTTTTCTTCCTCCTTCAAAAAAGACTGCGCATTCTTCCGCCTATTCACCCTCTTCAGAATCTTCCAAAGCTTTCTTTCTCTCAATTTTCATCTCCAGCCCTCCCCGCCGCTGCAGAGCAAGGCTTTCACCGGAATCCACCGCATTCTCCGCCCGAATCTGTAAGGTTGTCTCTCTTCGTCTGTCCATCTCTCTAAATTCTGTTAAAAAATCATTGATTTGAGGTGTACGTGTATGGATTATTCAATTTCGTTTTTGTCTGTTTGGTGTCAATTGCCCTCCTTCTGTTATTGGCTTATTGCGACTCCTTCTCTTTTGTTTTTTCATCTCAACTATAGAAATTGGACAATGCAGAAATTTGGAACATCCAACATGATTTTGGGTTTATAAATTAAATGTTCTGAGATTGATTTTGGGCGAACAGGGAAATTTTAGGAAGTTAAGTGACTGTCCATCATTTTTGTACTTCGCAGTTTTACTGTGCACATTAGTCAAAAGTGTTTTGCACAGGAGTCAGGACTGATATGCTAGGAGCTCCCCTTGGTACAGAAAATTTGTGAAAAAATGCGTTTGTCAAGCAATCACTCGCCAGTCAATCGAGAATTGAACTATTGTTTTAGATGTTAAAACCTTCAGCTAATGCAGCAACCTTCAATCAATTAGGATTCTTATTCATGAATCATGATATGTGCCTCTGTTGGGTTTAGTGTTTTCTTCTTTTATAGAATTAATGATAATGTAGCTTCCGAAGGTCCCAGTATTTGGTGTAAAAGAAAAAAGTTAAACTTAGAATATTGGGAAATTCTTTTTAGTATAAGCCTTAATTAATTCAATAAAAGATGCAATTGAGATTTGTTCTTTTGAGAACGATGAGACTATCTCTAGATTGAAGGTGTGTGATGAAGGGATTTCACCTATTAAACTGTTTTGATAGAGATTTGGTAAGACTAGATTCTTAGACAAACAAAGCAAAGGAATTGAACCGGTGACTTTGTTTACTGAGAAGTCCAAATAAGTAAGTTGGTTGAGCTTTGCCATTGAACCTGGAAGTGGTCCAATATAATTGCAGCCTGTCAGTTCTATTCTGGGCAACATGCTAAGATTACCAATAGAATCTAGTAATATCCCAACAAATTGTGTGTGTGTAGCTAGCACCAGATTATGAAGATGTCCATTTTGAGGAAACTCTGGCAAAGAACCATCTAATAATCTTTTGTTTGACAAGTCAATAGTCTTTAGAGTCGGTACCTTAAAGATATTTTTTGGGAATGCTTCGACAAAGTTGTTGCTAGCTAAGTTCAGGGTCTGGGGGAAGTGAAACCAAAAAGACCGCTCGAATTTGATTCGCGAGATCAAGGCCAATGATGTGACCGGAAGTGTCGCAATCTACGCCGCTGCTCCAGTTTCAACAGTCTTGATTTTGATTCCAATGGACAAGATTGGTGGAAAACGAGGAATCATATTTCAAGTTGGCTCTCAGTTGGAGCAACAATGATTTCTGATCATTTAGACATTTTGCAAATAGTGGTATAATATTGATGCTGAAGAAGATTGAGCAAAAGGGTATCAAGAATGCCATTAAGAAATAGTATGATTTTTCCAACTCATTTGGCACGGGTGTATGAACTAGATAGTTAGCTATAGGTCATGGTCTGAAGAAGGTCATACTCATACTGTGGGGCTTAAATTGAGATAATATTCTCTATGTCAATAATTTGTGAATGTGTTCAATCACACTGCAGCATGTGACTAAGCGGAGAAGTTGTCACTGTGAGCAGTCTGTTTTGACCTTTGCACTAATGTATTTTGGTGAAGAATTTGTAGTTCATATTCTTAGAACAAGACAATTTATAAGAAACAACTTCTGGACTCTTTTGGGTTAGAAACTGACATAATGCATAGATATAGTTTATATACTCCCTTCAATTTAAATTAATTATCTCTTATTCTATTTTGGATATCTTAAAATAAGTGTCTTCTTTTTCTCTTCGGAAAGTTTTTTAAAACCAATTGTCTATAATAAGCTTTTAATTGCGTGAAAGGAAAATATATGGTCCCATGAGTATATTCCTTGCTGTTATGATTTAAAATTTGAACCTGAATATAAAGAGTATTATACCTGAGACACGAAGGTAATTAAAGTGCTTAGATTAATACACTTCAATTTACCTTATTCTTAGCTTGAAGGTTAGGCAAGAAACTGAACATTACCTTGAGTAGCCTGGACAATTAATGAGGGAAACTCAGTTGACAACTTTTCTAAAGAGGCCGGTGCATCTTTTGCGGTCCCACCCAACGAACTTTCAGCAAATTGAATAAGAAGTATGAACTCTCATTGTTTTTGGTTGCCCATTTGTGACATCTTATAGCCTTCGTTAATCATACTTGAATACTTTCCCCAATCGCATAACTTCACCTTAATCTATGAAATCTCGATTGAGCGGCATAGGGAAGCCTTCTTTAGCATTGGTAGTGATAGGCAACAATACTGTCAATTGTTAGTTCTTTTATGTCATATTAAAAAAATACACTTTCTTTTTTGTTTATTTAAATAAAATAGGGGTACATAGATATTCATTAATAGTCGGTTCTTCTATGTCGTATACAAAAAATACACTTTCCTGTTTGTTTATTTAATTAAAACATGGTTTAATAGATATTAATTAATTTCACTTATCGATGAAGTATTTATAGTTTTTCTTCTACTTCATTATCTATGCAACAACAAGTTTCAACAAATGGACCAACCTTCAAGAAAAGGAATATGTTAAATTTCTTTTTTTCTTAAATAACAATATTTGATTATTGGTTTTGCTTGCAAAAGTTACTTTTAATTTTTTTTTTTCACTATTGGATGATCATATTGTTTTAATTGATTACCGAATTGTGTTAATTTTGTTAGTTTTCATGCATTTGAGTTAAATTAGTTATTTTTTGAGTTTTTCCCTTTGAGTTTCCTTTGTTGAACATATTCAGAAAGACTTTGCGTTAGAGTACCCTGTATGTCACCGTAACCAGAAACATTTGAGACTCTTTTTGATACATGATGAATCACAAATTTTGCAACCAATAAAATGTGTTTTTGTGTGTGTAATATACATTGATCCGACCCTTACAAAATCCAAACATATATTCGAATATTGCTCACTCCATACTTTGATGAAGTCCCAAACTGACGCCATGCCATAGGCACGGGTACAAAATCTAGTGTAAACTAAAATGAGCCCAATTACAAAATATCCAAATTATGTCACTAAAATATAATGTTGCTAAAAATCGATATATTACACAGTCAATAATTATGTCAAAATAATCTATAAAAGGTGTGTGCAAACGTGGATTGAGGTTATCGAAGAAGTAAAGGTGGTTGCACGGTGACTATTGGTAGGTTGAAGGAGAACATGGACGATTTGACATTTATAACCCTAAGCTTATTTAATAATTTAGGTATAATATAAACGTAATGGTCTATTTATCAAAAAAATAAAAAAAAAATAAAAAACATAATGGTCTAATTGAAATATCGAATAAAAATGTTAGGAGTACAATTTAGAAAAAAAAATCAAAAAAGTTGAACGATTAAAGTGAAATGATATATAAAGTCCAATGATCATTATTTCGTTTTTTCCATTTCTTTTAATCCATTTCGGCAAAGAAAAAACATTTTATTAAACGTGAGGTTAGGCTACCTATTAAATCATAACAATATCCGCGCACACTATTTGTACTCCTTCCATCCCCAAATTATTGTTCTTCTTTCTTTTTTCGTTCGTCTAAAAAAATTTGTTTCGCTTGTAATATTTCCTTTTTTTAAAAAATAATTTTATCATTTTACATATTTACCCCTATTTTTTATTTCTGCTTTAATTATAGACCACCCGTACATGGGCCGTAAAGAAAACAACATGTTTTACCAATATTAATAATCAAGTCAATTATTTTTTTTAAATCCGTATGATGAATTAAACGAGACAATAACTTAGGGACATAGGGAGTGAATTTTTTTCGATTAGGAAACTTGTCAGTAAAACGCAATAGACATGATTCAAGGAGCTTATGACGATGTTAGAGCACCAACTTGGATCCAAAAAGAGTTAATTTTTAGGTTTTGTGACAGCCCCCAACTTCAATCGCGCAAGTAGGAGCTCGGGCTCAAGCCAACCAAACAAAATCCCACATCCAAACCACTGATGACCCGTCTAAAATGAACTAGTTCGCCTCGTCCCTTATGTGAACTCACCGTTCCAACAGCCATTTGGAGAGTGCTTCAAAACCTTCACTGAGGTCTCTCTCCGGTCTCTATAGTCTCTTAGCTAGTACAGTACTCCTATTTGTTTACTTTTTCAGTTTCCAATATCTGGGTCGGCCAAGTAGCATACCATTTATACAATCGAAGCCCACGAGCTCAATTCGTTGAAGCCACTATACATGCGAAATTGCCGCAAGGGTGTTAAATCCTTGAGTACCCGATGATGTTCAATTAAAGTGTTAACTTCAATATGGCTAATGACTGGTTTGAGTATTATCTTTCTGCAAGCTTGTTAGTTTGATAAATAATTATGGTGCATAATTCTTTGTTTCGTTGTTGTTTTGATGATAAGTTTGCACTCATATAGCATATGACAGAGAGTCAGAGGTCTTTTGATCATTAAGTTTAATCAAAATAGTCAATTGGGTCAGTCAGTGTGGTTGAAACTAACAGCTTTGGAAAGGGACAGTTCCGATTATTTATGTAGTTTGTGGAGAAGCTCTGTCATTCTTATGCAATTGTGAATGTTATGTAATTTCATTTAGGTGTAGGCATACTTGCACGAAAAGAAAAAAAATTCAATATCAGGTGTAACTTTTATGTTGTACAAGGTGTTTGACAATTTGATTTAATGGCAGAATTTGTAAGAAAGAATGAGCAAGAGACCGCCGCCAGATCCAGTTGCTGTTCTGAGAGGCCATCGTGCTTCTGTCATGGACGTTTGTTTCCATCCTTCTAGGAACTTGTTGTTCACTGGGTAATTGTTTAGTCCGACTGAGTAATAATTGTTGGAGAGATGGCAAGGGGACTCAAGCAATGACCTTGAGGTCCTTGGTTCCAATCCCCATACTAACAAGGGGTCACACTTACCTATCAAAAATAATAATAATTGTGCGATTGCATCTTTTAACCGTTGACATGATTTGATGGGATAGTGTTGCAGCTCTGCAGATGGTGAGTTGCGAATGTGGGATATGGTACAGCATCGGACTTTGTCATCTGCATGGTAGTGATAAAAAAACTTTGACTCATTAAAAAGATGATTATTTTGCAATTCCCATGTGGCTGGAATTTTTTTGGTTAATCTAGTTATTAAGTAGATTATATAGAATCATAATCACGACTGAAGTCTGAACTTCTCCATTATAATGCTATTTTGAGGGGTAACATTGTTGATTGAATACAGGGTACATAGTGCGGCACATGGGATTATTTGTGTTACAACAAGCCCTTTGATTGGATCCAACAATATTCTAAGGTACCCATCTAGTTTGTTTCATATAGTTTAGGTGTTCTGTAATCAATTATCCAATATATATTTATGTGTGCGTCCAACAATTATAGATCATACTTCTCCCTGTATTGGGATCTTGTGGTTTTCCTAGCTTTTCGCTGGGCCATGTTATTTGGAGTTTTTATGCAAGCATGTGTTGTCTGACCTTAAAAAAATAGAAAAGAGTTGTCTGACCTTGCTAGGTTAGCAAGCTGCTATTTCTTGATTTGTTTTGTATCCAGGGTTAGGTTGGTGTCTTGCACTCCCAGAGTTTTTAAATTAGTGCCTTGTTTTGACTTATTGAGTACTACGAAGTATGCGTTTTATGATTTTGAAAAATAATAAAAATATATACGTCAAATTTTCATTTGATTTTTTTTTCCGCTGTGTTTGTTAGGTCGATTTTCTGTCCACCATCTTGTATATTCTCTATTTTTATAATTGAAAATTGTGCAATTATGCCTGTTTTTGGGATAATTGTTGGATATCCTGTCCTCAATTGTATGCAGCCAGGGCAAGGATGGAACTATAAAGTGTTGGGATATTGAAAGTGGGGGGTTGTCCAGGTATTTCACTATTATCCTTTCAGATTTGTACTGAGTGACTTGTGTTCTTCAGAATCATTACAAGTGGGCTTGTTCAGAATGTAATGTAGAATTTGTTTTCGGTTGATGATATTCACTTAGGGTTCAGTGCTCATAAACATAGATGTTTGAATGCTTTTAAGAGGGAAGCTATGCCTTGGGACTGAAAATATGAATTAGATAATGTGACCTGCCAAAATCACTAGATTATTTCATGGTGAGGACACTCATCATCACTATTGAGTAGTTAAATCATCTATTTTTGTTCATTTTGATATCTTTAAGATATAATTGAAGGACAACAATTACTCTATGCCACCATTGAAACTTTCTTTCCGAGAAAGAATTTAACTCTAGTTAATAAATTATCAACTGGTTCTCTTATTTTGTGCTAGGAGTAGTAGTGCAGTTGAATATTTAGTTGTTCTATTTTTATTTATTTATTAGTAAGTATATTTTTATTTTTTATGTTGGCACCTTTTCCTTTTGAACTCATTGAGGAATTTTAACTTACTGAGGAATTTTAACTTATTGAGGAAAGTTTAAGGAGGCAATACAATGATGATTACTCTAGTTGTAGGAAGGCGGCACTCATACAAATTGATAAGATGGTCCAAGATGGAAGCTTTCCAGTTAATGAAATCTATGAATACTTGGATTGAAACATGAGTGGGCTGAGTTTGGTGCAGATGTATACACGTAAACAAAGATGTGGATCCTCAAGATGATGCCACCTCTCCAAACTTATAAAAGAATGAGTTTTATTTCTGACAGGGCGCCTTACCTTACAATCACAACAAATTCGTACCATTTCTGCAAGCTTTCATTAGTGAAGCAGCCTTCTGCTAGTGCAAGTCAAGCCGAAGGCTCGAGGAATCACCATGGTGCAGTGTTCAGGGAAACTGCTGGTCGAGAAATTTCCAGTGACAGCCCAGCTGAGATTCCAGAAAGCGTGGTGGAAAGTTCCAGCACACTTGGAGGTTCTTTTCTCTTTCTCACGATTCATTTGTGGGGAACCTTTTTGCTTGAAATGCTAGTTATTGCGCTGTTTTTTTTTATAAGTAAAGAGTATATAAATATATAGAGGGCGCCAAAAAAGGTGACGCGTCCTATTTACAAAGATAGAAAATCCATGATCTCCTACATCCCTCTACATAACTGTTATCCACAAGCTCTACAAAGGGGCTTTGCCCCTGTGAGACCACATCGTGACACCAAAAGTACAAAAGCTGGATTGTTTGCTCTTTAAGTTTCTCGTAGCTCCTCTCTGTATTCTCGAACGCCCTAGAAAAATAGTCCAGCAAATTGCTGCCGGCGCAGCCATCCAAAAATTACAAGGATTCTTCTTTCGCTTGTAGAAAGATCAGCTCATCAACATTTCTTTAACAGATAGGGGGTTCACCCAGGCCACCTTGAAGATGTGGAGAACGAAATTCCAAATTGCCTTGGCCATTGGACAGTGTAACAGAAGGTGATTAACACTTTCTTCCTCCCTTTTGCACATGAAGCACCTATTAACATAGATCATCCTTCTCCTCCTCAAATTGTCTCCCGTGAGAATGGCTTCATTTGTGGCTTCCCACAAAAAGAAACCCACCCTAGAAGGAGCTTTAGTCTTCCAAACACTGCCCCAAGGAAAAGTGCCATACCCCGTCAACAGCCTATGGTAGAAGGACTTGACAGAGAATTTCCTACTCTTTTCTCCAGCCCAAACCACAGAATCTTCAGCATTTCTGTTCAACTTCTGATTGAACAGCAACTCAAAAAATTGCCCCAGGGTGTTTACTTCCCAGTCTTGTGCATTCCTTCTAAAGGAGGGAGTCCATACCACAGTATGTCCAACGAAATGCATAACTGAGCTGACAAGCTCTTCTTTATCAATTGCTATGCTGTTCATAGCCGAGTGGTAAAAGGAGGGGGACATAAGATTCTGGAGGCATGCAGCGTGGGTTCGATACTTGGTGGAAGCAATTTGCTTTCTTCTGAGGTTGGACCTTGTATGTGTTATTAGTTGACATGTTCTCAAACCCTGTATCATTTCGGGCATATCCCGCGATTTTCCTGGTAGTAGCAATGAGGGACCGGAACTACTACCCCAGGATTCAACCTGGTTAAAAAAAAAAAAAGAGCAGGAAAAACTCTCTGCAGCTCTCTCTCGCCACACCACTTATTACTCCAAAATCTGACCGAGTCCCCCTTACCGATTTCAAAGGAAAAAAGTCTCTTCAGCACTTCCCACCATTTCCTAATGCCTTTCCAAACTCCAGCACCGTAAGAAGAGTGGACCTCATTTGGGAACCACCAATGGCTGTCATCCCCAAATTTTCCTACCACTACCTTCCTCCAAAGAGACTCTTTCTCACCAAAGTATCGCCAAATCCATTTCCCCAAAATAGCTGTGTTAAAAGCCTTAAGATTCTTAACCCCAAGCCCTCCATTTCTCAAATTCAAACAAACAGTCTCCCACTTGATCAGATGGTATTTTTTCTCTTCCAAATGACCTTCCCACAAGAAATCTCTTTCCAGTTTTTCTAATCTTTTTGCCACCGCAACCGGCAATCCAAAGATATACATAAAATTTGTAGGTAAGCTGGAAAGGGTACTTTTAATGTGGGTCAGCCTACCCCCCTTTGATAGGTACTGTTTCTTCCACCCTGCCAATCTACGTTCAAACCTCTTGATAACTGTGTTCCAAACATCCTTGTTGTTTGAGGGAGCTCCTAGAGAAGGCCCAAGTAAGAGGTTGGAAGGGTACCCACCTTACAACCGAAGAAATTCGCTAGCTCATCAATGTCATCGACACGGCCCACTGCATACAACTTGCTCTTATTAATGTTAACTTTCAGCATCAATGTCATCCACACGGCCCACTGCATACAACTCGCTCTTATTAATGTTAACTTTCAGCCCTGAAGCCCCTTGGAAGAATAAAAATGCTAATCGGAGATGTCCTAATTGATCACAATCTGCCTCGCAAAACACCAAAGTGTCGTCGGCGAACAGAAGATGGGATATCGGAATCACCGTGCCTCCTGCTCTCCCCACACTAAAACCACGGAGCATGCCTCTAGAGACCGTAACATCCAAGATACTGCTCAAAGCTTCAATTACAATAATAAACAGAAAAGGCGACAGCGGATCTCCCTGCCGTAAACCACACAAACTACCAAAGAATCCTGCCGGCTCTCCATTCACCATCACTGAGAATTTTACCAAGGATATACATAAGAGAAATCCATTCCCTCCATCGATCACCAAACCCCATTCTGAGCAACAAATAGTTCAAGAAACCTCAGTTAACGTGATCGTAGGCCTTCTCTATGTCCAACTTGCAAACCAAACCGGACTCCCCACTACGAGATCTCGAGTCAACAACCTCATTAGGAATGAACACTGCATCTGTAATCTGCTGTCCCCCCACAAAGGAATGTTGGGATTCAGATGTTTCTTACCATGCGCTTCTTGGCTTTAAGTTCTGCTGATGGCATACTGAAAGCAATGCAATGGAATTTTGTACCTCATGCAGTACTAAATGCCTTCACAATTGTTCTTGCTTTGCGAAAAGCTGAATTTACTGAGGCAACAGTGTCACACTTGGTATATTGGGGAAGAATGGTGCCTGTGCCTTAGGAGTTTGGGTTCTTAATGTAGCCTCCTGCCTTTTAGTTTATACTATTAGTTTATACTATTGAGCTTCTAGCATCAGTGTTCGCATACATGATTTTGAAGTAAGTAAATAGATACTTGCAAGCAGTTTTTTCAACTCTAAGGATATTGAGTTGATTGTATGGCATCACTAAAGTACTATGTACCTGAATGCTGTGATGCAAGATAGATTTGACATTCTTGCATAATTTCTTTAACGTGCTGAACCTTTTAACAGACGAAGGATCTAATTCTTTCTATTTCCGGTCGTCGGTTGCCGGTTGCCGGTTGCCGGTTGCTTTGCTCATTACAGAGTTAGAACATAAATTCTTATTTAGCTATTTTCTAGACCTTAATAAGCACATTTTCTTTTTTACTTAATTGCACCTCCCTGGATCCGTAATTCAAGTGAGATTATAAACTGCACTTTTTTCATCTTCAGACAATGAATGCGTTGTAGGACCAAAATATGTTGCTATGGCAGGGGAGCAGTGCTCTGAGGTGAGTTCATAACCAGTCATGATAGTTGATTCTCCTTTTCTTTATGTTTATATGGGTTCTAGTACCATGCTATTTACTTGAAATACCTATCCATGCAAAAGGTTGAGATTTGGGATCTCAATACCGCTGAAAAGTTTGCACAATTACCTCAAATCTCCAACAGCTCACCAAATCATTCAGCAAAGGGAAGAGGTATACTTCTGCTTTTTATAACCTTTTTAGCTTGTGCTGATTTGCTTATTCCTGATTTCTTTTGCTCTCACTATAGTTCATACCTTTGATGTAGTTTGTATTCTTCTATATCTGTATCAATTAGTGAAAAATACTGCTTAGTTCAAAGGGATTGGACTTTCAGGCCTATGAAGGGGTTCTAGTTTGAGATCAGCTACCTCTTTGCCCCCTTCTCAAGACTCTGTCTATATCAACTCGATTTCTTCCAGCATCTCGCGTGATCAGAAAGTGTGGGGAAATGATATTTACTTGTCATATTAGAAAAGTTAAAACCATAAAAGACTGTAAAAAATATAAAATGCTAGTACTTAATAGTTGGTAATTTTCTGTAATGAAAATCATTTAAATGACCTGCATATCAATAGTGTTTGTGTCCTTGACTGAACTAAGAATGTTTCAAAAGCACATATGCATTATTGCATTCATTGTTAATGTATTAACTCATTGATAACTTCTCTGAAACTTGTGAATTTGAACTGAACTGAACTGAATGGAAAGCAATACACATCATTAACTCATTGATAATCATTTGCGTATATTGAATATGTACATTGGACGCATCACCTGTTTTGACGCTTACATTTATATACATTTTACTTATAAAAAAAATCATTTGCTCCATACAGTCTACATGTATAATTATTTCTTTCGTTGTCCATTGGACCATAGTGCAAGTTAATGATATCTTTATTCATTCTCCCCTATTTTACGTTATTCTAGTTTGTAATCTCTCTGCTTCAAAACTCATATAATTGTGTGTTGACAGGAATGTGCATGGCTGTTCAAGCATTTTTGCCACCTGAATCACAAGGGTTCCTAAATGTCTTGGCCGGGTTAGTTATGTTTTTATTATGGGTTTACCTAAAGCAATTTCTGTACCTTTGAAATTTGAATTGAAGTACAAGAGAGAGTTGATGTGGAATGCATTGACATTCTAATGGAGTTTGCATCAAATTATAAGTTGGTTATGTTTTAGTATTACTTTGGATAAATTATAAGTTTTTTTTTTTAGGAAAAAAAAACTTCCTCATTAGAAAGTATTGGGAAGTTTAAGTTGGGTAAACAGACTTTAGTCTACTCGTACGGTTGATTTGTTTTCCTTTAGTAATTATCTTGTAGTATTTGGGGTTTTCTATGTAGTTTATTTTGCTTGTCATTGTGAGGGAGAATTTGAATTATGAATATTGAGTTTCCCTTTGGTTTGGCATTGTCTCTTGCTCTCAATGAGTGTCAGATCTCAATAAAATTTGCAGCGGACCTTAGTTGCTCTGGACCACTGGATTATTGAAGTTGAAGGTCAACGCCATTTTCTTTGTCCACCCTGTAATCGACAACCCTCCATCGCTGTTCATAAGTTTTTCCAAAACTGACTTAAAGTCTATATCATTATTCTCTTTGGATCAGATCGATCATCGTGTCACAAAGTTTGGCTTCTATGAATGGGATTTCGGTTTTTGTTTCGAGATTTATTTGAGTTAGTGAATTTCAGGTGTCTCTTTGTTTGAGTATAATCCCTTCCTCCAATTTTGTGTTGGATATCGATTGCTTCTGATGTAGAACATGTGTGTCGGATCTCTCTGTCTGTCCTGCATCTATAGGCTGGAAAAAAAGTAAGCTACTTCCCTGCATTATGTGGCCAGCAAACAGTTTCTATATGCGGAGTAGATAAATTGGATGTTCTCGTTTGTGTTATGGTTAGCAAAATAAATTTGTTTCTTTTCCCTTATTTGCTGTTGCCAAACTGGTACCAAATGCTCCTTCTTGAGGCATCTTCTTTACCCTACATGTTGAGGTTGCACCCCTCTATACTAGTCCATAATTTGCACAGAAGCTAGGGCAAATCTTCATGGTAGTTAGGGAAAGAAAGAAAATAAAAAATGATCCCTATGTGGTGACAAACCTTAGAGCATGTCTCTTTCTTTGCTAATCTTTGAAATTTGTTTGTAGATGTATATCAATAATAGAATGCTGCTGAGTGGGCATTTTCCTTATTCCAAACCTTACAAACATCTCTTAGACTAAGGTAGTTGTTTGTGCTACACATTGCACTGCCCCTAAAGAATTTACGCTGTGTCGTATCTTCTGGAATCTTGACCTTGACATGATGGAGTTGTTATTGTATGAATTTGGAGATTAACTGCCTCTTTTATCTTCTCGACGATTAATAATTTTTGTTTTCTTTAGGACTCTTTTTCTTTTTCCACAGTTATGAGGATGGGACCATGCTTTGGTGGGACTTGAGGAATCCAGGGTTTCCATTGAATTCCGTAAAGTTTCATGCCGAGCCAGGTTTGTTATGACTGATGACAGCATTTAGACTACTTGATGCTCTATTTTCTTGTTTTTATATTTGTTTATTTCTAACACCAATCAATTGATTCTTTCTTACAGTTCTAAATCTGTGCATGGATGGGTTATGCAGTGGTGGTATTTCTGGAGCTGCTGATGATAAGATGGTCATATTCACTTTGGATCATTCATTGGTAACTCAAACTTACTGTTACATTGTATTTGTATAAATTGTATAACTTGCTGGAACATGTTTGCAGCCTGCTATAATTATTCGGTAGCGTGCTGTAGCTGGTAAAATGACGTGGTAATTAACTATCGTCATATACATTCTTTCTCCCCATGACCAAGTAGATCTCTATCCTCATGTAAAATATCAGCATGAGCTTTGACCATGCATATCTTGGAGATTTCTTGCTTAGTGGGAGGATTGGTGGGAGGGGGGGGTGTTTTAGTAATGGAAGTTATGTCTTAATCTATTTGTGCCATTGTCAATGTTGAATCTAGATTGTCCAGTGTTGATTCATGTGATAAAAGTCTAGGACCAATAGAATGTCGTATTTTGGTCGGAAAATATGTTCCACAATTTTATTATTAGAAGCAATCTAGTACATTGTAGTTCGGACTTCAATCTCTGTACTGAATTTCACGCTTGCGTAGCCAGTATTGGAATGTCTGAAATGCTATAGCTCAAGTCAATACAAGATGCAATATCTTCTCAAAATGATTACATGGCTATCGAAATGCTTATATGTAATTCGTCAACAAACTATTCACTATGCGCCTGAAAAAGGCATTTCTCAGCTACTTTCTTGAACCAAGACAAATTTCACAAATCAGATCTCACTAAGCTTTGCATGTCTGAATCACCGGATGCATTTCATGCTTCCAATTTTGGGATGACCCATGGGGTTTTGATGCTGTTCGATAACACAGTAGGAGAGTGAATATATTTAAGTTCCGGTTTTTTGTCTCCTTCCTTTGTGACGAGATCCTTGTGGAGCACATAAAAGTTCATTTCTGTTAGTCAGACGGTAGCATTAGGCTATTAGCAGATGTATGTACAGATTGATGTCGTTTACTGGTTCCACCAGAATATTGCAATTATTTCAGTACCTTTGTGCTTTTGCTTCTTTTCAGAATGATTTCCTGCTTGCTGAAGAACTGAAAAGGGGATTTGTTGTTTGATATAGGGTTCCTGTGTGGTCAAGAAAGAAGTTACTTTGGAGCGACCTGGTATAGCAGGAACTTCAATTCGGTCTGATGGAAAAATTGCTGCTACTGCTGGCTGGGATCACCGGTTAGTTAATTATAATCCTGATTCCACGATTTTCTTAAATCATTAAATCATTACTTGGGCCTCTCGTCCACTTTATTTTCTTTACTTCAAGCTTTAGGATCTTCTCAAACTTCTTTCATGACTGGCTCTAAGTTTTTAGAAATCTTGAAGGGACTCTCTAGGATGAAGGTTTAGGTTTCTTTAGTTGCTGAGAGAGATTGTATGTGTGTGGGCTTTGGAGGGGGGGGGGGGTGGTGGTTGAGGGACCAGGGGTGTGTCTGCCTTTCGAAGTCCTAGGCTCCTAGACGTATTGAGTCCTCCCCTCTTGGTTTGTGTCCGTTTCATTGGACGGGTTATCACAAAATGATTTACAGGAAGCATGAAGGATATTCTCCTTGCAATAATGTTGCAGACTTCCAGACACACTACAATAATTAAAGTCTTGTGCAAATCTTATCAAGAATGATTCAACTATGGCCAGGGTAAACAATTGAAAAAGGTTCTGCCTGTCCCATCCCTTAGTTATTTGTTTTTTATTTGAGTTTAATGGAATTGGGCCTCATATTTATGATGGTTGAGGTAGAGTTGAAATTTTTCGTTATAGCCCCCGGAAGTGATTATACTGAAAAAGGGTGTTAAATTATGCAGTTGTGATACACTGGTAAGAGTATAATAATAATCGGTTCCAGTTTCTTTATGAGCATGTTATCAACAAACTTTTGCTACAGTTCCTTTACTTAGGTGTTGGCCTTCCAATTTTATATGTAGTTCCATTCCGTTCCTTTGCTTTGTAACTTATATTACTATACGATCTTCATTCACCATTTTTTTTTTTGAAATAAAGATCGTATTTGCTGGAACTAGCTAGTTAACAATATATAAAGGAAAAAGCTACCAAGTGCCCCCCTGGGCACTCTTGAAGGTTTCATTTATCGAAATAGTTTACATTGGAAACTATCACCAAAGGCATTGGAAGCAGGACGCATGTACAAAGGCAAATTATTGTCTGGATTTTATTTATGTATATATAACAACCCCCTCCCCCAACCCCACAACACACTCGCACACGAAAACAACCACCAGCACCCAAAAGGAAAAAGATAAAAAAAGGATAAAGAAGAGTTCAGTCTGCTTATGCTTATGATGTTATATGTTTGCTTGGCTTGGTTTTCATGGGAAGCAAAACTGAATCTTTCTTTCGAAAGATTCACCGGTATTGCTTTGCAGTTTTTAAGTGGTAAGCATTGGTCACTAGTAATCATCATTAATCTTTGATGACAGACTGAGGATATACAATTACCGGAAAGGGAATGCTTTGGCCATACTGAAGTATCATCGTGCCACGGTATGCCGTTAGTTGTTTTTTTTGGGTCATTGTACACGTGAGATATTGGATTATTAGTTCACCTACTCTCTCCTCTCTCTCATATGGAAGCAACATGGAGCATTATTTTTGGCTCACAACAATATACATATTTGCAGTGCACCTCTGTTTCGTTCTCAGGTGATTGTAGATTAATGGCGTCGTCATCTGAAGACACCACCGTGGCATTGTGGGAATTGTATCCCCCTCAATCATCCACCTGAGTCTGCTGATTTGTTTGATACTTCCATAGGTTCAAGTTGTTTCAGCATTATTTGGCATATCTCATGGTACGCCGTAGGTTCACATGTTTTTGGTTTTTATTTGGCCGGGCCGCACATTATTGTACTAGATTTGAACATACTGCAATGCTCTTAAGAAGTACGACTAACTAGATTATTAGTTTGCAGCTAGTTACATACGTGTTGGCTATGTTTTGTTGCTTTGCTTTGATTTGATCCCCAAACTCTCTTCCCTGCTATCCGGGATCTCCTTGCAGTGTTAATTGACAACTACTGCAACAGAACAAAAAAAGAAAAAAAGAAAAAAGAAAAAGAAAAAGAAAGAGGCTTTACACTGAGTTGGAAATGAGTCAATTTCCACATTGCTGTTGTTTTGAAGCTAGCACAATTAGACTTGTTCAAAATTATCAGTGTCCGTTTAGATTGTGAAGGGAGGGTGAATTGGAGGCATTATCTCTTCTGTATAAGAGAGTTGAGAGACTGAGTGAAACGTAGAGGTAATGAATATAATATAGCTGGTTGATGGTTGATGTAACCCAACATCATTGTCTTTACTTCCTCCGTCCCTAAATTATCATCTTGGTGGATTTGGTGCATAGTTTAAATTTTTTTTGACTGAATTATTAATATTAATTTGATGTGTAGTTTATTTTAAAATACATGTGTGTGTGATCCATAATTAAAATAATATGAAAAAGTAAGGATAAAGTGATAAAAGTGTTGTCTTAAAAAAGAAAGTTTCAAACAAAATAATTATTTTGGGACAGACGGATCAAGAAAACATGACAATAATTTAAGGACGGAGGGAGTATTATTCACCGTCACGATTATCTTTACCTATTTCTAACTTTATATTCTCTTCTAACAAAACTTAAATTGTCATTCCATATAAGCGTCTGTCTACTACAAACACCCATAATTTTCTTAAACTTGAGCCTAGAGGGAGAGAGAGAGATTATGGAATAAGCTATCCTGCTCCCTCCCCTTCTAAAACAACGTCCCGTTTGACGTAACATACAGATTAAGAAAATATAATATTGTAATAAATATTAGGATAATGTGTTTTTTTTTAATGATATCGATGTCAGATTAGGACTTGTCGTCAATGGATAATGAGAATCACAACAAGCATACTTTGATTATGACCATAGAAAATATCAACTCTAATATATATATATATATATATATATATATATATATATATATAAGGTTTTAGGAACATAGGGGGGGGGGTACTATTCACCATGAGAAATTGCAAGCCATTTCTCAACTCTTTATTTGCTTAAGCACCTCGTTTTTTTTCAATCGTCACTAAAGTTTATTTTTGTGAAATCATTCCTAAAATGCCCACATAAGAGAAAGAACGACACACGTCGCAGGGATGAAAAAAGAAAAGAGTGAGAAGGTAGGATGGTGATATTCTTCTTCATGTTGAATTCAATTATTTCACCATCTTAACTTCCTAATTTTTTTTCTTTCCAATCTGGATGCATCAATTTTGAATGACTTCGTGACATTTATCAATCTTGTATTTGAGATGCAGGAAAGATGCATCAATTTGAAATCATTTTTTGATTGTGTTTAAAAAAGAATGCACATGAAGGTCTAGTTCATAATAATTTTGTAACGCGATGCATGAATTGATGCTTAACTTGGTGCATCGTGTTGCTTAAATTGATGGAACACGATATATAAAATGGATTACATAATTTAAATTGACGCATCACAGTGGATAAATTGGATTATGTAATTAAAATTGATGCATCACTTTGAGTGAGTGATCCCTAGCGTGCCTTAGATTGATTAAGGGTATCATAGTCTTTTTGTCTAAAAAATAACTTTCTGGTTGAAAAAAAATATGGTACTACAGCGATTGAAAACTTTTGAAAGTGGACTGACCCGAATTTATCCCTATTAACTATCTTTAAGTGTAGATCCCAATAAATATTTTTTGAAGTAAAGAAATAACTGGCTGGAAGGGGTGATGTATTAATGTGTAATTTGCACCTTGACTAGCATTCTTTGTTTAAGGTAGTGTACTTTTGTTTTTGACTTCAATCATGAAATAAAATGGATGCAGTTAGTGAAACATTAACGAAACTAGGTTATTATCCGTGCGATGCACGGTTGGCTTAGCGTTGTTTCTAAAACTTAATTTTATAGATAGAATTTACAAGTTATTTGAATAAATCAACAATAGCAAGGTGTCCACATAATTAATAAATTAAAAAAAACGTAAGATCACACCGAACAATCAAACCGAAAATTCATGTGAATTTTGTAGATAGAATTTGCAAGCTATTTCGTAGTAGTTGTTTGTAGTGTTGGTGGAACACGTTTAATCAAATTTGATAAAATCTATTTTAAATTGACCGAGTATTGGTAAAATAATAAAAATTTAAAAACTTCTACCATGAGAATTGAGAAGTCCTAATCAAATTAAACTTGTATAAATCAAATGTGATAAAATCTATCCGGTACAAACCGATTTTATAGGAAAAAAATGGTAAATAAAAAAAATTACCATGAGAATTGAGGAGTTTTAATTAATTGAAATATGTCTAAATTAAATGTGATAAAATCTACCCGAAAATAAAAAAAACTATTACCATAAAAATTTGGAGTACTAATCAATTGAAACACGTTAAAATCAAATGTGATAAAATCTATCTGGTATTAACCGATTTTGACAACAAAAATTGGTAAAAAAAAAAAGAAAGAAAAAGTTTTACCATGTATAAAAGAGGCATCGGTTTTAAAATCTATTAGACTTTAATTTTTGGCAGAAAAAAAAGAATTTATATAGATATATTTAGTACCATACGCATTGTTTTAAAGGAGGCATCGGTTTTAAAATCTATAATACTTTAATAGTTTTAATCAATTGAAACACGTCTAAATCAAATGTGATAGAAGCTATCTGTAAATAAAAAACTTTTACCATGAAAATTTGAAGTACTAATCAAGTGAAACACATTGAAATCGAATGTGATAAATTTTATCTGATATTAACTGATTTTGGCAACAAAAAATGGTAAAAAAAAAACTTCTACCATGCATAAATGAGGCACCTGTTTTAAAATCTATCACGTTTTAATTTTTGGCAGGAAAAAAAAAGAATTTATATAAACATATTTAGTACTATATCCATGGTTTTAATAGTTTTTGTTTTATTTACAAAAATTGTTTATAATAAGATGATTTTCTAAACTTGTAATAAATAATTAATTTTTTTAATTAGAATAATTTGAAAAAAATAAAAAAGGTAAATATTCAAAATTGATCATGTAGTCATGTAGTTGAAAGATTAAAATATATGAGAATTAGTAAAATCTATCCGCAAAAAAAAAAACCATAAAAATTTGGAGTTCTAATCAAGTGAAAAACGTTTAAATCAAATGTTATAAAATATATCCGGTATTAACCGATTTTGATAGCAAAAATTGGCAAAAAAAAAAAAAATCTTTTACCATGATAAAGGAGGCACGGTTTTAAAATCTATCATGTTTTAATTTTTGGTATGAAAAAAAAAATAAACTTATATAGAAGGTGACACGTGGAAGCATACAGTTCCTTTTAAACTTTAAGCGTACAATAGAAACTCGCCATGTGGTAGCAACGACTTCTGTTTTAATAATAGTTAATAGATAATTAATAGATTAGTAACTAATAATTAATAATTATATATTAGTAGAAGAACAAATAACATAGAATTATCCCGTGGATAATTTGTATAAATTAAAAATTATGAAAATAAAAAGAGATGGAAATAGAAGAGTTTTAGTAAAATTAAACGTGTATAAATTTTATAGGATAAAATCTAGTTTAATTAAGCAATATTTGAAAAAAAAAACAAAAATCCTAAATCTCTATCATAAATTTGCTCGTAAAACTATATCATAAATTTGTTTTATCTTATCAAATTAGTTTTAGTTATAGTTAAAAAAAAAGAAGAGAGAAAAAAAGGTTAACTACTTGATAATGTTATAAAATCTACTTGATAAGTACAAATGTGATAAAATTTATCATAAACTAACTGTAAATGTTTATCAGTAACTTCTTATTTATACCGTAAACTAATCAATTTTGACAGAAAAAAAAAAGAATTTTTTTTACAATTCATATAGAGTGACACGTGGAAGCATAAAATTTCTTAAAAAAATTAAGTATTTAACAAAAAGCCGCCATGTGCCAGAGCGACTTCTGTTTTAGTTATAGTTAATAGATATTGTAGCAGTGTACTCAAGTTTAAAACTTGTAAAATGATCGTTTAGACCCTAAAGCTTGAAAGGTTTGGCAAGTAGATTAGATAGAAGCAACATTTTTTTAGTAACAAGAGCAAGTAGGCATTATAAAGAGAAATTGAATGTTCTCATAAGTTGTGGACCACCAACTCCTTTGTGTGAAAATTAGTTCCCTAAATGAATAAAAAGAAAATGTAAGTTTGAGTTTGCGTTATCAATTCAACACGTGTTCAAAATAGACATATGCGTATGAATAATGACCCGAAAAACTTTAGTGATAATTCATAATTGAGTGGTTCTCTCTCTTTCATGTAATTAGCTGTTATGACTAGGATCGATAGACAAGGCCCGATTGTGGTCCATGAGAAGGAGAGGCAAAATTTACTAAATGAAGTTAGCCCTGAATTTGAAGCAGACAGTGAAAGGCTCTTACGTTGGGCTTGGTTGAGTGATCAAATTGTTCTCAACCCTTTTCTTTCAATCTAATCTACTCAATAAACAGTAAACTCACTTAGTGCAATTGCAATTTGCTTTCCAATGGATTTACGAGTTGTTGTAATGTACGAATTGAGGTCAACTATCAGAATTTATTTGCGATATCAATTCATACACCATTGCTAATCCACCCTCTTTATTAATTCTAACTTTAATAAAAAAACACATGTTAATTATAGTATTTTTAGGGTAGTTTTAATGGTTATGGACCGGGTTGACGATTAGGTTAGTCGGGTCGAAACGGGTTGTGACCCATTATAATCCAAATACTAAATGTGTCTAAACTAGTAACGAGTCTCCCTTTTTAACCTGCATTTCCCGCCAAAAAACATATTTATATAGCAAAAAAATAAATATTAACCCGTTTTGACAAAAAAAAAAATTAACAAGTCGGGTTGGGTCCGATGTTTTTCAAGTCGGGTTGAATGGGTTAACGGGTTTTGAGTTGCAATTAGTCAAACCTAGTTATGATCTTAAATATTACTCCCTCCATTCTAGAAATATAGTCAAATGTACTATTTTGGAACGTGTCTCTTAAATATTCCATTTAAACAAAAAATGTTTACAGTTTTTATAATATTTTAATTTATTTTACCTTCATTTGATAATAAATATTGATTATCATATAATCATTATACATTTTAAATATGAACTTTTTGGGTGGAAAAATCTCTAAAGCTATATTTTAATTTTAGTAATTACATAAAAATTTCATCAAAAAACTATTAAAACTGTCATAAAAAAATATACTTATTTAATTGAGACGAAGGTATCGATGATTTTCGAAAATCATGATTCATCAGTTAAGTTCCAATTTATATATAAAAAATCTAGCTGTTTTTGGTTTATGTTTTCACATGTCAAAATTTATGCAAAGCGAACCAAATCACCAAACTAAGTTGACCAAAAATAATTTTTATAAATACTTCATTCGTTCTACTCAAAAAATATATTTAAAAAGTCTAATTATTATAGGATATATAACTAACATTAAAACTGATCATAATTACAAAAATGTTTAAACATAATCAATATATTAATAGCAAATGTCAGGATAAAGTTGAAATACTATGGAGATGATAAATACTCCCTCCATTCCAGGCAAACTGTCCCCGTTTGAAAATCAAAATTTTTAAGAAAATAACACTTTTAGTATCTCATTAATAATAAAATGATATTTTTATGCCTTAATTCTTGAAAAAAACTCTTTAAATTAAACATCAAAAAATAAAATAATAAATTCTTTGCTATAATTTTTAAAAATTGACTCTTAACGTAGAATATCTAAAAATATTATGATTAGCCATACAATGACATCGTGCTCTTCCTCCCTAAATTATTTCTTCTCCATGGACTAAAACTTGCAACCACACACAGGTGAAACCAGCCTTATCCATTATTTATACCCCAACAACATTAGTACATTACATACATGCAAAATGCAATTTGGACTTGATATCATCCACTAGCCTAATCCTCGACATCTTATGACTCTAATTAGTAATTAGTTACTCTCTCCGTTCTAGAAGAGTACATGTTACTATTTTAAACTGTTTTTCTTAAAGAGTAAATTTTCAAAAATTATGATTATATTTTTTTAAAGAGTAAACTTTTAAAAATTATGGCTATAAACACATTTGATATTAACGTATT
Organism: Codonopsis lanceolata; assembly: GCA_013146195.2. NCBI lineage: Eukaryota > Viridiplantae > Streptophyta > Magnoliopsida > Asterales > Campanulaceae > Codonopsis > Codonopsis lanceolata. The sequence continues at coordinate 127,260,860 of CM028381.1, read as the reverse complement.
AATTATGCTCAATTATTTTTGTTCAATTATAATAAACTCTAATGCTAGTTGTATACAGTACTTGCAAATGTAGAGATTTTTCTCAGTCGGATGCACAAATTTAATAAAGTTTGCAAATCATAATTGTCCCCTATGCATTTTCATACTTTAAAAACGTTTAATTACATCATTATTTGTAACGCTCTTAAGCAAATCTTTTTCAATATAAGACAATCATTTAAAAATTGATCACAAATTCGGTTTCGTAAATTGTCTTGACAATATTTATTGCAGATAAGTATCTTTGGAAATAGACATTTCCTACCACAATTTGGAAATCTACACAAAATAAATAAATAAAAACACATAAATCAACTACTTCAACCCCAAATTAAGATGCCCTAATTTCATATTAATTAAATAGACATTTCATACCAAGATTTGTCATATTGAACAAACAAATTTAGGAAATAAAACAATATTATTCATAATATCATCTATCACAAATTCACAATCACAAAAAATACATAAATTAAATACTCAATTAGGGCTATTTCAAAGTTAGGGCTATTTCAAATTAGGGCTATTTTAAAATTAGAGTTATTTTAAAATTTAAATCACAATTATAATTTAGAAATTCATACAATCATAAAGGATGAAAAAGATTGGATGACAATTCACAAAAAAATACATAAATTAAATACTCTGAGAGAAGGAAGAATCGAAGAGTCCTGTTTGTCACGTATTGCTAGACTTGTGATGTCACCGTCGCCCGTCGAAGAGTGAGAGAGGCGCTGGACGGCTAGAGGCTGGAAAACACGCATACGGCAGGTCACAAAGGTCCAGACTGGAGTGGAGCGGTAGCTAGGGCTGGGAACTGGGAAGGGCTGAAGGAATTGAAGTGGAGAGGGAGATGAGAATTGGGGAATTTCCAGAAAGAGAACGACACTAAACGAGAGTTACACCCTTTTTTTTTTACTCAACTGGGGTAAATCGTAAAATTTGATAACGGGTGGGGGCAACTTGTATAATTTGACAGATTATTATTATTATTATTTAAAATTCCTTATAAAAAGAAAACCTAGGTGGGGGCAACTGCCGCCAAACCCTTCTTGATGTGTCCATCAGTGGTTATATATCATTTAATTATTATTATTAGTCTTTTTGAACATGGACTATTTGGATGGAACGAAGGGAGTAAAATTGCTTGTACTTAAGTATATTTGTAATTATGACTAACTTCAATGTCGTTAATATATCGTTATAATAATTAAACTTTTCAAATATGGACTTTTTGGGTGGAACATGAGAAGTATGTAATAAGATTTCTTGTTATTATGAGTTTGTGATGTGTTTCAATTGAGTTAATTGATGTAATTTAATGTATATTAGTTTTAGTAGCTCATTAATAATAAAATAATATTTTTATATCTTAATTTTTAAAGTAAACTTTTTAAATGAAAGATTACAAAATAAAATAATAGATTTTTGTACTGAACGAAAAAAAAAATATTTCAAACCAACTGATTGAACAGTAAAATCGAAGCATCAATTTTTTTGAGCAGCTCAGTTACGCACCTCCAAGCATATTCGGTTTCACGCTTGTCGCTTTGATAATTTGGTAAGGTTTAGGTATATAAAACCAATTATATGCGAATGCGACTCAGATTGTGGTTTGAGTTGGAACCCTAACGTTAAGAACCTAATTAAATTGTGTGGTGTGTGTGGCTAACACTAAACGTGCCTTTAAGGTGTGCACGTTTGATCAGCCATGCCATTAGCTCTGTTAATAAGTCGGATATATGTAAATTTGAATTCGATTTGAAATCATATATTGTCGATTCGATCTGATAATTCGATGGATCAAGTATATATCAATCCATATTTGAATCCGTTACCAATTAATATATCCGATTAAATATCTGATCTGATCCAAAATATAAATATATAAATACAAAATAATTAGAATATGAAAGGGAGGAAAATCAAAAAACAATATTCATATATAATTGTGTATAATAATAAATATGATATTTTCGGATTGGAACGAATCCTTAATGGATCAGATATAGCTAAATTTATATACGATCTGTTAATAAATAAATTGTCAAATTCAGATTCGAATTATTAAACCATTATATAAATTATTCAGACCATTATATAAATCCGTATTCAAAATTTCCATTAACTGGCCTGCATGTCATGAAGCAGCCAGAAGCCGGCCATTAATGATTCACCTACCACAATTGTCTGTGTGGGAGAGAGAGAGAGAGAATTTTCAGAGGTGGGCAAGTGGTTCTGGAATTCCTTTTAAGAAGATATGGCTACGGGCCTACGGCTTTTTGTAGATGCAAAAAAGAAGAATTTATTCAAACCCTGTCGAAGCAAGCAATCAGAAATAATTAAGCTTTTCTGATTACTTGATGAACAAGTCTCTACAAATCTAAAGAAAATTTTCAATCACTCCCTATATAGTTTCAGTTTGATCAGCCTTTTTCATTGTAACTGTCTCTACGTTTGTAGTATTCGTTTTGGCCTAAAAGAAGGATTTAAGCCACCCAGCTGCACGTTGCATGGATCATTATTCATTATGGTTAGACTTATTTCACAAAGCAACCAATTTTACTTTTATTCAAACAAGAAACTAAAACTAGTCCATGAAAGGAGATCAATGCCTTCAAATATATTGTTACGGACGAAACTTAGGTAAGACAGTCTTACAAATATTTTTGTTAGATGGATTCTTTTTACTTGACCTATCGTGTGTTAGTAGATTGAGTTGTAAGAGAGTAAGGCTCTATGTTACGAATTAAATCCGTACGACGGTCTTACATGATATTTACTCTTATTTAATTAGTTCCTCGGATGCTGACCGTAAATAGAGATCGAACTCGAGATAGATTGCCACCCAGGCACCCACCATGGTTATGCTAGCATTTACAAATATTGATGATTGATTTGGAATATTCAATACAATTAATTGGATCTGTACATGTACGATCATATATAGATTAAATATTTATGCAAGGAAGCACCCAGCCCGTTATTTAATCTGCAACAACAAATTATCTATAATTGTCTGAATATTTAATCTATTGGCTTCTGGTTAAAAGTCCATCATACTATTTTTAGATGTTTTATTTTAAAAATTCATTTTAAAAAATTATGCTTATAATTTTTTATAAAATTCAATCTTTATCCTTCAGTGTTGTAAACATATTGTTTGTATTTAAGTATTTTTGTAATTATGACAAACTCCAATGACATTAATATATCATTTTAATAATTAGATTTTTCAAACACAAACTCTTTTGGTGGAATAGAGAGAGTAATAACCTTGTTTGCATTTTTAGACACCATTAGAAGCAGTTGGATTAAGGCTCTAATTATTGAGTAGGTCTTCAACGAGGTTATTTTACATATCTTAATTCGTAAGATGGACCTAACTCTCTCATAGCTCATCCTCCAACACTCGGTGGGACGGGTCATGAATATCTATCTTATAGAAAATACCCCTAAGACCATTTTTTCTAAGTTTTTATCCTAATTATTTTATTACTTCCTATGTTTCGAGTAAAGAGTCTACTATTTTATTTTGAGATGTTTTATTTAAAGCATCTATTTTAAAAATTAAGGTATATGAATATTATTTTATTATTAATGAGCTACTAAACGTATTATTTTTTAAAATATTTGATTTTCAAACAAAATTTTTTTATTGAAAACGGAGTGACTAATTAATACAACGTTGTGATTGACTTTCACTTCAATTACTAGTTGAACACCTTAGACTTTAGAGCATGTACAATTGTGGTTTTTCCCCAAATCAAACCTAAATTTTTTCATCTAATGGAGAATTTTAAAAAATCATCTCCAAATCAACTAATTATTTTAACAAAAACAAAATCATCCCTTGAACCTCAAAGTTCCCAAATCCTATATCCTCTTTCTAAGTGTCATCATTTAAGTGGATAACATTTTATTTTCTTTCATTGCCTTTCTTGACCAATTTTTAACCAAAAAAATTTAATTTTTTTAATTTATTTTTTCCCTGAATTAAAGTACACATTTTTACCTATAAATGGAGACTTGACTTGTTTCATTTGGATATCAGAAAAATTTTCTATGATTTTTTCAAGTTTCTAATCAATATTAATGGAGATAAATATGGTGGGGTATGTAAATATGTTGGATTGTGTGTCACCATTGGGAAGGTTTTATTGATTTTGAATCAAATAGGTATCTAATGAATTATTTTATTAATTTTTAATGAGTTATATTTAATTTTTGGTTTGATTTGGTAAAATCATTGTACATGCTCTTAGAATCTTGTTGGAAATCAAAAGACAACCCATTTCCTCTGTCCTTTGACTTTCGTATTTTCCCACTAAATTACAAAGAGAATATTAAGCCGTTTGTGATTTTGTCTGGCATCCTCTACAACTTGTTATATAGTAGTACTATAGATCATGGTAATAATATTTTAATTATTTTCAAATTCATCGAACCGAAATGAAACAAAGGATCCGGAAAATAAGAAAAAAAAAAAAAGGGAGAGGTCAACTTTGTTTTTGGCTAAAAACATTTTGAAGAAATCGGCCAGTATTGGATGAGTATATTTATACGACTACTTTTTATTGTACTTTTTCTTAACTTAATTTTGAGAAAAGAGTCGCATTTCTAAATTAAAATTTAACTATTTTTAAATTTTGTTTCATTTCAAAAATGTGATGTCTCTCTTAAGTGTCATATAAAAATAGTATGTAAAATGTTTATACAATTTGCGAAAAGTAAATACATTGAAGTAAAAATACGTTATTTTCCCCATCCCAAAATAATAGTCTCAATCCTTTTTTATTTGTCTAAAAAATACTCACATTTTTTAAAAGGTGGAAATACTTACATTTTTGTCTATAACCTTAAAAAGTTTTTCTTATCATACAAGATTTTTTTAAAGGGGTGAGTATTATAAAAATTGAACTTGTTAAAGGTGACTTTTTTTTTTTGGGGGTGCATGGTAGAGTGGGTTTAGTAAGTAATATGACAGAAAAGGTGGAGCAGAGAAAAGACTACTTAGATGAGAGGAGAAAGTCATAATAGTAAATTGAAAGAGGAAGAAATTGAAGGATAAGCAGAGAAAATGAGATAGAAGTTGTAATAATGCAAGTAAAATACTTCCCCCTTTCCGGCCTAACTATATATATATTTAGCTTTTATTTGAATTTCTTTGTGTATTTGGTCATAATTTAAGTAAGTAAAAAAAGTAAAAGTGGTGTGATTATTTTTCTAAAAAGAAAATATAACAATTATTCTTTTTGTTTCGGATAAAGAGTCCACTATTTTTTTTTGATTAAAGAGTCTACGTTTAAAAATTAAGACATAATAATATCAATTTATTAGAAAAAATGACTTTCAAACGGAGCAGGGGGAGTATCACTTTACTGCAGAAATTGGTTGTGACAGAAATAACAAGGAAAATGTACGGTCGAGATTCAATGGGACATGAAATGTGACAGAGAGTGGGATAGACGATTTGGAGCCCTACAAACACTACAACACCTGTACTTATTTTAGCGTGTCAAGCGCGGATTCACTTAATCACTTTACTAATAATTAGAACTTAGTGCTCGTTGCATGCATCGTGACCTCACAGTATATCTTAAGGTGTAGTATATATTAGTTATTCATAATTGATATAGAACTGTTGGATCATATGATTGAGATTGATCAGATCGTCGAATAGCTTCGATCAATTGACTGAGCTGTATTATATAAGTAATTCATATACAAAATAAATGGTATTTTGAAAGAAAAAAATTATCAAAAATAATAAATATGATTTGAAGAAAAAAATATTTATATTTTACTAAAATTGCCCTCATTAATTACTCTCTAATTAAGATATATTGTTTAAATTTTGAGAAAAAAATATAAAAATATTAGGAGAAAAAAGAAAATAATCATACAACTCATCAACCAAAATTACACTTAAATAATACTACATCATTCTTTTTATAAACTTCATTTATACCCGATGAAACAATAGAGAAAACTATTCCCCTTTTTCAGTAGAAGGTATTTGTGTCGGAGCTGTTAGTTAGTTAGTTAGGATTAATAATCTCTGTTATTCAAATAAGAGTCTTATCCACCTCACTAATTATACAAATGGTTAGTGTGGCATTATTAGCGGAGTTACTAAAAAAACACGGGATTAATATTTTTTTAATTTCAAAACTACCTCCAATATATATTATCGAGATTAATATCAAATGCACTAATAATATAGAGATTAATAATATTGTTTATCCCTACCCGACTACTAAACAAGCCTATAGTATTATGTATGATACCAATTGATGTATGATCAAGGTTTTATATAGTGTGACGATTCAGAATATTGATTATGGGGAATGACTTTGTAATGACGAGAGAAAAGAGAAGTAAAACAGAGAATAAACACCTTCACACATCTGTACTAATTAAAAAGTTGTGAATAATACCGGTTTGAAGATTTTATATTCTACGAAAATCAGCAAACAAAACATTAATATAGTTTGTGTGTGGGCTCCTCATTAAAATTAATCACATTATTTATAAATTAAGTTGGCAAATAAAACTAAGAACATTCCACATTTTAAAATGATGATGGCATTGGCAATTAAGGTAGGAAACATGTAACGTGATTAAGGTCAAACTATTGTAATTTTTTCTTGGTGTGCGTGAGTGGACGTAACAGATTATCAAAATGCAATTTCAGAATTATCAATTAGGTAAAAGATAATGGATATACGTCAAAAACCCGATTGATACACAATAAATGTTGGGTGCTTTTTCCTTTTTTTTTTTTTTTTTTTTTTTTTTGAATCAGTACTATCGTGAAAATCGCGAGATGCCGCAGATACACATAAATCTTCCTCGAACATCCAAAGATCTTATGTCCCTTTTAACGTTGGGTGCTTTTTCCGCTTTCCTACTACTATTGAGATTTTATGAAATCCTACGTATTTTTTACTTTTAAATTGAATTCATACATAAATAACTAGATTATGTATATGGAATTGCCTAAATCTTAAAGTATCTCTTAAAGTATCACGTCATCGGTTGATATTGTATTTCATAAATAGAGGGAGCTAGACCACGAAATTACTGACGTGATACCTTTTTCAGCAAATTATTTTTTCACACTTTTAAACTTTTGAAAAATTGTGATCTTCAACTAGTTTTAGGACTCCACATCAAAATGATAGATAACAATTTAGGTAGAACGGTCTTACGGATATTTTTTGTAAAACAATCATCTTTACTCGACCTTACTTGGTGTTGGTGAGTTGAAATATAAAAAAAATAAGACTTCATTTTATAAATTAAGATTCGTAAAACCGTCTTAAAAGAGACATATTCCAAATGATATGATTCTCAAGAACTACCGAATGGTTTTTTCCAACCTGTCTGGCCCCTATCTAAAATAAATAAGAAGCCATTTTAATTTTCCAATGACTCTCAAAAAGTGAGATTTTCATTTCCAAAGAAGAATCAAATTATTATCTTTAAAAGTTAAAATAACACTTTTTTGTTAGGACACGGACTACCTTGTTATCTTTTGATAAGAACAGGCATACTATAAAGTGTAAACCCTCGTTTTCTTGTGTTAGGGAAACAAGTCTAGCGGATTCCTCTTCATTGGCTTAGTTTATTATGTAAGATTTTGACTATTTCATTTATCCTTTTATCTCTTATTGACTATTATCTTTTATCTATTTTAATTTAATCTCAACCATACAGTGTGAAAATTAAAAGAAAATAAAATAGTAGTATATATATATATTTAAAGTTGGTGAGGAGCACTATGGTTGTGCCACTTCATCACCTTTTGATAAATCTTTGTTGTAAAACATCCATGAAGAGGTTTTAAACACTTTTGGTTTTCTAGTCATTAACTAATAATAATACATAATAATAATCAATATGATAAGGGTATTAATATTAATATATATATCATCTTCTATTGTCAATAGTAAAAGTCTTATATTTTTAAAAAAATTACAATTATCATTACTTCTAGTCAATGTGAGATAAAACTCTTCTATTAATAATAAAATGTGAGAGTGAGATACACCTCTTCTATTGATAATAAAACGTGAGGTTTTTAATCTAATGACTTTTAAAACTAACATCAATTTATAACAAATGTAAGAAAACATTTTTTCTAAAGGTAATATTAGTAGAGATTAGGGCTGATGATTGGGTGAGTTGAGTTGGATCGAAACAGTCGTGACCCGTTATAACCCAAAATTAAACTGGTCGAAATGGTTCGGGTCAAAATGTGTAATTGGTCAGAACGGGTCGACACACAACTTTACATAAAAAAATACATTTGTATAGCAAAAAAATAACTGGTCAAAATGGGTAACGAGTTCGACCCGCTTTAATCGATCAATTAATTTTTTTTAGGGTCGAAATGGGTAACCCATTTCAACCTAAAAAATTAATGTGTTGGGTCGGGCGGTCAGGTCGGGTAATTTTCAAGCCGTGTTGGACGTGTTAGCTGGTTTTGGGTTGTAATTACCAAGCATAATAGAGATATATTTCATATTGATTATAAATTGATATTGGTTTTAAAATTCTTTTGATAAAAGACTACTACTTATCACCATAGAAGAGATGCATCTTACATTGTTTATAAAAAAAATGTTACTTTTAAAAGCCTTATACTCCGTATTAAAGACTTGTACTCTTATTACCAATAAAAGATATGTATCTCACATTGTTTAAAAAGAAAAGTTGGATTTTAAAGTTTTTAGACTAAAGACTTTCACTCTTACAAGAGATATATCTTAAATTGGTTACAAAATATTCTACTATTATTACCAATAGAAGAGATATATCTCACGTTGGTTAGAAATTGATTTTGATTTAAAAAATACTATTATTAATTACCAATAGAAGATATGTATTATATATTGGTCAGAAAATAACATTGATTTTCAAAGTCTTTTGATAAAAGAGTTCTACCATTATTACCAATAAAAATTGTATATCTTTCATTGGTTATAAAATGATGTTGATTTTAAATTATTTTATATTATTACCAATAAAAAAGATGTATAACATATTGTTTAAAAAGAAAATTATATTTTAAATTATTTTATATTATTACCAATAAAAGAGATGTATAACAAATTGTTTAAACAATAGATTTTAAAGTATTTAAACATAAGACTTTCACTTTTACAAGAGATGTATCTCACATTGGTTACAAAATATTCTATTATTATTATCAATAGAATAGATGTATCTCACATTGGTTAGAAATACATGTTAGCTTTAAAATTACTATTACTAATTACCAATAGATGAGATGTATTATATGGTTAGAAAGTGATGTTGGTTTTAAAAATCTTTTGATAAAAGTACTTCTACAATTATTATCAATAGAAGATGCATATCTCACATTGGTTAGAAAGTGATGTTGATTTTAAATTAGATTAGATAAAAGACTTTTATTATTATTAGCAATAGAAGAGATACATCACACATTTGTTATAAATTGATTTTGGTTTTAAATTATTATTATTACCAATAAAAGAGATACATCATACATTGGTTAAAATGATGTTGATTTTAAAAATCTTTAGATAAAAGGACTTCTACTTTTATCATCAATAGAAGAGAAGAGAAGAGAAGAGATAGATCCCATTATATAGAAAGAGATGCTGGTTTTAGATTTTTTTTAGATAAAAAACTTCTACTATTATTACCAAATGATGAGATGTACACATTGGTTAGAGAGTGATGTATGTATTAAAAGTCTTTTTTTTAAAAAAAACTTATTGTCAATAGAAAAAATGTATTTCACATTGGTTAGGAAATGAATATTGATTTAAAATATTTTTGGATAATGTATCTCACATTGATTACAAAGAGATGTATCTCACATTATTTAGAAATGAATATTGGTTATAAAATTTTTTAGATAAATTTTTTATATGCTATTAATTATTAATAGAAAAGATGCATCACACATTCTTTAGAAAACGATGTTGATTTCGAAACTCTTTAGATAAAAGACTATTATTATTATTATCAATATAAGATGTATATATCACATTTGTTAGAAAGGGATGTTGATTTTAATTTTAGATAATAATAATTATTATTATTACTAATAGAAGAGATATCATATATTAGTTAGAGAGTGATGCTGGTTTTAAAAGTCTACCATTATTACCAATATAACAGAAATATTTCACATTGGCTAAAAAATGATATTTGTTTAAAAAAATTAAATGATGTATCTCACATTATTTAAAAATGAGTATTGGTTATGAAATTCATTAAATAAAGACATTTTTATGTTATTACCAATAGAAAAGATGTATCTCCTATTATTTAGAAAAAGATGTTGGTTATAAAGTCTTTAGATAAAAGACTACTATTATTACTAATAGAAAGTATGTATACCACTTGGTTAGAAAATGATTTTGGTTTTAAAAGTCTTTAGATAAAATACTTAAACTTTCATTACCAATAGAAATAGAAATAAGTACCTCACATTATTTAAAAATTAATAATGATTTTAAAAGTTTTTAACAAAAAAACTTCTACTATTATTATCTAGTTAGATGTTACTCCCTCGTCCCCAAATTATTGTTCTGCTTTCTTTTTTCGTCCGTCCCAAAATAATTGTCTTGTTTGAAACTTTCCTTTTTAGAACAACATTTTTATCATTTTATCCCTACTTTTTCATCATACTTTAATTATAGACCACATACACATTGAATTTAAAATAAACTACACATTAAACTAATATTAATAATATAATCAAATGTGTTTTTTTAAACCGTGCGTCAAGTCCACAAAAAGACGATAATTCTTATTATTATTACCAATACATAATATGTATCTCATATTAATTAGAAACTTATGTTAATTTTAAAAATATTTAAGTAAAAAAAACATTTCATATTAGTAACAATAAAAATAAATAAATTATAACTATGGAAAAATTTAACAATTTATTTATAATGTCTAAAAATGATATTATTATTGTAAATAGCTAAGAAAATTGAAAGTCAAAAACCATAACCAATCCTCAAAGTTGGACAATGAGAACAGACACATAAATTTCTCTAGTTTGGAATGTGTAAACGGGAAAGTGGAAACCCTCTCGTACTAGTGAAAGTGGTTGTATACAGTAGAATTTTTGAGTACTTCACCCAGCCAATTATCCACAAGTTAAAATAACATATTTATCATTCATTGAACTTTAAACATATAACATATCATATCACGGGTTCTAAAACCCTCATTCACTTTCTACTCCCATCGTTCTAAATTATTGTCTTTTTTTTTATCTGTTTCAAAATAATTATTTATTTTGAAATTTAATATCTTTTAAGAATATTATTTTTATTATTTTATCCTTATTTTTTCACTATATTTTAATTATGGACCACAAAATAGACATTAAAAAAAACTACACATCAAACCAATATAAATAATCAACTCAATTATTTTTTCTTAAACTGTGTACCAAATCAATTAGGACAATTATTTAGAGACGGATGAAGTATTGAATAACTAGTAATCAAGATATTAATTAAATTTTCTGATTTTCCTTACAGAATCGTTACTTCAAATTCATGATTTTTGGTTACCCTTTAGTTCATTTGTTAGCTTCCGTGCGGTACTACAATTCATTTTTATTACAGCCTCGCATTGTATTTAAAGCACACCCCCTACCACCTCTACCCCACACTCACACACACGAAAAAACAGAAGAAAGAAAGAAATAACCGGTCCCTACCCCAAGGAAGAACCAAAGACAACTCATGCCAACAATTCGCTTTCTTTTCTTCTCCCTCCTCCTCAGTCACCTCCTTCTCCAACCACCACCACCGCAATGCCACGCCGCCGCTGGCCACTGGACATTCCTTCTTCCAAACATAGGCATCTCCGCCATGCACATGCAACTCCTCAACAACGACCGCGTCGTCATGTTCGACCGCACTGACTTCGGCCAATCCAACATTTCCCTCCCCGACGGGAAATGCCGCAACGATCCAAACGACACCGCTTTGCAAATCGACTGCACTGCTCACTCCGTTGAATACAACGTCGCCTCAAACTCTATTCGTCCCCTCATGGTCCTCACTGACGTCTGGTGCTCCTCCGGCTCTGTCATGCCTGATGGGAAGTTAATTCAAACCGGCGGCTTCAACGATGGTGATCACGCTGTCCGCACTTACAACCCTTGCGACAACTGTGATTGGGAGGAAATTAGTTCCGGATTAGCCCAGAGAAGATGGTACGCTACTAATCATTTGTTGCCGGATGGTCGGCAAATTATCATCGGCGGTCGTCGGCAATTCAACTATGAGTTCTATCCGAAAACGTCGTCGTCTACTAAAGCTTATAGTCTGCCATTCTTAGTACAGACAAATGATCCGGGGGTCGAGAATAATTTATACCCTTTTGTTTTCCTCAATTTGGATGGCAATTTATTCATTTTTGCTAATAATCGATCCATTTTATTTGATTACTCCAAAAATTTAGTTGTCAAGACATACCCGGAAATCCCGGGTGGCGACCCGAGAAATTACCCAAGCTCAGGTTCCGCAGTTATGCTTCCATTGAAGAGCACTAAAGGAGTGGTGGTTGAAGCTCAAGTGTTGGTTTGTGGGGGTGCACCTAAAGGAGCTTACATCAATGCATTAAATGGTAAATTTGATGGAGCTTTGAGTACTTGTGGACGGATTAAAATAACCGACCCGAACCCCATTTGGGTTATGGAGACTATGCCGTTGGCTCGGGTCATGGGGGATATGGTTTTGCTACCCAATGGCAATGTGTTGATCATAAATGGTGGATCAGCTGGGACTGCTGGATGGGAATATGGGCGGAACCCGGTGCTAAGCCCGGTTGTTTACCGGCCCAATAACCCTACAACATCTCGGTTCGAGGTACAGACTGCAACCACCATACCGCGGATGTACCATTCAACTGCGATTTTGCTTCGTGATGGTAGGGTTCTTGTTGGTGGAAGTAATCCTCATATTTACTATAATTTCGTGGGAGTTCTTTTTCCAACGAATTGAGCTTGGAAGCATTCTCCCCATCTTACTTGGATTCGGGCTCAAGTGGTTTGCGCCCAAAGATAATTACGCCCAGTTCTCAAAGTAAAATCAGGTACAGGCAAAGATTAGTTGTTCGTTTCACAATCACAGGAAGTTTGAATGGAACATTAGTCATGGTTACAATGGTAGCACCATCATTCACCACGCACTCGTATTCCATGAATCAAAGATTGCTGGTGCTAAATGCCGATAATGTGAAAACAGTCGGAATATCTACTTACAAGATCGACGTGACAACACCGAGTTCGGGTAATGTTGCACCACCCGGATACTATCTCCTCTTTGTGGTTCATCAAGATATTCCTAGTGAGGGCATTTGGGTGCAAATCGGGTGAGATAATTTTTTAATAAGAAGGGATAAATAATTCGTTACACAATAATTTACTTTTTTAAATTTATTGTCTAACTCTGTTTTACATAATAAAAATATTGTTTTAGAAGTGTATATCTGAATAAAATATTCCTATCTAGCGAGTTCGTAAATACCATACCTGGAGAAATGCAATAAATAAATTTAAAAAATATATATATCTTATGATGCTTCCAAATATTTTTTTGTCTCTTTCACAACTGCACAACGTAGATTACTACAAATACAATTATATCATGATGTGCTTAGTGATAACTAGCGGAGTACTAAAAAGAAGTCAGAAAAACTTGGGTCATTCCTTTCATTTTCAATTTGTCACAAGGACAAACTATGGCAGATCGATCCACTGCCATATTGTTTCATATTCTAATGTTCTAAGAATGTGCCCCGAAGGGGTTGGTCTAGTGTAGATATGAGGCTTCACAAAGTATGAGGTCTCAGGTTCGATCTTTGTGTGAGGTCTCAAGTTCAATCTCTTTCCATGCTCCCTTTAGGAGGAGAAAAAAAATGTTCTAAGAATGTCCATTATTTAATTTTCCTTTATTTAATTTTTTGCTTTTATGCTAGACATTTAAAAGGAATTAATGCCTTTTTTCTAAAATTAAGTAATGTAATTCTCGAGATTTTGTTCCTAAAAATGAACTAAAAACTATATTTAATTATTTTTAAAAAGATCAAAATATTTACTCCGGTTCAAACATAATACTCTCTTCGTTCTAAAATTATTGCTTTCTTTTCTTTTTTCGTTCGTCATTAAAAAATATTTTGTTTGTAAGTTTTTTTTAAAATAACATTTTTACTATTTTATCTTTATTTTTTTTTCTTCATATTTTAATTATACATACATCGGTGAAGATTCAAAACATAAACTTGCTTAAATCAGTAGCTCTCCACCATAAGTCATCTTCTTCTGCACAAGATTTTGCTTCTTGGACTATGTGATGTGGGGATACCGTTTCAAAATCTCATCGGTGTCAAATGAAAAAAAAGATAACTTGAGTGCATGGATTACCGTTGGACCTCTTAATAGACCCTCCAACAATGAAATAAAACCCTCGTCGTCTCTCCTTTGTGATCATAAAAAAAGGTGGATCCAATGGGTAAAAAATTTATGAAAGTGGACGAGCCAACAATGTTCGTTTTAAAAAAATTCTCCATACTAGATATAAGACATTTACAAAATAAGGAAAAAGCATAAGCATTTTTGTTAAAAATTCCCCGCCACACTCACCCCTAAATTGGTTCTTACGTAGCGATCAATAAGTTCAAATTGAAACGATAGCAATTAATACAATTTATGTGATTATTCGTAAATAGGGGTGATAAAATGAGTGTTATAAATAATCATGAGTTAGTCATTTATTGACCACACTCATTTTGCCAACCCTATTCGTATGCCAAGCACAAATATTGAGTTTGAGATTACATTTATAGGGTAAAAGTTTAACAATATTTTTACTAACAAGAAAATAATCATTTCTTCATTTATTTAGTACTTAAAAGGGATGGAGTCTCACTAAATTCTACTTCTAGATCTTCCTTCCATCCCTAGATGAGCGTTCATTAATTTTTAGAAAATTTGTCCATAAAAAAGTGTTCATTTTTTTATAACCCTATTAATTTTATCTTTGATACATATTATGTGATGTGACTTCAAATGCTGTATGTGGACACTATGGTTCATTCAACATAATGCCAATTCTCAGTTCATTTATATGATGAGCAAGCAAAAATTTTCTAGAGCCGAGTTAAGTTGTTCATGAACTTCCTTGTTAATTTTATGTCCTGCAAGCAACATAAGTTACGAGAAAAGTGTTAACGCAAAATGGTTATTAATAGTTGCAATCAAATAATTGAAGAAATTTATTTTCTCAAAATTGGTATAAAAACGTCGAGAACACAAATAAAAAAGAGAACGTTTCCATCTACTAACAAATCTAAACTAGAAATGATAACTATTAGAAAATAATATTTATTTATTATTTTATTGTAATTATTGTTTATTGGTAATTTCCTTATATAGCTGTTTCTTTAGTATAACTCTTTCCTTGTAAATGATTCATATAACCCTGGTTCTTGTATAAACCTAATTGTAACTCGCTATATAAATATGTGATTTAATCAATGAAAAAACTATGTTGTTATTCTTATCAATTGTGAATTTCTACATGGTATTAGAGCTTTGCTCCTCAACCCTCAGCCGTATGCCACCTGTCCGCCGTCGTCTATTGACTGCCGCCGCCTCCCTTACACACCTGCTAACATGGCTTCCAACCATGCCCTCACCATTCAAAACCCTATTAATCTCACCCGAACCTTTTAACTCATTAACATCTCCACTACAAAAAATAAGGTATTTGGGACGGCAAAAAATCGTGCCAAATACTACCAAAACCGTTGATGAGTGTAAGATTTCCATGAATTTTCCTGAAAATTTTCTGCTATTTTGTGCTAATTTTTATTTAATTATGCTTTGGAAATATTATTATTTGTATTTTTGTGCTTAATGTAGGTTTCCAAGCATAATCGTGCTTTTATACGGTGTTTAGCACGAAGTTTGAGATAATTTCGGGCTTAAAAGTTGTTTTGGGAATTATTTGGACAAAGCCCGTTAAGTCCGTCAAGGTTCCAAGGCATTCAGAGAGCTAAAGGAGGCTAACGGAGGCTGAAAATATTAACGGAGGATGAAAATGCAAAGCTGGAAGGAATCAGGAAGGCGGCGCCAACTTCAGAGTCTTCAGGGGCACCGGAGTAATAATCAGAAAATGTAGGGAAGCCGCCGCAATTGCACAGAAGTCCCTGGCGCGTTGTCGCTTCCTGGCTGGCGCCACGTGTCATCATCTGCCGGCTTCTCTCCACTAGCGCGGCCCGCGGTCTTCTTCACGGATCCAGGTATGACCCGCGTGTTCCAGCACACATACCATCTCTCCAGCCCACTTCTCTCTCTCCTTTCAGCCCGTTTCATCAGCGGGTGACCCGCCATCATCCCCCCTGGGTCTGCCCCGCGATCCAGCCGTGCCCAGCCAGCCTTGTTCTTCCCTTTTTGCCCCTAATACCCTCCTGCACTCCCTAAAATGCCCCTGGCAGCCTCCAGCTCTTTGTTGCCTTCTCCTTTATCATCCGGCCAGCCTTCAATTCGAAAAAACAAGTCCCCATTTGGGACATTGCTCCCAAATGGGGCACCACCCCCATTTTCTTAAAAATTCCTCCATATTTCTCAATCATGAAGGTTTGGAGCATCATTTCAAGAGCCAACGGCGCATTTACAATTGATTTCAACCTCGGAAACGAACTTTGCTCGATTTAATTCTTCCTATCTCTATTTTTGATAGTTGTATAATTTCTTGGGTTGATTAATATTGTAATTGAAGAATTGGTTTGTGCTTAAATTATTATGAAATGCAATTATTTTTCTATGTTAAATATAGTGTTTTAGTTTAATTTATCTCTTTATTTAGTACACATTCATGTTGGTTATTATTTTGTGAACTTAATGCATTTAATTATTTAACCAATAATTAAATGATTTTAGAAATATTTAGGATCCGCGAGAGCTACCTTTATATTTCGGACCAATCAATTTAATAGTTGGTGTTTTGTGACACACACCGATAGCCAAAATGAGACTAGGTTTGACACACGATCGAACCACCTTAGCCATTTGCGAGGTCGGGGAGGTTAGGGTTGACTATAAGATGCGAGAGCCCGTAGTTAACCAATTTTATTTGTCTTGACTACCAACATGACTTGTAGAAAAATTTAGAGAATTTCTTTTTGCAAAGTATTACCCATGTGTTTGGTTATTATTGTGTGCTCTTAATGCTTTTAATGGCGTAGCGAACCATTAGATGATCACTAGAATTATAGGATAAGATGTGAGAGCCCGTCCTATTAATTCCGAAAATCACAATAATTGTTTACGTTACGTGAGACCGAGAGGAGATCGTGCGTAGATAGTCATAGAGTGCTTGTTTTGACACGTGGTTATTTTCTCCTATGTTATAAGAAGCGAGAGCCCGTAGCTAGAAGTTGTAGCTAGATTTGCTATACGTTCCGAGAGCCCGTAGCAAATAAAATAGTGCGCCCGACTACCAAAACTTGAGTTAAAGAAAAGCAGAAAGAAGATTAAATTAAACACCGGCTAGACTAGAAATAATGCATTCCTATATTTTTATCTTGATTTGTTGTTGCCAAACCACCTTCGCAGTAGTATAGATTTTAATTGCTTTCTTAGGTTGTTTATATTTTTAGATTTTAATTTAATTTCTTTTTCGCTCAAATATAATTAGTTAGCATAATTTCGGTACTTAGTTGGAGTGAGAATTTTGTGCATTCCATGTGGGATCGATAACTCGTACTTTTGTACACTTTATTACTTGATACGGCCGGGTATTCTTGCCTGAGTTGCGTTTTGCGCACATCAACCGTCCCAAAACGTATTTGGAACGGTTCGCTTGGAAATTCCAAGTTAAGACAACTCTTATCAGCTATGACCTCTACAAGTTTGTAGATGGCTCACACTAGTGTCCGCTCCCACCATCCTCTAGAAGGATGCTCAAACATCTAAGGATGTTTAACCACCCAACCCCAAATATCAACCTTGGATCCAACAAGACAAGCTTTTAGTTGGTGCCCTTGTCGGTTTCCTCTCCGCAACTTTTGTCCCTCTCATCCAGCAGACAATGACCATCCAAGCAGCATGGGAAACACTAGCACACACCTACGCTCGCCCAACTCGCGACCATATCAAGCAGGTTAAGGACCACCTCAACCGAACTTCGAAAGGCACTCAATCGATCTCCGAATATATACAATCCGTCAAAGGTCGTACTGATGAGCTCGCTGCTCTTGAAAA
The DNA here is from genome assembly GCA_013146195.2 of Codonopsis lanceolata. Taxonomy (NCBI): domain Eukaryota; kingdom Viridiplantae; phylum Streptophyta; class Magnoliopsida; order Asterales; family Campanulaceae; genus Codonopsis; species Codonopsis lanceolata. Next base: position 127,242,520 of record CM028381.1, on the reverse strand, counting down.
ACCACGCGACCACGGGATCTCATTGAGATCATCCTCGGGGGTTTGGATGATGACAACCGCCACATTGTTGATGTGGTCGAAGGCCGCGATACTCTTATCTCGTTTAATGAGCTTTATGAAAAACTCATCAATTGCGAGGTTCTTCTCAAGCAGTCCCAGGTCGCGTCCTTCTCGTATCATGCTTCGACCAATCTTGTTGCCCCGATGACCAACAACTTGTATGTTCGACAATTGTCCTCGTAACCTCGGTAACCCTCTTAGTCCTCAACAAGCAACAACTCATCGACAACATCGACCATATCTTGGAAAGTGTCAAGGATGATATCAACTGGTCGCCACCACACCTCTACCCACTGCTCCCAACTTGGCCAATGACTTCATGTGGCAACCCCACACATTTTGCATCCCCAGCGAACAACGGGACACCGAGCTGGGTTCTTGACAGTGGTGTCTCTCACCATATCACCAGCGACCTTGGAAACCTATCTCTACACTCCACCTACATGGGCACCGACGACATGGTCATTAGTGATGGTACATGGTTAAGTGTCTTCGAATCTGGTTCCTCCTCTCTTCACACACCATCACACACATTTGCCTTGCATAATGTTCTATTTGTACCTGACATGACACGAAATCTATATCTCAATTTTGCATTTCCAATAATACATATATTGAGTTCTTACCATCTTTTTTTCATGTCAAGGATCTACTGACAGGGAGTATACTGCTGATCGGGCAATCTAAAGATGGTGTGTATGAATGGCTGACCACAGTTTCCTCTCCTCGCCCTTCTACCTGTGTGGGCTCCAAAGTTTCTCACCAAGATTGGCATCATCGGCTTGGTCATCCGTCTGAACCCATGCAACATCAGATTCTATCTAGTCTAGGTTTAGTTTTAGACTCCACTCATAATAAACAAACACACTGTAATGATTGTTTATGCAATAAAAATCATAAACTTCATTTTGCTCAATCTACTATTATCTCTACCTCCCCTCTCCAAGTCATTTACTCTGATGTTTCGACTTTACCCTTCATTATGTTGATAGGTTTAAGTATTATGCAATCTTCGTTGATCACTCCACCCACTACATATGGCTCAACCCTCTCAAACGCAAGTCTAAAGTAGCCACCATCTTTCATCGCTGCAAGGTCCTAGTCGAAAACTTTTTCAAAAAGACCATTGTCACTCTTTTCTCGGACAATGATGACGAATACAATGGTCTTGCCCGGGACATTGGCTTATGTAGTCTACCTTGGCTGCAACCCGATCTCGTGGAGCTCCAAGAAGCAGCGCATTGTTGCTCGCTCCTCAACTGAGGCTGAATATCGGGTTGTGGCTGTAGTTGAGGTTCGCTGGATCTCATCCTTCTCGACGAGCTCAACCTTTCTTCCTCTTCTCAATCTGTTATCTACTGTGACAATGTGGGTGCCACCAGTATTTGTTCCAACCTGGTCTTTCATACTCGTATGAAGCATGTGACATTTGACTTTCACTTTATTCACCAACAGGTCGAAGATGGGCAGCTCCGAGTTTCTCATGTCTCCTTGGCCGACCAGCTGGCCGATTCGCTTACCAAGCCGCTTGCTCACCAGTGACTCCAGCACTTACTTTACAAGACTGGTCTCTCCTCACGGTCATCCATCTTGTGGGGGAGCATATTAGAGAATAATATTTATTTATTATTTTATTGTAATTATTGTTTAGTGGTAATTTATTTGTATAGTTCTTTCCTTAGTATAACTACTTCCTTGTAAAGTATTCATGTAACCCTAATCCTAGTGTAACTCTCATTGTAACTCCCTATATTAATAGGTGATTCAATTAATAAAAAAGTTGTGTCGTTATTTCTATCAATTGTGAATTTCTACAATAACCGACAAGATTGAATCATCTATCCCTCCTCGTAGCAAACCCACCGACCAACCAAGCGGCCAGGAGGAATCCGATTGGTGATGTCCATGTATGGTGGTAAATGTTACAAGGTAGATTTTTCCAAGGACATACACGAATCATTGACATTACTTTGAAACATTTTTAGAGACTAATCATAGTAAAAATCATTTATGAGCGATGAATAAGATGTTATCATCGACACTTTGTCAAAAGTTATGTGAATCATTTCCTATAATATGAACTAATTTCGGAAATTATTTCTATTAAAAAGTGTTAATGCTATAGACAATTTTTGTTCATCAACTTGTTTCACTTACAATAAAGTTGTACATAAATAGGGTGATTTCATTGTGCTTTCCACATTGCAAAGATCGTTGTCAATCGGATAATATTAGTAAGGGCGAATTACCCAAATCGCCCATGTACTTTACCTTTTTTTTTCAAATTCATCATAAATTACTAAAAATAGTCTATTTACTAAAGTTTGTGACACAATTGGTTATTCCATCCAATTTTGTTATTTTTTTCCGTTAGGTCAACACACGTGATATTGACCAGGGATAAAATTGTCCACTCTTTTTTTTTGAATAGACAAATATACCATAATGTTTTTGGTTTTTAAAAACTAAATATGAGGGTACCGATGTAATTAACTAAATAATAATATTTATATCAATTTCTTCTCATTCGTAATTCCTTCTCTTCTATTCCATAATTACCAATCTGTCACTACTAAAACTGTTACCGACGAATCTACGGTCCACCTCATACTTGAACCCATACAACTTTATTTTTGGAAAGAGAGAGGAAGTCTAAAACAAAGATGAGGTAAATAATTGAAAGAATGATGATGAAAGCACTGACGGAGGTTTTACGGGTCTTGAACCGACAATGAATATGGGATTGCTTAGGCTGTTGGATGCGTACCTTTATCACGATTGAAACGTGATTTGACCTGCCGTTTGTTACACCCAGTATGTCAAAACCCGATTGTATGTACCTCAACTACAACACACAAACATATAGTAAAGGTTGTGTGTGTATTTATACACATACACACACACACATAGAGAGAGAGAGAGAGAGAGTGTGTGTGTGTGTGTGTGTGGATTGAGTGAAATTGCTAGCTTCTAGGTTTTGCTGGATTTATGGGATTTGAGAGTTGTGTTTGAAGTTTGAACTTTGTTTGGATTTTGACTTGTTGTTGACCATGGGAAGACAGACAGACAGGGATAGGTCGATGGATTTGAGAGTTGTGTTTTGCTGGATTTATGGGATTGGTCGTTGCCGGAGATGTGAAAGAATCGGCATTTGGCACCTACGTCCCTTGGCACGTCGAAAGCCCGTCCCCGGATGAATTGAACCTGTGGGAAGAAAGTTCCATAACCTAGATGACTTCCTAACACAACAACCCAGATGGAGCTCTGAGGTTTTATCTTTTCAGATTTGGGTTTGTGTTTGCATTTGTGTGTGTGAGAGAGGGAGAGAGAGAACCCAAATGACTCCTTAACCCAACAACCCAGATGGAGTAGATCTGTGTTTGTGTGTATCTGTTCGTTAATTGAGCAAGGTGAGGGTTGCCAGAGAAGAAGGTCGACGAAGATGAAACGATGAATTGCAATTTGCAATTGCACCACAACCCTAAGCCCAAAATTCAAATTAATTTGTTTGGTCCCTGTACCTTTTTTAGAATGTGGATAAAATGACTATTTTACCCTAACACAATGTCACATGAGACACACATGCATTGATCTAACGGAAAAAAAAATAACAAAGTTGACGGAATGACCATTTCTGTCAAAACTTTTTACACAATGACCAATAAGGTTAGTTTTTTTTTACAAGGATGAAGTTGAAAAAAGTTGTAAAATATAGGGATGATTTAGGTAATTTGCCCTATTAGTAATAATATAGTCCTAAATCATACAAAATTGTATATTCTTAGCTAGATGCCAAGCTTCATCACTTTTTTTTTCTCATTTCTATATTGTATATTTAACAACTTAATATTCAACTTTCCCCCAAGGTTATCTTTTCGGTAGATTGGAAAGCTTCTATGATGCTAATTAGGTTTGATAATTGGGTGGGTTAGATTGGTTTGGGTTGGATTAGAATGAGTAATGGGTTGAAACATGTTGAAATCCATTAGAATCCAAATGTCAAATTGTTGGAAATGGGTTGGATCAAAATGAGTCGGGTTGAAACAGCTAACGGGTTAAAGCGGGTCGACCCGTTTCAACAAAATAAATTCCCCAAAAAAACATAAATTTATAACATAAAAAGAAACGGGTCGAAATAGATAACTACCTAATATCGTAACTTGTTAATATTATTAGATCGAAACGGGTTACCCGCTTTAACCCAAAAATATTAATGAGTTGGATTGGGTTGGGTAAAATAATTAATGAGTTGGATTGAATGAATTAATGGGTAATGAGTTACAATTGTCAAACCTAATGCTAACCCATCAAATTGATTTTCCACAAGTTCATGTTATTGTACTTAATGGCATTTCCAAAAGGTATTGGATATGCTGTATATATATTTTTATGATTTATTCGTGATTTTTTAATGATTGAAAAAAAAAGAGTAAGATGGTGATAAAAAAAATGATTGACCAATGAGAAAAAGTGTTAATAAGGAAACAAATTAACACGTCTAGCAACATGGACAAATATTTGTCTTTAAAAAAAAAAAAAATCCTAATGATGATCTACATTCTACACAAAACGAGGGTTGCTTACTCACATCCTAATGATTTTTTTTAAAAAAAATTCCTACTTTTGTGAAATTGTTCACGAAAGTATACACGAAAGAAACTCTTATCATTTTTGGATACAAAAGTTAATGAAAATGCTAAAATGTGGCCCTACCCTAGGCATGCACATTTACACCGACATTTTCCATTTGATGAACACACACACACACACACACACACACACATATATATATATATATATATATATATATATATATATATATATATATATATATATATATATATATATATATATATATATATATGTTTTTACCTTCGTATTAAATAACATTTGAGTGAGGAGATTAAAAAAACGAACGTGACTGATAGTGAGTTCACGGGTGAGAAAAGGGAATGAAGAAATAAAGAGTTCACGGGTACTGGATTTGTTGTCCACCTCCCCCAATGGGATTAGTAGTGGGCACATTATCTGACCATCAATCCCTTCCACCAGGGTATAGTAGGCTTAGCTATTTGACTATTTCATCAATCTCCATTTCCTGCACTTGTGTGTGTGTTTGTATTTTTTTATTTTTTTGTTTCTTTTGAGGTTTATGTGCCCGCTGTCAGCACGTCTCGTAAAAAAAATGATGAATTTATACTTTTTAGCTAATGAGCAAATGCCAACCATATCCAAATTTCTTGTTTTGTTTTGTCGTCTTTGCATGGCTTCAGTCTTAATTAAGCTTGGCAATTTGGTGGGTTGGATTGAGTTTGGGTTAGGTTATAATAGATAATGGGTTGAAACAGGTCGAAACCCATTAAAATATAAATATCAAATGTGTTGAAATGAGTTGGTTTGGAATGAATCAGGTTGAAACGGATAACGAGTTGAAGTTGGTTTGGAACGGATCGATAAGAGCCGACCGGCACAAAAGAACATAAATTTATAACATCACAGGGAGAACGCTATTAACCGATCCGACCTATTAATATTATTGGGTTGAAACGGGTTACACACTTCAACCCAAAAATATTAATGAGTTGGGTTGAATTGGGTTAGGTAATTAGTAGTTTGGGTTGAATGAGTTAATGAGTAATGGATTACAATTGTCAGGTCTAGTCTTAACGTTGGTGTTATAAATAACTTGCAGGTTGGTTTGATTGCAAATTTGCAATCAAATTGTGTTCGAGTGACAAAATACTAGTATATGTTATCTGTATGTCTTATTATTAAGTATGACTTTATGACATACTCCCTTCATTTCAGATAAAGAGTTTTTATTTGAAAGTCAAAATTTTTAATATAATAACATGTTTGTAGTTTATTAGTAATAAAATAATATTTTTATGTTTTTAATTTTTAAAGTGGACTCTTTAAATGCAATATCTCCAAATAGAATAATGGACTCTTTGCCCAGAACGGAGGGATTATTTTTTAACCAATAAATAAGTGTCAATTCGTATATAGTGAGTCCAAATTATTAGTACTAGATTTTATACTCATGCCTATGACACGGCGCCAGTATGGAATTTCATAAAAGTTTGGAGCGAGCAGTATTTTGTAATATAAATGTTTGAACTTTGTAAGAGAATATACACTGGACAAAGAAAAAACTAAATTATGTTTTAGACAGGTTTTATTAAATAATCAAAAATGTATTAAACCTAAAAAAATGGTTAAACTAAAAAAGATGACTCCACCCTTTTTAACCTTTTATTTTCTTCTTCTTTATATTAAGAAGAATTTTGTTGACTTTATTTGTCATCGCTTTTTTTAAGGGAAAGTAATTGAGCTTTGAAATTGAAAACCAAGACAAAGAAAAAAATTGAAATGCTACTTTATAAATTAATTTACTTTGTCTGATCATGTTATTGGCGTTTCCTTTACCCTCCCGACGACACCTCAAAATAACTAAGCTTATGTGTATTATAATTCTCCCACTATCTCAATAAAAACCATATATAACTAATATAATTTTCCATTATCTTAATGAAAACCATCTATAACTAACCATTTTATTATGAATTATAAATTTGTTAAAGAAGTTTAAACATGCATGGGAAGTGTAGCAAAAAATAATATTTTTTTTGCCAAAAATAACGAATTAATTATAAGAGAGATTTATGTGAAGTTGTGAACTACATAGGGTATATCAATTAGCATGAAAACCATCTATAACTAACCAGTTTATTATAAATTATAAATTTAAGAAGTTTAAACATGGGAAGTGTAGCAAAAAAAAAAATGCCAAAAATAAAGAATTAATTGTTAGAGAGATATATGTGAACTACATAGGGTATAGCTCTTAAGCTTTCTTTGCTCAAGTGGTGGCAAAGTGTTTTTCTTATGTTGAGATTTTAAGAACTCATCAGCATTATGATAAAAAAATTAAGAAGTTATTGTCATCACGTCTATATTATGAACTTGATTTCCTTAACTATGTTATCCTAGGATGGGCTCTGTTCACAATATTGCAATATATCATGTAGATAAACCGAGGAGGAAGAAACCAAGATATATAAACTGGGAGGCGAGGAGGAAGAAACCGAGAGTGTTTGAAGAGGAAGAGGAATAGGAAGAGAAGACCCGGAAGAATACATAGAAGAATAAGGAGAGAAGAGAGAGGAAGAGATATAGAAAAAAAAGGGAAACCGACTTAAATAGAGAGAAAGATGAGAGAAAAGAGGGAAGGATTCTGTGGAAATATGTTGTTACACATGCTAGAAATATTTAAGAGTTAATACTGGTCAGTAGTTGTGTTTGGTAAAAACAAATCTTAGGCAGTAGTTAGTTTTTTAGATTTTAAGTGTGTGATAGTGAGCTGTATTATAATATAGACTAGATTCTGAGTTCGTGCCTATGACACGGCGTCAGTTTGAGACTTGATCGATATATGGAGCAGACAATGTTGTGAAAATTAATATTTATTTAGAATTTTGTAAGAGTTGAATATATGCACATTACACAACGAAAATGAGAGAAAACTCAAATACCTAACAATATAAAACATTTTACTTGGACATTTAATTTAATTTATAAAAAAATAGACATGTAAAAAGAACATTTTATAGAAACTCAGTCTTCTTCTGGGGGCTCTTGCTTCACAACAATGGTTGATTTAGAAACATGAGATGCAATTACTTTGTCCATTATTTCTACATACACATGAGACAAATAAAATTCAAACCAATTAGTTAATCATATTTTATGCATTATAGTCGTTTAATTAAAATATAAAAAAAATAACTTACTGCTTCATCTACAAAACTTCAATCCTCCTACATATCATCATACAATATTGTGGGTATATGTCTTGCTGCAACTTGAGATATAGGTGGAGGGGGTGTCGGAGATGCAGGTGGAGTTGGAGATGAGATTGAAGGGACCTATTTGAAACAATGAGTAGGATAGAAATTATGTAAATGTAAAATTTGTACCAAATGTAATTATTAACGCTTATCTAAAAAAAGTAGTGAGGATGAGAAGGAAAAACAAATACCATAAATAATGGGTTTGTTTTAATCTATATATAAATAAAAGCTAGGTAGTCTAAAAGAGGCAAAATCCCGCCAAAATGCACTTGCTAAAAAAAGAAAGTTATCTTTGAGTATTATTATATAGTAGTTAGCATGCATTGGGAACACAAATCTGATTAATTGATTACACAATTCTCAAGATTTATTGAAAATGTGCAAATATTCACATGTTGTAGAAAATATCAAGTTTCTATGTAATAGTATTTAATATGAGTAGCCACTCATGTGAAAATCTGTAAATACAAATCTCTTTTGGTGTATACTTAATTTACTGATTAATTAAAATGAGCAAATATAACAGTGGAATAAGAACAAATGTGCGATAAAAAAACATATTCATTGAATACATGTGATTACAAAATAAAATATAACCACAATTAATTATAAAAAGTCTGTTGTGAAATCTTCATATATGACTTATCTGTATTTGAAACTTTTGTGTCTCTTTTATCGTATCCGAAATTATAATATCAAAACAAAATTTATTTTTGCAAGTAACCACATTTAATTATAACTTATTGGCAAATCATATGAATATATACGATTAAATTATAGTAGTAGATACCAACCACAAATTTTAAATATTTAATAAATCTATATGTTATATAGAGAATAATATACATCTGAATTACTATTTATACTACTTAAGATCCTAATTTTTAATAACAAAAATATCAACTATTAAACTCTATAAAATTATGAACGGGAAAATGATTTAAACAATTCATAAAATATTGATTAAATGATATCAATTATACTGATATAATTTGTTCCCTTCATCATGTTTTTTCTTTATTTTTTAATTTGGTTTATTATCTTTATTTTATTTGTGTATAATTTAATTAAAAGATATATATACACGTGCGTTTAACGCACGGGTGTAAAACTAGTTATAACAAAAACAATACAACCATGCAAATGATTGAGTTCCAATTAAACCTTATGGAGCCTTCATTGATATTGGTGGAATCAAATGGCCTTTTCCATGTGAGTCAGATCAGTCATGATCGTGTTGTAGACATTGCAACAGTCTTTTCACCTGGTGAGACACTAAAGGTGGACCCTTCAGCCTATTTTATCGCCAATTCTTGGCTAAACATGTCTACCTCTCTAATAAGTAAATGTTTTCCCTCTTTGTAGGTCATGATTTTGAGCCACGATCGTAAGAGATGTCGGGTGAGTCTCTCTACAAATAAATTAGAGCCTACACCTGGTGATATGATTCGCAACCCAACAAAGAAAGAAAGCTTAAAAGCTGATGAAAATCAAAAAAATAATTACCTTAATTTAAAAAGAGTATAACAGCAAGGGCTGGAAAGAGAGAGACCGTGGAAGGAAAATTTTGTTTGAAGCCACAATAGAAATCTGCCACTGCCTGGGGACATCAATTAAGAGCTTGGGTTATTAACAAATCGAAGGGAAGAAGAAAACAGAGAAATAAAGCTTACAAGCTGATGAAAATAAAAAATTAATTACCTAAACTTAAAGAGAGTATAACAGGAAAGGCTGGAAAAAGAGAGACTGAGGATGTAAAAAAAAAACCACGGCATAGACGGTGGGGGAAGAAAAAAGGGTTTGACTATAAAAGGGAATCCAAACCTAATTCTAACAGTATTTGGAAACCCAGAAGAGGAGGTTACCTAAATAAATAACAGTTTTAGGATGATAGTAGAAAAAAGGATTTGAGTATAAAAGAGGATCCAAACCTAATTCTAATATTATAAGGAGGCTTAGAAGAGAAGGTTACCCAAATAAATGACAGGATAATAGTAAAAAAAATTAATTCCTGATATCTGAATATTCATAATCAATTACCTAACTGTTTTATAACATGGATACTCCATCATTTTGTCATATTAGTGAGTTATCAAGATAGAATAAATCTATGTCATGCAAAACACTAGTTTGTGCGACTTATCTTGGAAATTATGTGCGAAATTGATGTAGATGCAAATTTTATGTCCATATACGTAAAACAGAGATCAGTGCAATTTGACATTTAAACAAATTTCCCATGATATAGATACAAATTTCCCGTGATATACGTAAAACAAAGATTCATGAATCATGATGTTTATACAAATTGCTCAATGTGCCTACCAACATTTACGGAGGCCTAAAAGAACTCTAAAGTGAGGCTTTTAAAATCAAATAATATATTTTTAATTATTACATTTTTTATTTAAAGAACATCTTTTGTGCTTTTTAGGATGCAAAATCATTTTTAAATTATTGTAATCAATTTCATTTAATAATTCTTTTTCAATCGAATAAAACTAGTCCACTTAATCTTTGTTGAGACATTGTTGGTCTTAGATGAAATTTTATTAATTTTAGTTTTTTAAAAAACTTTTTTTAGCGATGCAACAAGCTATTTAAACATTATTCTATGTTTATATACGCATTTGGAAAAGAATCAAGCCTTATTATATAATTAAGTATGACAATTTGTGTATCGTTTTTCATTTGTATAATTTCTTTTACAAATAGTTTTGTAAATAGACCTAATTCATCAATATCAGAGTTGTCATTATGTTTTAAAGAATGTTCAAGGTTAAAAAAATTGGCTTTTAAATTTTTATTATCCAATGACCTTAATTTCTCATTAAGTAATCTAATGTCTTTTAAATTTTTATTATCCAATGACATTAATTTCTCATTAAGTAACCTAATGAGAAAAACTAGGAGTCACTTAATATTTTTTTTTTAAAGGTAGTAATTTTTTTTGGAGGCCTAAAGCAAGGGCTTCCTTGCTTCACCCATTGGGCCGGCCCTGTTGCCCAACTTGTCTAGGAAAGTTGCATGTGCAATTTGACATTTTATGACCATGTATGTAAAACACAGTTCCTGTTCATTAATGATATTGATGAGCTCGACCCAAATCCTAATTACAAGTCAAGCATATATATTTTCACGTGATAATTATGGGTGTAAGTCGGAACCATCGAATTACGGAATCGAACTGAACCAGACCAAACCAGTCGGTTTAGTTCGGTTTTGATCGAAGACAATTCGGTTTCAGTTTCAAAAATTTGAAAACCACGCGATTCGGTTCGGTTCACGGTTTTTGGTATCAAACCAAACCACACTATATATTTTTATTTATTTATTATATAATATATTACATTTATTAATTATTTTGAACTTTTGATTTATTCATAATATATATATATACACACACACACACACACACGGATACTAAACCAAACAAAATCTTGATTGTTGGAGAACTATTATTTCTTCCATTATTTGTGTTTATTTTAGAATTTGTATTGTTTTATTTATGATAATTTGTTGTTAGTAGGTTATTTCCTAATTATGATATTAATTCCAAATTAAAATCTTATTTTTATTGTTATTTTTAATGTTGGTTGATTTCATTAAAAATAATTTATATAAACCACCAAAACCGAACCAAACCGATTGGTTCGGTTCGGTTCCAAGTCTTACTCGATTCGGTTTTGTTTGAAATTTTGGAAACCACTAGGAGACGGTTCGATTTGTGGTTTTGGCATAAATCAAACCGAACCACTTACACTCCTAGTGATAATCACATGAGATACATAGACCATGAATCATTTTACCCGAGCAAGATTATCCGAGCTAATCATAGCGAGCTCCTTTTGACCATGAATCCTTCTACAAGTCTGTCCGAGCAGGGAGTAAGGCTGCCCTAATACACAGATACTTACCAAGAACACAACTACTTGATAACTCTCAAACCCGAGATTTTAGCCATGACTCCATCAGTTACGCGATCAACTCGAATTTATGGCCATAAAGACCTAAGATCTCTCTACAATGATTACTCATCTCGGATTTCACTCTCAAAGGGTTATATATACTTCACAAGGTTTCATTTGAAATGTACGCTCACTTTATACACCGAAACTCTGTCATTTTTTGCTTTCAATCAAAGATTAAGACTTACTCTTACGCCGAAGGAGTTTCGCGAAGCACTGCATTGCATTCATTCTAAGGTGCTTTTCTTTTGACAGGTTTCATCAAGTTCATATATTCACATAAGCCCAAATATCACATAATCTACGAAAAACGTCTCAATACCAAATTGTGTAGTATCAAATATTTATACAATTAAAATTTCGAAATATAATATAAGGGCATCCTCAATGGGGTTGTTATTGCACAAATTCTTACAAGGCAAGAATTCTCAACCAATGAGAACCAATTCTTGTAAGAATTACTATAGCCAAATTCTTATTGAATAATTTTTATGGAATTTGTTCAATTTTCTCTCCCAGTCGCACGAAGAGAGAGTGGAACGCATGGCTTGACAAAGACGGGCACGTGCTCCATACCGTCGGAAAATCGTGTGAGGCTCATAGATGCAAGGGTCCCACATGTCGATTGATTGAGTACTCGTTTGCTGCAGCTTATTTGGAGTGACTTTTGACTTTTGGCTTTTGAAAAGTCATATTTAAAGTGTTTGTTTCAGCTTATAAGCCAAAAGCCAATAAGTAAGGTACAATACCCTTCATGCATTGAAAAACCAAAAGCCAAAAAGCCAAAATTTTAAGGTTTTTTTGGTTTTTTTTAAACATGAAGACAACTATTTATTAATAAATATTTGATTGTCTTCATTTCATCATTTTATGAAATATACATAAAAATATGAATACTAATTTTCAAGTTTTTTTTAACAAATAATTATAATGACTCATAAGAGCAGCTCCAACGCTGCCTTCCTAAAATGGCTTCCAATTTGGAAGTTGTTGAATTATAATGGGAACACTTCCCAAATTTCTTCCAAAGCTGATGTGGAGCTGAGGTGGTGGAGAGAGATTAAATTTTCTTCCAAATCAAGAAGGAGGCCAAATGGGAGGAAGAAGGCGCGCATGGGAGGAAGGTGGGCGTCACACACGGCCTATGTGTGGCGCGTGCAGTTCACGCGAGGGCCGGGCGAGTGAGCGGCGCGGACGGGTGGGGCCCAGCTCTGTTTTGCAGGTCTGTTTGATTAATTTTTTTTTAAATAAAAGGCAACTTTACGAATTTTGTGCGGGGGGGTTTGGGATTTTAATTTTGTATTAAATTTTGGTATTACATTTTGTACCTATATTTTGGATTTTAATTATAGCCGTTTAGTCTTAAATTTTATTTGTCTTTTATTTAATTTTTTTATTTAACTTTAATTAGTAACTAATTATTAATGTTTTTATGTAACTTTTAATTATTAATGTTTTTATGTTACTTTTAATTATTAATGTTTTTATGTTACTTTTAATTATTAATGTTTTTATGTTACTTTTAATTATTAATGTTTTTATGTTACTTTTAATTATTAATGTTTTTATGTAACTTTTAATTATTAATGTTTTTATGTTACTTTTAATTATAAATGTTTTTATGTAACTTTTAATTATTAATGTTTTTAAAATAGCCGTTTTAAAGTAGCCGTTATAAAAGTAGCCGTTTTAAAGTAGCCGTTGTAAAGTATCCGTTGTAAAATAGCCGTTTTAAAGTAGCCGTTGTTGAGAAGTATATATAGATAAGGGGGTGTCATATTCTTCTACCAATACCTACAAATCATCAACATACGACTAAAGATGTCTAATTCTTCCTCTTCTTCACCAATAGCTCTAACACTGGCAGTCATACCGAAGAATCCAACGAATCCAACATGTCTGAAGGTGAAAAAATATATTTGGAGATAATTGCATTACAACAACAAATAGAAGAAACGGAGAGAGCCAACAACAGGAGGCGTCGCCAAAGGAAAAAGAGGAGGTATATAGATCGGCGTGTAGCGGGAAATACTCAACTTGTCAATGACTACTTCTCATCTCGACCATTGTATCCCGATCATATATTTCGGCGCGCTTAGAATGCATCGAAACTTATTCATTCGGATAGATAGTTAATGCATTGGAGAATCATTCAAGTTATTTTCGACAGGAGGTCCGATAGGAAAAGTAGGTCTCTCACCACTTCAAAAATGCGGCATTTGCAGTCAATTGGCTTATGGAGTTCCGTAGATCATCTCGGCAGTACCTCGATTAGCGAAACAACCGCCATCGAGTGCATGTTCAACTTACGTCGATGTATCATTGAATTATTCGGAGGTCAATACTTGAGAAGACCAAATGCTAATGATACTCAGCGTCTACTTCAAATGCACGAGCAAAGGCATGGCTTTCCGGTATGTTAGGAAGTCTTGATTGTATGTGAGAATGGAAAAATTGTCCGGTCGCGCAAGGTCAATATGCAAGAGGTCATGGGAAGCCCACAATTGTGCTCGAAGCGATTCGTCGGCGGATTATGGATATGGCATGCATTTTTTGGGGTCGCGCAGTTCTCGTAATGATCGAATGTGTTATATGAATCACCTTTGTTCAATAACGTACTCGAAGGAAATGCACCACCGTGCAATTTTGAAATGAATGGCAAACAGTATACAAAGGATACTACTAACAGATGGAATTTATCAGGATTGGGCTACTTTTGTTAAGAGTTTTTCGTGTCAGTCGGATGCTAAGCGAAAAGAAATTCAAAGAGATGCAAGAGGCTGCGAAAAGATGTCGAGCGAGCATTTAGAGTACTCCAATCAAGATGGGCAATTATCAAAGGTCCTAGCGGGTTTTGGTATAGAGATAACTTGAAAGAAATAATGCTCACATGCATTATTTTACATAACATGATTGTGGAGGTGAGGGTGATCACATTACAATTTGGTGATGATCGTATATGACTCTCCACAAGTAAATCATGGGCCAACACAAGCATTTGAAGAATATATGCAACGAAATTCGAGAGTGCGAGATAGAAACACCCATCATGAACTTCGATCCAACTTGGTTGAGCATATATGGCGTCGTTACGGTGACGTTTTTATGTAATTTTAATTATTGAGCTGTAATTTTAATTTTAAGTTTTTTGTTTTTATGTAATTTTTAAGTATTTATCTTTTATGTAACTTTATGATTATGTAATTTTTTTCAATTTTAACGTTTTATGTAATTTTCTATTTATGTTATTTTAGTCGTCATGTATAATATGTATTTTATTGATAATTTATGAATTAAAATATAAATTATTTAAATCGTGAGTAATAGTATTATTTATAAATTAATTAATGTCATTATTTATAATTTAATTATTGATTTGTTTGAGAAATATAAAAATAAGATTGAAGTGTAAAGTTAATGATGTGGCGAGTGGGACCCAACTAAGAAGATGTATAAGAAGATTAGCATTGGGAAGATATATTCTTAAATGGAATAAGAAAGAAAAAATAATGTATGTATGCGATGGGACCGGTTAAGAAGATGGTATAGGAAGCTTTGCATTGGAGATGCTCTAGCTTTCTATTTGATATCATGTCGTCAAAAATCGTTCATTCAAACTTTAGACTTAAGCTATCGACCATAAGTCGTATAGTAGCGCATGATAAGCGAGCCCTCATTTCTCTTTTGGTTTGAGACCGTTTCGTTCACTGTTTGAGAATTTTTTTTTTCTTTTTTTATTAATTTGACTGTTGCATTTGACCGTTTCAATTTAAAAAAAAAAATCGACCATTTATTTCACGGTTACTTTATTATTATTATTATTTCACCCTTTTTACTCCTTTTTTTCTTCCTATGTGTATTGATTTATTTATAAAACAATGTACGTATAACGTATTAATTAATTAATTTACAAAATATTAAAAAAAGTACTATAAAATAAATAATTTGGTAGTGAGACCCAACTAAAAATTAAAGGAAGAATGATCACAAAAGATATTAAATGTTTTTTGTAATATTTAATATTACAATTAAAATCATAAACGAATTAATTTATTTGCAAAGTATTAAATAAAAAAAATTATATAAATAAAGTAAATGATTTAATAGTGGAACCCAACTAAAAATTAAGGGAATAATGGATACCAATAAAAAGATAAATTTTTTAAAATTTATTTTTAAAAAAATATATAAATAACAGTGAGACCCAACAAAAAATTAATAGAAGAATTGACACGCTTGTGGATGTACTAAACCAGTCAATACAGCGCATCGGTAGCTAGAAATGGCATGTTATCCTATCTAATATATATGTCCTATGATCACAAGTGTTTGAAATTAAAGGCTGTGTCGAAATGTCAAATGGGAATGGAAACCTGATGGAGCAGAACAATCATAAGATGTTTGAAATTTATGTCAGTATGTCACCCCCTTTGCTTTCTCTTCATTCTTGATTTGTTCCTTTTCGGGTCTAAATCAGAGGGGAGAACCGGGAGGGGGTGTGGAATGGGTTGTCTTTATTTTGCAGTTCCTATTGAACACTCTATTGTACAACTCAATTTATATTAGGGAACTCATTTTTTTTCCTTATTAACCACATTATTAATTTTTAATTTGATATAATATATATTTAGATTATTTACATACTTGCATTTGAACCAAAGTAATATATTTTATTTTCAAACTACTTTATAATTCTTAACATATTAACATACAAGATAGTTATTCTTTATCTATTTTTAGTTTTTTTAATAAATATGTTTGGTCAATTGTGCTTATGACCCACCTTTCGTGTTTTGTCTACAATTTTTATAGAAAATATTGGATATTTTATTGTCAAAATAATTTTTTTAATTAAGTTAATTAAATAATATTATTATTTTTTAAAAATAAATCCAATATGGTAGGTATTAAATTGGTTGGTTTCAATCGGCTCAAAAATTAAATAACAATTAATCAATTGTATAGGTGGGTAAAAGGTTTTTAATTCTAATGTGTTATATTAAAAATACAAAAAAAAAGATATCACTTAAGTCTCTGTTGCACATTTTAAGTCAACTCAAATAACAGTATTCAAACAAATGTTGCAATTAAAAAAAATGTTATGGTTGAAGGGGTACGAGTTGAAGGGGGCAATTCGAACTCAACTCATAGTTGAAGGCGCTTATTAGTAATTACCCTTTAAGCCCCTAAGGGGTGGTCCAACGGTAAAGATGAAGCTTCACTATTTGTGAGATTTTAGGTTCGATCTCTTCCCACGCCACCATAAATGGAAATAAAAAGTAATTTACCCTTTTAAAAAAGAATACTCCCCTCTCGACACCCCTCGCTCCCCAAACCCCCTACCAAAAAAAAGATTATTTTATTCTTGGGTCAATTTGATTAAATATTATTTTCTTATCGTATCAAGATTCTAAAATATGAAATTATTCTTAACATACTATATGTAATTAAAATTTATTTTCTTGGCATTATAAATGTGAGTTAAATATTTCCTTCGTTCCAAAATTATTGTGCTTTCTTTTTCGATTCATCCTAAAAAAAATGTCTTGTTTGAACGTTTCCTTTTTAAGATAATATTTTAACTATTTTACCGTATTTTTTTCCACTTTAATTATGAGTCACATACACATGAACTTTAGAGTAAACTTTACACTATAACAATATTAATAATTTAATCAAAAAAAATTTACTCTATGTGTCGGGTCAACTTAACATGACAATAATTTTGGGACGGGAAAGTAGTACTTTGATATTTCTTCAATTAAGTTTTTAATACTTCATCCGTTCCACTAAAGATTTCACAGTTGAAAAATCTAATAATTAAGTGATATATTAATGTCATTGGAGTTGATCATAATTACAATAATATTTAATCACAACTAATATGTTGACAACATAAGTAGATGGTAAACTTTTGGAAATTGCAAACATTATTTAAAAAAAAAAAAAAAAAGTAAACTCTTTGTATGAAACATCTCATAATAGAATAACATAGGGAGTAAATAAAAAACTATCTTTCGTGTAATGGGTGGAGTTATTATAAATCTACAAACAGAATGAATGTAACACAAATACTCTTCTTCTCTTCTTTTTATTCATTTTTGGGTTCATCATTGAGTGACTTTGTAGATTTTCATTTGTTTCGCAAAAAATAATTTCTCGAAAACAGAATCCACATGTTCAAATGTTTAATAACCGTTGAAAAATGAGTCAAACGGAGGAGTACAATTTAACGAAAATGGGTCATTTTGCAAGTCATTCTCACTCCTCTGAAAATGATTTATGAAATTTGAAAAATTATGGCCTAGCAAATTTATAATGGTAATGAAGGCATTGTTTCGCATATTGGGCTGCACAAACTTAAAGATATAGATCATTTGGGCCTTACTAGTTTCTGGGTTTAAGCCTTTAAGACGATGGCTATCCCATTAGCCTGTAAAACAATCGCAGATATCCATTCCCGCTCATACTAATTACTAATTAGTGAATGTTATATTTATGCTGCTACAAGCGGAGCCTACTAATAAGTAATAATATGCAAGAAATACTAAAGGTTAGAAAAGAAGATATTTTAAAAACAGCCTTTAGGATAAGGTATGGGCACTACGAGTTTTTGGTTATACCATTCGGATTGACGAATGCCCCAGCTGCATTTATGGTTTTGATGAATAAATTATTCAAGCAGTTTCTTGAACGATGTGTGATAGTATTCATTGATGACATCTTGATCTACTCTAAAATTCGGGAGAAGCATGAATAACATTTGAGAACAGTACTGCAAATTTTAAGGAAAGAGAAATTATATGTTAAGTTCAAAAAATGTGAATTCTTGTTAGAGAAGGTAGCCTTCTTGGAACATGTGGTCTCAAAGGAGGGAATTTCTATGGACCCAGCCAAAATAAAAGTCATGGTGAATTGGGAGTGACACACGGCTGTTACTGAAGTTCGAAGTTTCTTGGGTTTAGCAAGATATTATCGTCGGTTTGTTGAGCCTTGCTTTACCATCAGGGACGAGAAGATTTGTAGTTTATAGTGATGCATCGCAAAAATGTCTGGGTTGTGTGCTAAAGCCGAATGGGAAGGTAATTACTTACGCTTCCCGACAATTGAAGAACTATGAATGGAACTACCCAACACACAACTTAGAACTGGTAGCGGTGGTCTTTGTGTTAAAAATTTGGAGGCATTATTTGTATGGGGAGACATGTGAAATTGACACGGATCATAAGAGTTTGAAGTACATATTCACTCAGAAAGAGTTGAGCATGCGGCAACGGAGATGGTTGGAGTTATTGAAAGATTATGATTGCACGATATTGTATCACCCTGGAAAGACCAATGTGGTGGCTGACGCCTTGAAGTTTGACAGCTTTGATAACTAAGGAAAAGAGGATCTTGGACGATCTCGACTCGATGGGAATTGAAGTCAGGGTTCACAGTGGCGATGGCTTTTTGGCACACTTGAATGTTCAGTCGTCCTTGTTAGAAAAGATTAAAGCAGAACAGGCAGTGGATCCAGAGTTGGTAAAGATCTCCTTGGGATTGAAAGATGGTGATCGGAAAGATTTTTGGCAGGATAATGATGGTGTCTTTCGTTTTGGGTCAAGAATTTTTGTTCCATCAGATCCATAATTGAAAAGATAGATTTTAGAAGACACTCATAATTCGAGGTTTGTCATACACCCAGGTAGTAGAAAGATGTATCGAGACGTGCATGACACTTTTTGGTGGGAGAATATGAAGAGGGAGATAGTCGAGTTTGAGGCTAAGTGTCTTGTATGTCAACAAGTAAAGACAGAGCATCAGAAACCTGGTGGATTGTTGCAGTCTTTGCCGATACCTGAATGGAAGTGGGAGCATATCACTATGGATTTCATGGTAGGGTTGCCCAGAACGTTAAAAGGGCTTCATTCAATTTGGGTCATTGTGGATAGATTGACCAAATCCGTACATTTCCTGGCATTTAAAATTATGGACTCAATGGAAAGGTTGGCAAAGTTGTACATCGATAAGATTGTTCGTCTGCATGGAGTACTGGTCTCAATAGTGTTAGATCGTGATGCTAGATTCACCTTGAAGTTTTGGGGTAGCCTACAGAAAACATTGGGTACAAATTTGAGTATAAGTACAGCTTTTCACCCACAGACAGACGGTCAGTCATAGTGAACTATACAAACTTTGGAAGATATGCTTCGAGCGTGTGTGTTGGATTTGCAAGGTAATTGGGACGATCGCTTGCCTTTGGTAGAGTTTACCTACAATAACAGTTTCCATGCAAGTATTGGTATGACACCCTATGAAGCACTATATGGATGGAAATGCAGATCGCCTATTTGTTGGGATGAGGTGGGCGAAAGGAAACTAATAAGACCGGAGTTGGTGCAAGTTACTTCGGAGAAAGTGCAGTTGATTCGAAAACGACTTCTTATAGCTTAGAGCCGACAGAAGTCTTATACAGACAACTGTCGACGCGAGCTCGAATTTGAAGTGGGGGATCATGTATTCCTTAAAATCTCACCTACAAGAGAGGTCATGAGGTTTGGTATTCGGAGCAAGCTTAGTCCAAGATTTGTGGGATCATTTGAAATGCTCAAGCGAGTTGGTGAGGTTGCTTACAGAATAGCCTTGCCGCCTACACTATCTTGAGTGTACAATGTATTTCATGTGTCGATGCTAAGGAAGTATGTCTCGGATCCGAACCATGTGATTGAGTACGAACCGTTAAAATTTTGCAAAGACTGAGTTATGATGCGAGCCAGTTCGAATTGTTGACCGGAAAGATCAGGTATTGAGGAAACGAACTATTCCATATATCAAGGTCCAGTGGAGTAATCATACCAAGAGAGAAGCCACATGGGAGCTGGAAGAAGATATGCGAGAGAAGCTCCCTGAACTTTTTGAGTAAAATTTGTATTCCAAGTCCTTTGGCTACTTTGACGTAAAGTTTAGAGGACTAAACTTTGTTTAAGGGGTAAGAGTGTAATATACCTGAATTTTGAATAAAAATATTGATTATATTATTAATATTGTAAATTATTTTGAGCTGACCTTAATATATTTTAGGCCTATTTTGTTTGGGCAATAAATCCCCAAAATTGGGCCATCAGTATCTTAAATTTGTTTGGACTTTTACCCAGTTAGTATGAGCTCTTTTTAATTAGGCTTAACCCAATGAACTCTTTTTAATTTGATAGTTAAGATTAAACTTGGTATAGTAATTAGAAGAAAAAAAAAATTGAGGAAGAGACGCAGACTGGAATGAGTAACGATGAAGGGGAATCGGTGGAGGCAAAAACAATTCGACCAAGGGAACGGTTAGTCTCTTCTTAATATAAACAGGAAAGAGAGGTTGAATTCACAGATATTTTACGCAGTGAAAAACACACTCAACGCGGTGAGTTCCTTTGAGAGCGTTGTGAGATTTATTCCTCTAGCCCCGAAGCTCCACCAAATCTCCCCCAAACACTAAAACCAGCCGGCCAAAGTGAAACCTAGTTACCCTACTAGGATTCCGCTTTATTCCACCGGTCAAATACCCCAAAAAGAGCAATTGCCCTACCCGAAATCAGACGCCAAATCAGTAAAAAACAAGCAGTTGCTCTGCCCGATTTCCGCCGCCAATAAGCAAACAACAGCAAAAAAGCAAGCAGTTGCTCCGCCCGGATCCTGAGGCCGAAAATCAACTTTCGGAAGCAGTTATTCTGTTCAAATCCGCGCAACATCAAAATAGCAAAAAAGACTTCATCTCCCTGAAGGAAAGAGCGAGCGTACCCTAGGACGTACCATGAGCTAGTTGGTACGAGATAAAACCCACACGCTTCAAGAGGTAGACTATTTAAAGTTATATATAAAAAAAGTGTTATTTAGATTAGCCCAATGTAAGAAAATTAAGCAGTTATGCTGTCCAAAATTTTATAGGAAATAACACTAAAAAGAACCATTTTTATGGCCAAAATTTTACAAATGTATTTGTAACTCCAAGAAGGAGACTATTGCAAGTTTGTAATAATATAGATACATATATATATAATTTAAATGTTTTATTTCATCTGTTAAATAAATATAAAAAAATATATTTTAGCCAAAAATTATTTTGAGACCGAAAATGTGAGTTAGGTACCTAACCTCTTTCCACCTCGCAACTTACCCTCCGAACCCTCTACAAATCTGGTTTTGTTTTTCCTTAAAATAAATATGACGACTCTGTTAATCACATTTTGAATACACAATTGAGGCCAAGCGTATTCTACGCGCTTAAAGGTTTTGAAATCACTCTCTTTTCATTAGCGGGGGAATAAGGTCGAAAAACGGGGCACTCACAGTGGTGACTCTGCTGGGGACGTTGTTTTTATTTTAAAAAAATAAAAACGGAAGGCTAGACTCAGTTTTCATAAAAAAGAAGAAAAAAAAGTTTTCTTTTGTTTTCGGCTAAATATGCTTATTATATTTATTTAACAATTAAATATTGTATTTTATATCTATATATATATTTGTGCAAATAACCGTGAAACTTGCAGCAATTTCGTTCCAGGTACCGTTGCGAATACAAAAAAAAGGATCAAAAATAGAATTTCGGGAAGGATAATAAAAAAAACAGGGGCATATTATTGCTTCATTTATCTATTCCGCGTAAAATATGTAAATATTCTTTTATTCTGTCATTTTATTTTGGGGATTAGGACCAATTTTTAATTAATAGGAATAGATAGATTCCTCGTTTTTCTTTCTATTTATTGATCTAAGTGGTCGTTATGCTTGCTTGCGCCGTCCTTTCGAAGATTCAAACTAATCAGCCGAGAAAATCCCCAAAGAACAGAACGACATGTCATTTACTGCTTTATTTATTGCTTTATATCTGGAAAAAAAAGACTATTGCTTTTTAGATACCTCACACACGACACGCACGTAGAAATATTCTGAACTGCTACCCTACACCATGGCTAGCCTACCCCCTGCATCAGCCAACGTTAAATGCATATAGATTATCAGGACACTTCATGGACCGATTGGTTTTTATATCTCTGAATTATTGACCAATCCCTGTTGCAAAAAGGCAAGAAGAAAAAAAATAAGCAATATATATATATATATATATATATATATATATATATATATATAGACACACACACACACATGGAGTGACCAATAATTTTTATGATATTCGACCTAGACCATTTGAATGGTGGATCACGGAAAGAGAATAGACCCTTCGCCTGAGATCAGTCCAATCTTGGGGAGTCGAAAGGCAGATGGAATACGAAGATCCTATATTCTGGAGAAAGAATCCACTATTCCAGGAATAGTCCCGAGACTATCAAAATAAAGTGGGTGCTTGTCCGACCAATTTTAGGGAAATTGATGAATAATAATAATAAAGACACACTGTTCTTGAGCCCCAAAAGCCCGAAACCTTCCCTCCTGATACCTTTAACCCCTTTTCCTCAGAAACCTGGCCCGAGTTTGGAAAGGAAAAGATAGTACCGGTCGGTTGATACGGGATACAGACAAAGGGGTCAGATCAGAAAATATCGGGGTCAGATCAGAAAATATCAGAATCAGTTCAGAGGGTACAGATTTGAATAGAATGGCTACCAAGAACAAATAGACTGTGGCAGAAACCAGCAATGGACAAAATGATCTGGGATCATAAATAAAAGCTCCTGAATATGCCTCACACCCCGAATTCCAGAACTGGCTAAATAAGGAATTGATGCCCATGTGGAAAGAGTAACAAACCAAGTGGTTGTCAATCTTTTAGCAAGTTTTGCAGAAACTCTCACCACCATCTCTCAAAAAATCAAGAGCCTAAAACCTCTTCCCAATAGCTCCCTCTTTCTAGAAATAAATTTCTCCGACCCAACAGAAAATATCATCTTCCAAGCTTCCAAAAACCAACCAAACACCAGCCTTCAGCCAAATACCAATCATATTTCTCAAAATGGTATCATTCCAAATATTTATAACCTCAATCCACCAGCTACCCCAGATACCAATCCTGAACTCATTCACCTAAGTGCCTGTTTCCATAACCAAAAAAGCTACCTCCCTCTGGATCCCTCAAACACATATACCCAACAAATGGCCCACGGAGCCTTGACCGAAATGATTTACGCGCATGAAAAAGAACAACCTCCCTCAAATAGAAGAACATACAATCAATTCCTAGCACAATATTTCCCAAACCAAAAAGATATCCAACCTAGCCACTCAACCAAATCCCAACCGAAAACCTCACCCCAACCAAAAGGAAGGAGGGAGATTCAGAGACATTATGACGACTTGCCTGCTTCAAGATCCATGATCTTCCAAACATTATGGGCTCATGGAAAACTTAAGCCAATCGCAAATTATATACCGCCAAACCCATTACCTAGTTCATGGAACCATGCCCAGTATTGTGAATATCATCGCTGCAGTGGTCACCTCACTGACAAGTGCTACTCCCTCAAGAATGCTATCCAGGACCTCATTGACGATAAGATCATCACGGTGGCAGACAGAAGGGAACAAAGCTTGGTACCCGATCAAGCAAAGAAAATATGACAAAGATCAAGGATATGTATTCAGCTAGAATAAAAATAATGTATTATACCCCTTTTGAAATAAAATAGTCTAGTTGCAACATGCTCTCTTGGGACACTATCCTGGGTAGCCAAAATACTAGTAGCACTGAAAAAGCCACTTGGGTCGGTGGGGATGTCAGTCACTTTACCAGGTCTGGTTAGGCCTATCAACCAAACCAAAACAAAACTGACCATTCTGGCAAAGACAAAGAAACAGATACTAGGGCTAAGAGTATGAAAGATACCCTGCTAGCTCAGATGAAAAAAACTCAAGCAAACATATCTATCTAAGGCTTGTTATGTGCTTCCAAAACCCATTGTGACACACTGGTGAAATCCCTAAGTCAGGTAGTCATCCCTATTGAAACCTCTCCAAATAAGCTCACCCAAATGATCGGGAACATACACTTTGGAAATGTGATTATGTTTACTGATCTAGATCTGCCAAGAGAAGGAACCAACCACATCGATGTTCTCCACATCACTGTGGGGGTCATGGAAAAAAAGTTCCCTAAGTCTTGATAGATAACAACTCGTCTTTAAATGTATGTCCCACAAGCATGCTAGCCAAACTGGGAACAAAGATATCAGAGCTAAATCCTTCATTGCAGACAGTAAGGGCATACAACAACACTAGTCGATATGTCCTATGGGTGGTAACTTTGATGATGACTATTGGACCACTAACTATGCCAGTTGAGTTCCAAGTCCTAGACATTCCTGCTACTTTCAGTCTATTACTGGGACGTCCTTGGATCTATGAGGTAAAAGGGCTTGCCTCCTCATTACATCAGAGTGTCAAATTTATCCACGATAACCACATAGTACTCATACTTGCCGATAAGATCGTGGAAAACAAAGAAAATGGGGACATCCCGATCCTCGAAATAGAGCACGACGACACGGGTATCTTCCTCAGTGGTTTCGAAGTTATCCCTCAAGCCAGAGTCAACACCATGGAATATGGGCGAGAAACTGACATCACCTGAAAGAAAACCACAGTATTCGGAGATATGGTCCCACTAAACATGCTCTGAAAAATGAATTATATGCTTGGTCTGGGTCTCGGTAGAAATCAGCAGGGGCTTGTTAACCTAGTCCAAGATGAACTTAAGGAATGTATCCCTCCATTTGGTCTAGGATACAAACCTACGCCCGCCGAGCTAGCAGCAGTCATGAAACAGAAACATGAGAAAAACAAGGCAGAACGAGAAAATCGTCTTTACATAGATCCTCCTCTACAACCATATAGAAAAACATTAAATGGTTACTTTGTAAGGAAGGGAGAAACAGATGCCTATCTCATGTTTCCCGAACCCTGGTTAAACCAAAATGGGAAAAGACGCCCTGGTTGGGAAATCTTGGAAGATATCAGTCTCGCCACTAATGAAATAGAACAGGTTACCCTGGAGCCCCGTAGCCCTGCATATAAAACTGTCACAGTTGAAAGTACCTGGACTATAGATCAAGATGACTGTGCGCTGGCCCTATTAGGTGATGACTTCATATGAGATAGCTTCCTGGGAATGATTGACGGAGGGACTAGCTATGAAAAGTTCACATATGAATTCGAGTTTATTGCTGATAACCCCTTGCAGAATTGGTATACTACGACCCGCCCGCTCCTCGACAACCGCAGACTTGGTGGACCGTTTCGGATATACTATTCCCCCTCCTTCCTTTAGTCTTACGGATTGGCCACCTACTGGTCCGCTCCCTAAAATTAAGGACCTCAATAATGTAACCAACCCTGTACAATTTGCCATTAATAATGAAAATCTTAACGTCTTCGCGTATTCCTTAGTTACATCTACGTTAAAAGACGAATTAATTAGCATTAATAATGAGTCATTTAACGAAATGGACCAGAACGATAAAAGTTACTTACTTGAGCTCGCCAAGTCAGTTAAGCATCAAAAAAAGCACCGATCAGCAGCATCAGAAGAAAACTTGTATGTTATCAATCTGTCAATTTTATCTGACACTATACAGTGTTGACTTCCTTTCCGGTCAACTCCTCCTTAGAAACTGGAGGGGTTGTATATGAACTTACTTGACTTTGTTCGCTCACCCTTTTTCAACTTATTTTCTTTCAGGAAATAAATAAAGAATTGATATTTGGTTTGGTTCGTGTGGGCCCAATTGGAGAGAATAAAATTTTGTTATGTTATGAACTACTAATTTGTAATCGTTAACTTAAATTTTGGAGTTCTATTTAGACATGTATTTTGAAATTTGTAAGCAATTTATTAAGGATTTATATTTTGATATTTGATGCTTACATGGAAGATACATTAATTACGTTTTGGGTTTGGTATAATTTTGAGGTTATTGGTGACGTGACCATTATGTGGACCCCTGTAGTTGGGCCTAAATTTTAGGGCGTTATAGTTAAACTCACGTGACATGGGCTTGTCTTTCCTGAGGTCGAACACCCAGATCTTGGTGACGGAAGCCTTTAAGCGACCTAGCTTTCTTTACCTTATTGAACTAATCTACACGGAAAAGGGATTCGTTTTAATTTTCCAAGAAGAAAGAGGTCGTTCAGGTTTAGGTTAACATGATTGAGTGTTATTGCATTGACATTTTTTAATCTTTTGATTAAAAAATTTATAAGACATAAACATGATTTCATTTATGACGTCATGTTTCATTTATTGAATTATTGTATTTTTTTTCGAGTGTTACATACATTGGGTTTTTCATCACATGTTTATATATCTATATTCGCGTATCGTATATTCAAAGATAAGTACTCAGTGAAGATTGAAGAGGGAATTTGAGGGTGGAGTATGTGGGTTGTGTGTTGGGTATTATTGATTTAGAAAATTGAAGAGGAAATTTGAGGGTGGAGTATGTGGATTGTGTGCTGGGTATTGTTGATTTATGTGTCTATATTCGCGTATCGTGTATTCAAAGATGAGCACTCAGTGAAGATTGAAGAGGGAATTTGAGGATGGAGTATGTGGGTTGTGTTCTGGGTATTGTTGATTTAGAAAATAGGTTTTAAAATATGGAGGTTCCTCCTCTCTCTCTCTCTCTCTCTCTCTCTCTCTCTAAATGGGTGGAATATATACTTCAACAACAAAAAATGGGTGCCTGCAAATGGATGGGGGGTAGTGCACTGAGTGAGAAATTTGAATTGCGATTCAGAATTTTTTTAAATTGTGGTGCATAAAATTTTGAATCATGGTGCATTTACAAAAAAAAATTGAATTGCGATTTAGAAACTTTTTGAATCGTGGTGTATAAAGTTTTGAATCGCTATTTTCAAAAAAAAATTGAATCGGAGTTCAAAATTTGTTTGAATCGTGGTGCAAACATTCTTAAATCGAGGTGCATTTTTTTTTAAAAAATTGAATCGTGGTTCATGATTTTTTTGAATCGTGGTGTATAATTTCTGAATCGCGGTACATTTTTATAACACGGCCCAAACTCATTGAGGGTATCATAATCTTTTTGCTCATAAAATATCATTTTCCGACTAAAAAAAGATAATAACTGTAGCAACCAAAAAATTTGGAAAGCGAATCAACCCACGATTTTTTCATTATTTTTTAGAACCGGAAGAAAAAAACGGAAATTAACACCATAATTTGAGTAGTACTCATCGTTATATAATTAAAATTTTATAAAAGCTGAAGGCAGCGACGACTTGGCGTAGTTGCTGATTTAAGATAGACGATCCCTTACGATGGTGGGGAGCAACAATAAAGGCTATGGTTGGGCGGTTTCAGCCGGACTGAACGCCGCGCTTGCTGCCATCTCCGCCAAGTTTTTCTCCTACTCGGTATTCATACTTTTTTCTCTTTCTACTGTACAACTGCTCCATCGATCCAAACCGTAAAGCTGATCGCATCATTATCAATCAATCCATATGATTTGATTTCGATTTGTTTGATCCTGGTGGATTCAACTTGTCATTGTGATTATTAGCTGCATTAAATGTTGGTTTGATGTTTGAATTCTCCCAAGTATTGCGCCTAGAAGCTTGACATTTTTTATGTTAAATAGATAGTCGTAAGATTTGTAAATTTCCAAAAATTCAGTTTTACACTCTGTTTGCTACTCAATTTCAAGCTTTAGAATTGGAATCAGGTGAAATATTTAAATTAGATTATCTATAATTCAGTCTGTCCTGATTGTGTGCAAGTGTAATCAAGTACAAGTCTATAGATTTAAAAACATTAATCGCTTTTGGAGGCTGGTTTAATTGTCAACGTTTTACTTATATTTAGTCATTCACCTATGTCCATATGGGGTCTGTAAGTAAGGTAAGAAACCCTAATCGATGTAGAGGTCACACATTGTCTCTTCTAATGTCGAAATACATCACAAATTTGAGCGCCATCCTTGTGCCTCATTCATTTTGAAGGATATGCATGCGGGGGAGCCCTTCGTGTTATCCAAGGCGATTGTTATAATGTTTGACCTGTTCGACTCACGTTCTTGTATTCGGTCAATTTACGTTAAGGTCATATGAGTGCTACTATAGATGTATGAAGTCTTAACTGCTGTAGGAGATTGTAGATTTTTATGCCTTTAATATTCCGACCCTTTCTTTCATCTTAAAACTGACCACACCTTGTTAGTTCTGACTAAGGCCATTGCTTTCTATAGTGTAAACTCCATTAATGACTTAACACCACTTTAAGGTTTCCACATTTTATCAGATGAAATGCGGAAACCTCCACGCAACATCCAGTGTTGCTCCATATATGGCGGTGGCTGAAGCTGGAACTCCTAAGGTGCAATCATTTTCTAACCAGAGGAAAGAACACTACGTAGAGTGAGAATACTTTGTACTCCCTCCGTTCCTATAAACTCCCTCTGAATGCAATTATCGTGAAGCATGCAAAACCTCCAAAACCAATAATAAAGGCTGACCGAATATGTGAAAACCTATAAAGTAGTCGCCTAAATGTTTGCAAACCATAAAAGACATGTTAAGTGCCAAGGCACTGAAGGCAGTTTCTAGTGACTCAAGGGATACACTGAGAATAATTTGAATCCACCTCAAGGAAGATACTATCGCAAAAAATGACAAAATATCGTATGATCTTTTTACGCATCAGTAGCTTGGGTTTTTGTTCCAACTTCCAAGTATATAGCCTCACCAAAAAATAAAAAAAACCAAAAAAACACTTTAATCTTTTACTTTTGTTTCTTATTTTGAAACTACCTTGTGACTCGATCCCATTTTGGGTATGTTGATTGTTTGGGTAAGCCTGCAAAAATGCATCTAGTTGTTAGAACTTAGAAGACCAATTATTTTAATGGTAGCAACTTTAAGAACAACTTGAATAGTACCAGGTTTATTAGTGAACTAAATATTTCACTAAAGCCTATCTCTTCTTGTTAAGCATAACCTGTATCCACAAGGAGAGGTTTCAATTGTTTCAAATCTCCATCAGTAAGTTTGAGATTTTCATAACACGAGAACCAACAATGTTCGTATGGCTATACAGGCACTAAATCCCAACTACAATTATTGGAATGAGCCTTAACTTTGTCCTGCGTATGCGAAAACCATCAGGGCTGCTGGAAGGTGGAATAAACAGATTACGGCTGAATGGTGGTTGAACTCACAGGGCTTATTTTGGATGTGAAATGGCACCCTTAGCTATTGTTAATTTGTTATCATGTGGTGCTGCTTCTGAAGTGGAAGTACCTTCAGTTGAACGAGAATCATTAGAAATGATTCGAGAGTCGAAGGTGGTCAAAAATGAGTTCAAGTTCAATTTGGTTAGTGTGAACTGTAATTGTGGAAGCAGTTTGCATGAAGCGAGAGGGTTAACCTCACAATCATCAACTGAACGCTGAACAAGAGTGAGGCTATTATCTTCTAGATCAGACAGGAGGCCGCACGTGCCCTGGTGAGATGATGAGAGAAAGAAGTTGGTATCAGTGAACTAATCTTGTTCAGCAAGTGCATTTGGGATTTCAGCATTGTTTCAACAGTTTATGTATAGTTGCTCATGCACAGTATCCCTCCCAAGAGCCTAATAGTGTCTAAATCCTTCTTTCTTTGGTTTTAAATTTCACAAAACTCTGATGTGATTATGGTGAAGATATGCATGTTTGCACAAGTAAATCCATATGAATGTGAATCAACTTCATCTATGTATCCTTCTCGAATGCCATCCAAGTGGTTTAAATGATCAAAATATAAGTAAATGCTAGTTTTTTGGGTACCTATTACAATTGATGTGGAGCATTTTCTTCTTGTAACAGCTCATTAGGTTTGGTCTCGTCATAGTTTTCAATGTAGTGATGTGGGGATGCTATGTTAACAGCCTGAAAGCTCTTTCATCTTTGCAAGCTACTGTGACGAATTTTGCTACCAACTTTTTGTCTTCGGGACTAGCAGGATTTTTCCTCTTTGAGGAAGCATTACCGCTCCAGGTAAAACAATTTTCTTTTTAAATCATGATG
The DNA here is from genome assembly GCA_013146195.2 of Codonopsis lanceolata. NCBI lineage: Eukaryota > Viridiplantae > Streptophyta > Magnoliopsida > Asterales > Campanulaceae > Codonopsis > Codonopsis lanceolata. The sequence goes on along the minus strand of CM028381.1, from coordinate 127,211,641 downwards.
TGAGTGAATTTATTGTGAATATGAGACCTCTTTCTCAACGCGACTTAAATGTGCTATTCCCGCGAAAGTTATCACTGAGAGTGGCCATGTTGTCTCCAGATGCTTTTGTTATTTTTCAAGGTGGTGCCTTGTGTTGCTATGCAATTTGCTTTCATGTCTAAACTTATGAAAATTTAAATAAATGCAGCAACGTTGCTTCTGTGTTGTTACATTAGTTCTGGTGCATGTGATGTAACCTCTCTCTCTCTCACACGCACACACACACACACAAGCGCGCGTGCGCACACACCGGAAGGCAATGATAAGTGATAACGGTTGTACAAGAGAACATGGACTTGTGTTCCATCAGAGAAAAATTCAATACAATCACTCCCAAGATGACATTTATACCCCCCAAAAATCATGTTTCATAATTGTACTTGGAACCATTGGATAAAACTGTATTATTTGATTGGAGGGCGATCACATGTGATTGCTGTTACTGCTGTACAGAAACCTCTATTTGCACTTCTACATGGGAATGGTTAAAGCACTTAAAAGGATTAGTCGCACTTACGTCTCTGGTACCAATCTCTAGAGATTGTGTGCAAATGTGTTTTATTGAAGCTCATTTAAGAATTCCCTTTGTTCCATAAGCTGGTAGTTTTTTTCTTCTTCTTTTCATAAGCTGGAAGTTGTTTGTTTGTTTTGTTTCTTTTTAATCTCAAGTTTAGTTAAATTGACTCCCAGCTACCGGCATAGTTATGTTTCTGACTGGAAGTTCTCTTCAGTGGTTTGCAGGCGCCTTGCTCATTGTGATTGGTGTATTTGTACTCAGCAGGTCAAGTATAGAGGAAAAAACACGTACAGACTAGTGTTTGCTCGTCTTCAGTCTTCACCCCTTTTACAGACATTTCACCTTGTATGTACTCACAGATCTTGAAGGGTCGTTCATGCATAAGATTCCACAGAGTAACCAAAACTACAGTGGCAGAATAATTGTGGGATGGCGGTGGAAGATAACATACTGAAGGTTCCACTTGCGATTTGATTTTCAGTATATGAGGCCTGTTTTGTACAGGTTTCCAGTTCTTCGCTCTCCCGAGTCTAAAGATAATCTAAAGTTCCTTCCCATGTTGTAGCAAAAGTAGGGCCACTGTCAGTTGTGGCATTGTAGCGTTTTCTGTGTCAAGTTTTACAGAGTTTAATTCGCCAGGATAGCAATGGATGTAGAAAACACAATCACAGGCTTTGATGTGCCTTTTTTTATTTATCCAACATTCCAATCTCCAACCTAAAGTGGAATGGAACCTTTTCCCACCATGGTGCACAGTTCAGTCCAGTCTCACACGCATGAATGAGCCTGCAAATTCTGAAAACAATTGCTGAGTTCTAATTTTGGGGTGGGTGGTTGTAGGAACATTGTTAGACATGCCCTGCGGTTCCAAACTGCTGGTTTAGGAAACCTCCGTGGAGCAAAAACCATAACCGAACCGTGTTGGGGGGTGTTTTCGGTTATGGTTTAACCAGTCAATTTTAAACCAAAATTATTTTATAAAAACAGGGTACAACCCAACGCCCAGGTAATCTTAGCCTTGGATTTCCCAGCCGTCACTTAACCTGAGCTTTTATTTCAATTTTTATTTTTTTTAAAGGTTTGAACCGAATGTTGGTTCGTGGTTTTTAAAAAGGCTTCCATGACCATACCTGTTCGATTTCGGTCCAGAGTTTGAGCATGTCTAATTGCAGTTACAAAAGATACGCAACACCAAATATTAATAACTTAGTAATCATTTAAAAGTAGTACCAGAAGGAATATAAATCAACACTACTTTTAAATGTCTTTCTTATTGTTTAAAAAAAAAAACAATTACATAAGCTATTGGGATACGGCAATTTAAAGCCGGAATCTCTCTAAAAAAATAACAGGCCGTGTGTATTTGATTATGTAACTTGTGATTTTCAGAAAATGTGGGTAACGTTTCTGATAAGTTATTTTAACTTTAAATGATCACAAGAAAAAGTTGGAGAAAGATAATGGGGTCAAACAATAATAAAAGTCTATGTACACATATATATATATATATATATATGTGTATATATATATATATATATATATATATATATATATATATATATATATATATATATATATATATATGTAGTGCAAATGATGCAAAATAATATCTTTATAATTAAACTTTGTTTTTATCTATATCTCTCACGATTAAATGTTTATGAAAAGTCTATAATTTTTTTACTCCCCCACTTTTTAACTTTTATTTCGTTAAGATCACTTTACTTTTTTTTTTTCTCATTTTAGTCACTCTACTTAAACATAAATAAGATGTTCATCATTCTGTCAAGATTTTTGGATGAAAAGTTTAAAACATTTATGAAAATCCAAAAATACCCTTAGTATTATAAACTCAATTATACCCCCATAAACTCTTTTTTTCTTTTTAAAAATTTAATCTGTCACCGCTCTCCATCTTCCTGGCATCAGTTCTCTGACAAACCCAATCTCCTTCAACTCACAACAGAAGGCTTTTTCATGGAGAGAGGTTCCAGATACAAAGCCTAAAATGTAACCCTCCCTCCTAACCTCAACACATTCAACGAAGTCAAACACATTCTTCTCTCTCTCTCTCTCTCTCTAGTTTTTGAAGCTCATTAATGGTTGTCAAGAGCTAGTAAAGTGTCAGCAACAAACAAATCCAGCAAAAATACAAAACCCACCATTCACTCAATCCATTTCATCTACAATCTTAATTACCCTTTCCCCAACTACCCAATTTTATCGATTTTTGTACTTTTCCCCTCATTTCGCCCTCTACACCATTTTAAGATCTATTTTTTTCCTTGTATCTGTGTGTATGTAATTGTGTGAGTGAGAGAGAGAGAGAGAGGGGGTGAAGGATAAATAAGGTAGAAATGGGGTAGCAAGATTGAAGTGCTCGGATAAATAAGGTTTCCGTCTCTCTGGCCACTAACTGGAGATTGGGTTCTGCTTGACCGACATCTCCTCCCTTATGCCACCATTGAAGAGTTCTTCAAATTGTATGAGATTAGGGTGAAATCGGGATGTGTCTGCCAATGAGTTTCCGCTGGCTGTTATGGTAGATGGAAGAGCTAGGCTCGTGCGGTGATGGCAAAGAGCTTAGGAATTGAGATTTGTCCAGATCTGAGATTATACGTAGACGAAAAAGAGAGTGAAAGGGAGAAATGATAGATAAAGAGACATAATATGAATGAGAAACCGGTTGGAAATGATAGCAAAGAGAGAGAAAGAGATAGAGAGGGGGAGAGGGAGAGGGAGATTTTAGCAATATAAATTAAATATTGATAATTTAATCTTTTAGTTTGACCCCTTAACTATTAACATTTTAAACTGAAAACACTTAACATTAGTAAAGACATTTTGATCATTTCAAGCATTTCTGTCCATCTAACCAAAGAAAATAATCCTCAGTGACCTTATTGACTTGATTTACCAAATATAGTCACTAAATTGAGGGGGGAATACAATGAACTTAACGAAAAAAGTTGGAAAGTAGAGTGATCAAATTGCTATTTAAGCCTAACTTTAAAGTTTAAATGATCACAAGAAAAAGTCGGAGAAAAATAATGAGGTCAAACAATAATAAAAGTGTATGTACCTATATATATATATATATATATATATATATATATATATATATATAATAGTGCAAATGATGCAAAATAATATCTTTATAATTAAACTTTGTTTTTATCTATATCTCTCACGATTAAATGTTTATGAAAAGTCTAGAATTTTTTTTACTCCCCAACCTTACAAAAAAAAAAAAAAAAAGAAGGAGTTGTGTCTAAAATTTAAGTTTCAAATCTTTGTGGGCGTGCTTGTCTTCGTGATTAAATTTTAAATTTTAGTTTAGTTTTTATAATGATTGAAGAAATAATAAGGAAGAAAGTTGTGATATCTTATAAAGAGAAAGCTTAAAGACATTAAAATCAGACCTTAGAACACACCGCAAACATGGTCTATATGTTTTCTTTCTTTAACATGTCATATCACGAAATATTTGCATTTAGTACAATTTCTATGAAATACATGGAAGTAGAAATAATAATAAGAAAATATAAAAAGGATAACCTGTGGAATTCGACTTTTTTTACATAGAAATATAAAGGTGTGTGTTGTATTAATGTTGTTTTGGTACCATTTTTGAAGAAACATTTTTAAAACAGTTATTCTCTGTACCTTTTGTAATTGTCTAATACAACCATTTGTAACTTGTAATATAGAAAAAGAAATAAATATCGTAATAATTACTAAAGAACAAATCAATACTTATGTATATCAAAGTTGACCTAGGGGTGTTCATCGAAACCATAGAACCGAACCAAACCAAATCAGTCGATTTGGTTCAGTTTTTCTCCAAGACAGTTCGATTTCGTTTTCAAAAAATAGTAAACTGCTCGGTTCGATTCGGTTCACGTTTTGATACCGAACATAACCAACCTATATTTTTATAACTATATATATATATATATATATATAACATTTGTTACCTATTGTGAGCCATTATATCATCTGATACATCATCTAGGTCCTTGATTTCGTTAATTTTAAATTAAAATCTTATTTTCATTGTAATTGTTAATGTTGGTTAAGTTTATTAAACAAATTATATAAACCACAAAATCAAACCAAACCAAACCAAATCGAGTGGTTCAATTCAATTCCAAGCCTTATTAGGTCGATTTGGTTTGAAAATTTTGGAACCAATAAGGGGTGGTTCGGTTCGTGATTTTGCCATAAAACAAACCAAGCCAAACCACATACACCCCTAATTGACGAGGGTTTTTAAGGGTTTGTCATTAATACCCCTATCGAATTTATCTTCGTCAAAAAGTGTCAAGCAACAGCCAATAGGGTCTTTTTATATGTAGGGATGTCATTAGTTATAAAAAATAACTACTACCTCCACCACAAAATAAATGTCATTTAAAAAAAATAATTTTGTCCTAAAATAATTGTTGTTATAGAATTTTGAGAAAAAAAATTTACATTTTTGCCAAAACTATTCTAGTTTGCTACACTCAAATTAAATATTGTTAAAGATGTTTGTTGAGAGAAAGAGAATGATGCTAGTACATCTTAATTTCAATCAAATGATCTTAAATAAAAGTACATCAATATTTGCGTAACTTTTCTTAATATGCATGCATATTGTTAAAACAACAATTATTTTGAGACGGATCTTGTAATTACTATAGGTGAGAGTCATATGGTATTTAATACTACTATTATGACGTTTGATATAGCAAACCACAATAGTTAAGGACATCTCCAATGATTAAACTATTTACACATCTTTTGAAGTGTCACGTTACAAAATCAACAAATTCATATCTTCATAAACCTTTCTAATGGTTAAACTTAATTTACAACTTTTTAATAGTTTCACCATCACAAAATCATTAATTATCTCACTCATCGATATTATTTTTCTTTTTTTCTCCGATGAACTACTTCTTGTTTACAATCCTTCCACAGTGATAAAGCTTTTTATAAATCGGATCATACTTCTAAAAAAACGTTATAAACCTTACCATTGGAAATGTCCTAATAGTTGCACTATTATCATTAAAATTACTAGTTATTTGTATCTATGTCTATGGCACAATATTAGTATCAAACAAATGTATGTTCAAGGTTTTGTAGGGACAGACTGTTCACAATATTAATTGTAGGAGATGAGTTTGTAATGAGGAGAGAAAAAGTAGGAGGTGAGTAGGTAACTGCTCAGAATATTAACTGTTGATGACTTTGTAATGGGGGGAAACAAAAAAATGATTCAAAAAAGGATAACCGCCTTCACACATGTAGATGTAAGGGTTATCATAATCGTTAAATATTTCTAAATGATTTTATCTAAGTCAACAATTAGCTTTTGTCAATTATAAAGGTGTGAACGGAGTTGTATTGGTTTATGAGTAGATCTTATATGAGATCGTTTTAAGGATCCTAATTTGTGAGACCGCTTTACGGATCCTAATTTGTAAGACAAACATCACTCTCTCACGGTTCAATCCACCAACACACGATAAGTTAAGTCAGAGAGATTTGTCTTATAAAAAATATTTATAAGATTATTTTTCCAAAATTAAAAATTATAGATTGTTGATGTCTACAACAAATAGATTGTTTAATTGCATGATTATACACATGCAATTAAAGTACTCTTTATGTCATCTTAACACTTACACTTATAAAAGCATAAATAATTTAATAACATTACTCTCATCATTCTACTCACAAATATCATGTTTGAAAAGTCTAATCTTTAATATGTGTGCGTGTATATATAAATTTAACTATTATTAGAGTCAACATGGGTGTAAGTCGGAACTATCAAACCGAATCAAACCAAACTAATCGGTTTGGTTTGGTTTTGGTCCAATAAGTGGTTCGTTTTCGGTTTCACCAATTGCAAAATTGGTCGGTTTAGTTTGCAAGTTTTTATATCGAATCGAACCAAACCATACATATATACTTTTATTTACCCCCTCCGTCTCAAAATCAATGTTCTGGTTGACCCGGTACATAGATAACAGATTAAGAAAAAACAATTGACTGAAATTATTAATATTAGTTTGATATATAGTTTTCTTTAAAGCTCATGTGTATATGACTTATAATTAAAGTGAGATGAAAAAGTTACGTTAAAATGGTAATAGTGTTGTACTAAAAAGAAAAGTTTCAAATAAGACAATTATTTTGGAACATATGGAGTATTATATATATATATACAGTAGTTACTTAATCAAACAAAATTTATATTGTTGAAGAACTTTTTTTTCTTACATTATTTGTGTTTATTTCGAATTTGCAAGAGAAGATTGAATGCGTGAAGCAAATAGTAAGCATACTTGTTTCATTATGATAATTTACTTTTGACATGCATGTTATTTACTAATGTTTGATGTTAATTCGAAATTAAAATTTTATTTACCTCATTTTTATTGTTATCATTAATGTTTATTAAAATAAATCTAAATAAACTACAAAGCTGATCAACCAAGCCTAGTGGTTCAGATAGGTTTTGTTCTGAGGCTTGTTCAATTTGGTTAATTTGAAAATTTTGGAACCAATTGGGGGTGGTTTGGCTCGTGGTTTTACCTAAACTAAACTAAACCACTTACACCCCTAGTTATAATTACACAAAATAATTGAGTATAAACAACATGTTTATGTTATTGTGGAGGGTTGTAAAGTTGACATAGTTATAAATATTGTGAGCATAATTTTTGAAATTAGACTTTTCAAATGAATCATCTAAAATCAGAATTGTGAACTATTTGTGAAACGAGTAAAGTATTGAGTAATAATAAGTCATTTGCAATAAATTTATTTTTTGTTATGAAATAACCACAAACTTATTACTGAAGTGTATCAGAGAGAAGAGAGAGAGAGAGAGAGAGAGAGAGAGAGAGAGAGAGAGAGTTCAGTGAGCTGAAGGGGTGGTGAACAAACAACCCCATAGTATCGTATATATAGCAAGAGCAATGGACCCTTGTGCCAAATTGTTAAAGGAACCCACACTCCTATTTTGCAAGCTACCCTCCTATACCACATAGCTATTGTTCACTTTTCACATGCCTTTATAACACTCCCTCTTGAACATAGCATTACAGTTTGAATAAGCGTGTCTCGTTAAAAACCTTTAAACCGAAAAACCTAGTAGGAAAAAAATCGGGCATAAGGAAAAGAGTACACAACTTAAATCTGAATCATGTGCATAGGCTGTCTCGTTAAAAACCTTTTCATCAAAAAACCCAGTGGGATAAAACCATGATAAAGGGAAAAAGAGTACAGCCATATATGCTCCCCCTTGAGCTGACAAGGGTTAAGAGAAATCATCTTTGTAAATCTCATAGATTTCGCATTCCAATGTTGTGAACATGTTTTCTAAAGGTTGTAGTGGGTAGTGCCTTCATGAATAAATCTGCAGCATTATCACTTGATCGAACATATTGGATGTTGACCTCTTTCTTCTTTTCAAGTTCTTGAGTGTATAAAAAGAGCTTCGGGGGGATATGTTTGGACCTGTCACTTTTGATGTATCCCTCTTTACTTTGGGCGACACATGCGGCATTGTCTTCAAATAATACTGTCGGGTCTTTGTTAACAGGTAGTCCACTGGCATTTTGAATATGTTAAGTCATAGATCGAAGCCAAACACATTCTCGACTGGCTTCATGAAGTGCGATCATCTCAGCATGATTTGACGATGTAGCAACTAGTGTTTGCTTTTGAGAACGCCAGGAAATTGCAGTACCACCCACCGTGAAGACATAGCCGGTCTGTGATCTGGCTTTATGAAGATCAGACAAATAACCCGCATCTGCAAAACCAATTATTTCATCCTTTGATCCTTTGGGATAAAATAATCTCAAATCGATTGTCCCTTGAAGATAACGAAATATGTGCTTGATACAATTCCAGTGTCTTCGTGATGGAGATGAACTATATCTTGCCAATAGATTTGTAGCAAATGCTATATCCGGTCTAGTACAATTAGCAAGGTACATGAGGGCTCCAATAGCACTTAAGTATGGTACTTCAGGACCAATTATCTCTTCATTCCCTTCACAAGGACGAAATGGATCTTTTTCAACATTCAGTGATCTATTAATCATGAGGCTAGTGAGAGAGTTTGCCTTATTCATATGAAAGCGCTTCAAAACCCTTTTTGTATAATTTGATTGGTGTACAAATTTTCCATTATTCAAGTGTTCTATTTGTAAACCAAGACAGTATTTGGTCTGTCCAAGATCTTTCATTTCAAATTCAACCTTTAGGTAATCAACTGCTTCTTGGATTTCCTTAGGAGTTCCAATGATATTCAGATCATCTACATAGACAGCGATAATTGCAAATCCAACTGTCGTATTCTTTATAAAAACACACGGACATAATTGTTTACTCACATAACCGTCTTTCAACAAATGTTCACTTAAGCAATTATACCACATGCGTTCGGATTGTTTTAATCCATAAAGTGATCGTTGTAATTTAATTGCACATAATTCTTTGGGCTTTGAGCTCAGTGCTTCAGGCACCTTGATTCCATCAGGAATTCTCATATAGATATCGGCATCTAATCACCCGTATAAATAAGCCGTTACAACATCCATGAGATGCATATCTAGATTTTTCGAAACCGATAAGTTGATTAGATATCTGAACGTAATAGCATTCATTACAGGAGAATACGTTTCTTCATAATCAATCTCAGGCCTTTGGGAAAAACCTTGTGCAACAAGGCGAACCTTGTATCTTACAATCTCATTTTTCTCATTTCGCTTTCGAACAAAAATCCATCTGTATCCAATAGGTTTCACAGCTTCAGGTGTGACAACGATGGATCCAAATACTTTTCGTTTATTCAATGAGCTTAATTCAGCCTTCATGGCATCTATCAATTTGATCATGTCATGCCTCTTTTGACATTTAGATACAGATTTTGGTTCGGGATCATCAGTCCGGTCATTAATTTCTTGTGATACCGAATAAGAGAATATATCATCAATATTCTCCATTTCATCTGGAACAATTTCACGATCGTGTGTTTCTTCTGGAACACTTTCATGTGATTGGGGATTTTCAATCACTTTCTTTTTGCAAGGATTTTTATCCTTTGAACCAATGGGTCGTCCACGCTTCAGGCGTGTCTTAGATTCATTTGTCATTTTATCATTTGGTAGCCCTTTTGGTATTTCAATTCGGGCAGAAGCATTTATAGCAGCTACATGTGACTTTGTCACTCTCTTTGTGTCTATAAATGCATCTGACAAATGATTTGTACATTTTGTAAATGTATGATCTTTTGAACTTCCAGTTCACGTTGCTTTGTGGGAGGGTCAAGGTGCAGTAACGATGATGTGCATCATTTGATCTCTCTTCCCACTTGTTTCCCCTCTTCACCTAAAGGTGGAAACTTGTCTTCATTAAAATGACAATCGGCAAAGCGTGCCGTAAAAACGTCACCCGTTTTTGGTTCAAGATATTTTATTATAGAAGGGGATTCATACCCAACATATACTCCCAATCTCCTTTGTGGTCCCATCTTTGTGCGTTGTGGTGGAGCAATTGGTACATATACCGCACAACCAAAAACTCTTAGATGTGATAGATTCGGCTCTCGCCCGAATGCCAACTGTATTGGGGAGTACTTGTGATATGCACTTGGCCTGAGGCGAATCAGTGCGGCTGTATGTAAAACAGCATGACCCCATACAGAAGTAGGGAGCTTTGTTCTCATCATTAATGCTCTGATAATGAGTTGAATACGTTTGATCAACGATTCAGCCAAACCATTTTGTGTATGAACATGAGCTACTGGATGTTCAACATCAATCCCTATTGCCATACAATAATCATTGAATGCTTGAGATGTTAATTCACCAGCATTATCAAGTCTAACTTTCTTGATCATATAATCTGAGAATTGTGCTCTCAGTTTGATTATTTGTGCAAGGAACTTGGCAAATGTCGTATTGCGAGTTGATAATAGACATACGTGCGACCATTTGCTAGAAGCATCAATTAATACCATAAAGTATTGGAATGGTCCACTTGGTGGATGGATAGGTCCACATATATCACCCTGAATTCGTTCCAAAAACGATGGTGATTCATATCCAACTTTAGTTGGTGATGGTCTAATTATCAACTTTCCTTGAGAACAAGCATCACAATAGAGTTCATTAGATTGAAAAATCTTCTGGTTTTTCAATGGATGACCACTAGAATTCTTAATAATTCTATGCATCATTATTGATCCTGGATGCCCCAATCGATCATGCCAAACTTTAAATGTTTCAGTAAACTTCAGGTTTACTGTAGAATATGATTCAAATATTCTTATGATTGTACTATACAATCCAGATGATAGAGATGACAATTTTTCCAATATACACTTGCTTCCGGAAGTGTTTGAGGTAATGCAAAGATATTCATCATTCCCCTTGTTCATAGTCTCAATATGATATCCATTCAGACGAATGTCTTTGAAACTTAACAAGTTTCTTTGAGACTTAGGAGAGAACAATGCATTATTTATCATGAATTTCGTGCCTCCAAGCATTAGGAAAATTGCTTTGCCAAAACCTTCAATTATTTTGGCATTACCAGATATAGTGTTGACATTAGCCTTGTCAATTTTGAGATAAGAAAAATATTTCTTATCTTTAAGTATGGTATGCGTAGTAGCGCTGTCTGCAAGACATAAATCTCCTCCTTGGATTTTGGATTCAAACATATTTGTGATCTATTTCAATATGAGAGAAAGAAAAATAAGATGAATAAATATGATAACACATTGAATGCAAAATACATACATAAACTTTATTGTGAACATGCTAGTATACATAGGAAAAATAGATAATATTCCTACATAATAACATGTTACTTATTTCACAGCTTTTATCTCAAACTCGGACCATAACTTCATTCATATGTTCATTTATTGTTCATGACCAATATCATCACTAATGGTATTGGTCATGTCGACGTTGGCCATATCACCAAAATCAAAATGATGATCTTCATGATCATTTTCAAGGAAATTTGTCTCAACATTTTTTCCTTTTTGTGATCTCTCATAAAGATCAACTAGATGTTTCGCCGTTCGGCATGTGCGTGCCCAGTGACCTGTCATGCCACACCTAAAACATGAACTTTCTTCATTGTTTTGTCGCACATTTTGCCCACTCGAAGAGTTGTTTCTATCATCATCTATGTTCCACTTCAAGTGACGAGAGGAATTTCCATTATATGGATGATGATGATGACGATAGTTATTTCTTCCACGGCCTCTTCCTCGGCCTTGATTTCGACCATGACCCCGGCCTTGTCCATGATTTCCTTGGCCTCGACCACGACCACTACCACGCCCACGCTCTTGCCTTTCATCATACATAGTCTCATTCGCTTCAGGAAATGGGGCTGAACCAGTTGGACGAGATTCATGATTTTTCATTAGAATCTCATTATTTTGTTCAGCTACTAGGAGGCAAGAGATCAATTCAAAATACCTTTTAAAACCCTTTTTCTCGATATTGCTGCTGCAGGAGCATATTCGAGGCATGAAATGTGGAGAATGTCTTCTCCAACATATCATATTCAGTGATATTTTCCCCACATAATTTCAACTGTGAGGTTATTTTATACATCATAGAACTATATTCATTGATGGTTTTAAAATCTTGTAGGCGAATATGAATCCAATCATAGTGTGCTTTTAGGAGAATGACCGTTTTCAAATGGTCATATCTTTCGTTCAAACTTTCCCAAAAGACGAGTTGATCATTAACCATGAGATACTCCATCTTTAGGTCTTCGTGGACGTGGTGTTGTAGGAAAATCATGGTATGAGCTCGATGTTGATTACTTATCCATTCATTATTGCTTCGTTGGATAGTATTTTCAAGGCTTCTAGCGGCCAGGTGGGTTTCGGCATCTATTTTCGAAGACATATAATTTTTCCCAGATATGTCCAGCCTTTCAAATTCAAGCTTAGCGATGTTTGCCATTTGTGAAGAAAAAGACTATAAAAATGAAACATATATATTAATAAGGTTCTAATACAAAATTTTATTTAAGATATAATAATTATTACATGGTGGAGTAAAAGTCAAAAGCTATTGCTACTGCTAACAGAAAATACATGATACTGAGATAATAAACAAAAAGATAATAATCGTTTGGAGAGTATTCAGCAACACAAACCAACATGGTGCATGCAATGACTAGTATGATAATAATTATTAATATTGGACTAAACATATTGTAGAAGTTGATATGTTATTGAGGGTTTGTAAAGAGGTAGTAAAAATGTGAGTTAAGAATTAAGATGTTGGTATATTTATGGAGTAAAAAAAATATGACCGTTAAATAGCCGTTAATAGCCGTTGGAGGAGAGAGAAAAAAAGTTTTAAAAAACTGATTTGATAGAATTGCATTTATATTATGTGTAAATATAAATCTTATCAAGGGTAATAAGTTGATCACAAATAAAGTAACTTTGTATTTTATTATTATCGTTCCACACATGATTACTATTACATATTTATTCACGCCACGCTATTTCGGCAAGTTTTCACGTGTTTAAGAATCGAATAAAATTATCCGTATAACGAATTGAAAGCATAACAATTCATAATATATACATATATATTTATATGTATGTATATATATATATATATATATATATATATATATATATATAATATTTATATATATGTATATTTATAAATATTCAGTTTATAGCTTGGGGTTATTTCCGCTCAAGCATCAACGAACATATATATTGCGTTAAATAATAAATTATTATTTCGTCGTCTCACCATTTATTATCGACGGTAGCTCAGCCAACCTTTTCTTAATAATGGTGATATACGATATAAATTTAGGTAAGACAGTAACATAAATGAAAATATATCGGCAGAAATTTTTACCGGTATGAATGTTAAAAATAGAACGATCGTGCTGATAACGTGTTATGAAATAACCACAAACTTATTACTGAAGTGTATCAGAGAAAGAGTTCAGTGAGCTGAAGGGGTGGTGAACAAACAACCCCATAGTATCGTATATATAGCAAGAGCAATGAACCCTTGTGCCAAATTGTCAAAGGAACCCATACTCCTATTCTGCAGGCTACCCTCATATACCACATAACTATTGCTCACTTTTCACATGCCTTTATAACATTTATATATATATTTATTTATATATAGAAGGTTTTTAAAAACATTTTAAGTGTTAATTGTATCACGTGTAAAGTGACAGGACTGACGAGCACAAAGGCTAGTGAGGCCTAGGTCTTGGGTCCCTAAAAAATGTGTCATTTGTAGGGCCCCAAAATGTATCTTCCTTCGTATAATTGAAGCCCTCAACTTATATACCTAATCACTCATTCGGCCATTCACCAAACTCGGTAACTCTCAATCAATTTTATTTTCATATTTATAATTTTTCTTTCAATTTCTTCTGAGATTCTCGTAATCTTGTTGTTTTAAATTTGTAAATAGGCATTCTTATATGTATTTTTCTTCGATTTGGTCATACCAGATAATTTAGATTATTATTGTTAATTTGTTTATGTTATTTTATGTGTTTTGAGGTATTGGAAGTATTATTATTTTATTTTTTTAAGTAATAGTGGAAGTAATTTGGATAATTGGATGATAGTGTTAGATGTTAGATTTTTTAATTTATTTTTGAGTAATAGTAGAATTGAAATTCTTTATGTTAGAAAAAAAAATGTTATAAAGGAAGGGCCCGGTCCAACATAACTGGTGTTGGACATTGTGGATAAAATACAAATTTCAGTTTCTCAGTTTTTATTTTATTTTATTTGAAGATCATAGCCAACCCTGAACTAAAATCCTAAGAGTAAGAACAACGGAGGATCAAATACTGAATCAAACGGAATAAAACCAAATCTTAGCTTACAACGGTGAATTTAAAGTGTATTTAATCTAATTCTTATTTAATTTGGTTTTATTCGGATCAATATAAACTACAAATCAAAACCAAATTCAAAAAATCAAACCAAGCGGGCAAACAATTAAATTACATCGTTTTCGCCTTTAAAGGCACAAAACGGTGACGTTTGAAAGGCCAAAAATTATAAATTAAAAAAACACCTCCCCGGTTTCCACATGGCAATTTGTAGTGGTCCCAATTTCTTTTCCACCTCGTTTTTCTTGGCCTTTTTTTTTTTGTTTCTGAAGTAAAGTATACATTTTTACTTATAAATAGAGACTTGATTTATTTCATTTGGATATCAGAAAAAATTATATGATTTTTTCAAGTTTTTAGCCATTTTTTTAAGTAATGGAGATAAATATGGTGAGATATGTAAAAGTATTGGATTATGTGTCATTGTTATAAGAGAATATAATATATTATATTTATAGTATTAGTGAATATAATATATTTGTAATATATTATAATTATCTTTAGTTTATACTTTCCTAATTTACTTGTATTTAGATTTCTTAATCCCTCTTGTATTTAGACTATATAGGTTAACTTGTGTAGCAAGTATTGTAACCCTATAAATATGTTCACAATATCAATGGAAATGCTATGTCATTATTCCTAAACTTTATTAGTTTCTACATGGTATCAGAGTCGCGCTCTTAAAACCTACAACCACCATCTTCCGCAAACTCACGACTTCCTCAACCCTAAAACTTCATCCCATCACAGCCGTCGCCAACCCAACCCCACGTTCAGATCCGGCGACTCTCCACAACCAAGCTTTGACAAGCTCGCCTTGGTCCTTCCTTAGCCACCTCTCCGTTAGCAACCTTCTGCCTCTATAAACCTGCCCACCAACGCCGTTGCCAATGTCGCGCCTCCTTTATCTTGGCAACCTCCTAACCCTAAACCACCAACCTTCCGCCTCCTTATACCTTTTTCCCACCAAAGCTGCTGCCAACCCAGATCTAACCACCAAACCCAAAGTTCAGATCTGGCACCCATCACCCTGGTAAACGCCAAGTTCCCCCCCCCCTTAGCAACAACAAGGACACCTCGGCCAACCAAGCTCTGACGAGCTCGCCAAAGACCTTCCTCAGCCACCCTTAACCAAACTTCTGCTACCATAAACCTTCATCCCACCACAACTGACGCCCTTCCTACACCTCGGCACCTCATTGCTTCTCACACCACCTGTCAAAACCCTCTTCACGCTCCTCGAGCACCCCAAGGACTCCTCGGCAAACCCAGTTATGATCAGCTCGCCGACGCCCTCCCTAACCCAGCCTGCTCCTTGCGTAAAATCCAGATTCCTTGGCAAACCCAGCTCGCCCTCCTCGGAAGGCAAGCTCGCCAACTCCCTTCCTCCACAACTCGTCGAGGCCCCCTATCTCACCATACACCCTCCCTCAATCCGCTCGATCCTTGAGCAACTCCGGCATCCTCGGTAACCTTGGCTCGGCAAACCCAGCACTAACCGAGCTCGCCGAAATTCCCTTGTTCACCCCGCTCGCTCCTCGAGCTACTCACGGTTTCCTCGGCAAACCCGGCTTTAACCAGCTCGCTGAGGCCCTCCCTCAAACAGCTCGCTCCTCGAGTAACTCACAGACTCCTCAGCAAACCCGGCTCTCACCAACTCACTGAAGTCCTCACTCCTCGAGCAAGTCACACTCCCCAAACCCGGCTCTCACCAAGTCTTCACTCACCCGCCTCAAGCACCTCACTGACTCTTCTAAAACCCGGCCTCACCGGCTGAAGTTCTCCCTCACCAGCTCGCTCATCGAGCAAACCATGTCTCCTTGGCAAACCAGGCTCTCACCAGCTCGCCGAAGACCCCTCCCTCAACAACTTGTCTTCCTCGGAAGACCCAGCTCGCCGACCCCTGCCTCACCAGCTCACCGCCGATCACCCTCTATTTTTCAACTCGCATGCTGTCCGCATATTCTTCATAAGATTTGTCTCTCCTAACAGTGATCCATCTTACGGGAGCATATAAGAGAATATGATATATTATATTTATAGTATTAGTGAATATAATATATTTGTAATATATTATAATTATCTTTAGTTTATACTTTCCTAATTTACTTGTATTTAGGTTTCATAATCCTTCTTGTATTTAGACTATCTAGGTTAACTTGTGTAGCAAGTATTGTAACCCTATAAATATGTTCACAATATCAATGGAAATGCTATGTCATTATTCCTAAACTTATAAATATAATATATTATATTCTCTTATAATTGTTGTATGAGTTTTTTGGTTTTGAATCAAATGAGTAACAAATAAATTATTTTATTAGTTTTTAATAAGTTGTGTTCGATTTGATGTTTGATTTGAATTGTTTGATCCAAACTGTTGTTCATGCTAAATATCAAGTAAAAGCAGCACCAAATGAAAACCAGCTTATGCATCACATAAGTCTAATTAATTATATTAAGACTAAAAGAAAAATAAATCGGTAAACTATTGTGTTTAATTAGGTTGTAAAATAATCTCCCTCAATTTAATTTATCCGAAAAACTTCTCCCTATTTATCTTCTATGAAGAAGCTTACAAATGGACAAATAGTCAAAGACTTGTTTAACTAAGGATCGGGAAATGCCCAGCTAGGATTATGGTTTGATTTGAACAGCTTCAAACTCAGACAAATCTCTAATGTCTTAGAGCAACACCGGTGTGCATTTTTTTTTAATTAAAGTCAAGAAAATCCCACCATATAATCTGGAGTCGATAAACAAAATTCCATCAACCCAACCCAACCCAACATGGGTTGTGGGTCGATGGGTCAACCCACCAATTTTTCTTACCTAAAGACTACTTTTTTTTCAATTTTCCATTTTCCATTTTTTTCCACTTCCATGTATTATACAACCACTCAAAATCAAGTAACCAACTAACATAAAATAAATAAACTAAAACAATTGAATCTTCATTTCAGACTTCTGCCAAACATTTTATGGGCATTCCTCTTACATGACTAAAAAAACCTTGAATGTCAAGACATAACTTCATGTAGGATGGCAATATGGCATAGATCAATATAATCCAAACTGACTACTACATAATAATTTAATAAACCTTAGATTTGTTATATATAAAAAAGTAAAACAAAAAATAATAATAATAAAAGAAAATGAAAGATTACATGAAGATTATTCTGTAAAAATGAAAGCATACTAGACAAGTTTTATCTATTAAAAAAATGTATTCTCTAAACGGGTCAGTCCGTTAAAAATCCGACCCAACCCACTTCAACCCGTGACCCATACGGGTCCAACCCATATGACCCGTATTTTTATGGGTTGTCAATTTCCCAACCCAACCCAACCCACTATTTTAAGCAATGGTTTGGGTTGCCCCAACGGGTCTCGACCCATTTTGACGGCTCTAATTTTTAACCATTTTCCAATTAAGAGATAATATTTATCTTCCATTGTGCATGTTTTTAGTATGCCTAGTAGGAGAGAGACAAAAATTCCTTCCTAAATAAGGAGGAGATTTTTTGGGAGAGGGGGCGGTTGCTGTTGATTTTGTGGTGTGTATGGGGGGGGGGTGAGGGTTTTGTATTTGTGTGATGATGTTAAATTTAATATTTGTTATGTAAGAAGATGTATAAAAAAATATATTTTTAAGTGGATAATAAGATAAAAATGTATAAATAACAATTGAACCCAGCTAAAAAGTTGCGTAAGAATTTTAACAATGGTGATGATCTTATCATTAATCTAGCGGAGCTTACATGGCGTTGGGACCCAATTTTTCGCCCGAATATCAAAATGCATTTATCCGTCTGTCCGGCTTCATGGCAAAAATTATTTAGGCCCGTTTAGAAAATCATTTCATTTCGGAAAATCAAAAAGATTTCATTTTGTTTGTAAATCTTTTGAAAATTTATTGTGTTTGGCTAACACAAAAATGCTTTAAAACAATATATGAATAAATACAAAAATAAAAATAGAAAATAAACAATGTTTAGGATGTCCCTAGAAAATCAATAAGGATAATCTTTTTTTAATCTCACAATTACAAATAATTTTTTTGATAATTGATATGAAATAAAATGTTTTAAAATAAGCAATGTTTAGGAAAGAAAATTTTATATAAAAAAAATACTCTAATATTGAACATATTGAATTAAAATAGATTACTTTTTTTTGCTTTTTAACCCTCAATTTATCATTATTTTAAATAATGCTTCATTTACTTTAAAATGACTTATAAAAAATTTTTCGATAATTTAGTCTTTTAAAATAGAAAATTGACAATAGTTAGGATGTCCCTAAATAATATAGGTGACACTAATTTTTTAGCATTTATTAAAATTATAGTAAATGTATAAAACATTTTTTTAAACTGAAAATGGAATTAAGCCTTCATTTTTGCATTTTCCTAAGGTTACAAAAATGAGGAAAATGTTTTTCTCTATCTGCTATAGGTTGTAGCAGAAACCCCTGTAAGCAAAGATTTTATATAAAAAAAAACTCATTCTTTAGATTATTTTTCTGCTTTTTTCATTGATTTTAAATAAGGACGCATAATATTTCACTCAATAAATAAATTGTTTAGAAATATAAATGAAGTTTATGCACAGTATTTATAAATTATAATTTTAATAAATACTCATCACGTCATAAAATTAGTATCAACTATATCATTTAGAGATGCCCCAAACATTGTCCATTTTATTTTTTAAAACATTTTTTATATTAATTATCAAAAAAATTATTTGTATTTGTGAGATTGAAAAATATATGGACCTTATTGATTTGACACCACTAATGATAAATTGAGGGTTCTAAAAGAAAATTACTTAAATTTAACAATATCTTATATTTAATATGTGTATTAGTACTAGAATATACTTTTTATATTTATTCATATATTATTTTTCGTGTGTTTGTCAAACACCCGAAAATATTTTTGATATATTCTTAAAAGATTTATCAAACACCTGAAAAGGAAATCTTTTCATTTTTAAGAAATCATTTTCCGTGAAATAAACGAAGCCTAAATTGTCTGGCTTCTAAGTTGGAAAATGTATTTATTATTATAACCTTACTTTTTCTTTCTATTTTAGTTATGTGAACATTGAAGAAAATTATACTTTTTACATCCTAAAATTATTGTCATGTTTGACCCAACATACGGATTAAGAAAAATAATTGAATTTATTACCCCATTAAAATTAATATAATGTGTATTTGACTCATAATGAAAGTAGGAAAAAAAAGTAAGCAAAAATAGGTAAAAGCGTTGTCCAAAAATAAACTTGTAAAAAGATAATGTTTTTGGGATCGATAATAAAAAGACAACAGAACAATAATTTTGAAATGAAAAAAGTATATTATATCAATATTATGAGGTTAAAAAGAGAAGGCCAAAATATGAAAAACACTTCAAAGTAACCACTCAATCTCATAATGCCTTCTAATGTTAAAATTTTCTAAGTTCATGTCTGATGCATCCATTTGTTTCAGTTTGCACCCTAACTGTAACATTCATTATAAAGATAACGAAAAGTTACATTTTAAACTTTATAATGGTAGAAATTATACGACAGAAGAAAAAAAAAGTAGATCGAACTAATATATACAAATAATGCAATTTACATTAAAATTTTACAGTAAAAAAATTATGCATATATATTAATAAATTAATATTATGAATTTTATAATTTCTAACTCTAAACCTTGGTATAAATAGTAAACTTAATTTTTTCGACAATCAGCACCGTGTTGGATGACCAAAATTGAAAAAAAAAAAAAGAAACCCCAAAAATAAAAAATTAAAAGCGCACGAAAAAATTAAAGATAAGTCAAACATGACTGGGTAATTGACATTTTATTTAATCAAAATGTTGAACTATGTATTGTAAATTTGTTATTTGTTAATAGACCTATGAAGTACTATTCAGCTATTAACTTTTTTTTTTTGAACCATGGAATAATATTAAATTATTGGTTTTACTTTTAAAATTTAACATTATATTGTAATTATTATTTTTAAATAATTTGGTGATATTTGCTATTAATAAATTTGAAACGTTAATGCTTGTTAATTATGTTATATTAAGAAAAATATTCAAAGCAGGGTAATTATGTCTAAATTTTAGGCCCGCCTAGACCCCGTTTTGACCCCACCTAGGGGCTAGGCCCTGGTCTAGCGCCTGACACCCACCTAACGATTTTTAGAATACTAATAATAAGGGCACATGTAAAACTCATATTTATATTTTATTAGAGTAATTGTTATCTATTGAGATCAAACTCATATATATGTTAATTTATATATATATATATATATATATATATATATATATATATATATATATATATATATATATTAAGGGTTAGGTAGAAATTATAAATTTCATAATATTAATTTATTAATATGTATGTATAATTTTTTTTCTGTCGTAAATTTTTTAAATGTAAATTGTATTATTTGTATATATTAGTTCGATCTAATTTTTTTATTTTTTATGTCGTATAATTTCTACCATTATAAAGTTTAAAATGTAACTTTTGTTATCTTTTCGTTATCTTTCTAATGGCTGTCACGACTAGAGTGCAAACTGAGACAAATGTATACATCAGGCATGAACTTTGGAAAATTTCAACATTTGGGGGGCCATCATGAGATTGAGTGGTTACTTTTGGGTGTTTTTCATATTTTGGCCAAAAAGAATAATTTAGGAGGCATGCGGTGATAATAAAAGAAGGATTAATATATAATTTGGTTACTGAACTTTTCAATTTCGATTTATATGGTAATTGATGTTAAAACTTTTCTATGGTGGCTCTTCAACCCAACTTTGAGTTTTATGTTAGTCCCTGGTGGCGTTATCTTTTGATGAAACGTTAAATATTTTGTAAAAAGACAAAATTGTCCTAACTAAGTCCAATGAACATCTACATTCTCAATATTGCTGAGTTGGAAATTGATCTAAAATAAAATATAAAAAATTAAAATTAAAAATTGATGACAATCCATGTACACATACACTCCCACCACACCCACCTTTTTATCTCTATTCCCACCTTCACTATCTCACTATCAGTCTATCACGAAGCAGCAACCCATCTCTCTCTCTCTCCTTCGACAAACCCCTCCGTGCTTTGGTTTCTTCCTCGAATCTGGCATAGATAATCCATCTCCGATCAATGGCACACAAGCTCCAGCTGTCACCCACATCTCCGTATCCGAGACTGAGAGAGAGAGAGAGAAAGAGAGACATATTCTCAGTTTTTATTGGTTGAGTTAATAAGAAAGAGAAATAGCTCATTTGTTGTTTTTTCAACAACTTCTCCTCTGATTTATACGAGACACAGAGAAATAGTCTTAGTATTTATAGGTTGAGTTAATAAGAAAGAGCCCCTATGTTGTTCTTTCAACAACTACTCCTCTAATTTCATCAATTTATATTTTACTACTAACTAACTCCAATGAAGGTACAATCAAAGGAAAGGGATCCACTTAGAGGTGTCAATCGCAACCGCAAACGTAGGAGGAGATGCATATGTCCATCGGTCATCATCATCCTTGTTGCGTTCCTTCTGCTCATTCTCGTTTTAGCCTTCATCGTCTTCAAGCCCAAACGCCCCCTCACTGCCATCAGGCCCATCACCTCCATATCTCTCAAAAACTTTGATCTCAACCTTGATATTACCAGGTTCAGGGTCTCTCTTAACGTCACCCTCGACGCGAATCTCTTCTAAGAACCCTAAGGTCGGATTCAACTACGTCAACACCTAAGCCCCTGTCAAGTACATGGGTACTGTTGTTGCCGATGCTCCCATACTTGTCGACAAAATTGACCCCGATTAGACCACCTTAATGAATTTGTCGGATGGGAAAGAGATGGAGGGAAATGGGTTGCTGCTTGGTAAGATCCAAAGAATGGGACCTAGAAAAATATTATACTCCTAGCAAAATACTTTGTTTAGGGACCTACTACCATATATGAAATTCCCATCGTTAAATGAAGATAACAGGTTTTACTGCTCTAGATAGGAGATAAGAGCATCCCCAACATGCTATTTGTAAACTTCTTAGGCTTAGAGAATTGTGCAAGGAAGTCCACCTATGAGAGAAGGAAGTCCACCTAGGAGAGAGAAACTCAATTTGCTTCCTAACTAAGTAGTTAGCATTGGGAAATGAAGTTGTGAGGGGGAGGGGGTGGGCGACTGAGTGTGGAGGGGATGGGGGATGACCACCTGACACATGAATTGTATATGTGTGGGGGGGGGGAGGGTTTTGTGTTAAATTTAATATTTTTTGTGTAAGAAGATGTGTAACAATATTATACAATGGAAAGATATATTCTTAAATGAGTAAGAAGATAAAAATGTATAAGTGGCAGTGGGACCCGGTTAAGAAGTTGTATAAGAAGTTGATGTTAAATTTAACATTGAGGATGCTCTAAGCAATCTGATTCCCAGTAACCGAAAGTCCATACCACTAGCGTAACTCTTCGATATTTATAAAGATTCTCACTGCTAGATTAATAAGCCAATCGATTCCAATAACATTAAGGTTTGGGGGGGCCTTCTCCTTAGTGAAAGGTTCCTTCCAGTAATGCAAGACCCACTCCAGATCGATGACCAAGATGCCTCTTAGTTAGACCATTTTTGTATAAAAAGATTGAAGGTTGGAAAAGAGAGAAGAAGGTGGGTGTGGCCAAGTGGTGGGAGTTTAATTATGTGTATGTGCGTGTGTGTGTGGGAAGGGAGGGGGTTAGGGTAACTGTTGGGTGGGGTTGTCAGGGTTTGTCCTTGATTTTTAATTTTAATTTCTTTTTAATTTTTATATTTTATTTTAGGTTAGTTTCCAACTCAGCAAACGTAGAGGTTTATTAGAATTCGTGATAAAGAAGTACAGTTTAGTGGTAAGACGTTTCACCTGCACCAAATAGGTTGTTGGTTCAAGTCACTATGGGAGTAAGTGGGGAACTACTATTGATCATCTTTAATTAAAAAAGAAAAAAAAGTTCATTAGAATTAATTAGTACAATTTTATCTTTTTACAAAATATTTAACGTTTTATTCAAAGATAACGACATGAGGGACTAACATAAACTCATAAAGTCTAAAGTTGGGTTGAAGAACCATTTAACATCAATTATCATATAAATCAGAATTGATAAGTCAGGACCAAATTACGGAGTATATATTAATCCATAAAAGAAAGAACAGAAAGTGACATGCCAAAAATTAAAATCGAACATTAAAGAAAAAGAAGAGAGAGAGAAGAGTGTGTGGGTCAGTCATTCTTCCAAGCTCCTTCACCAACTAAACTCGGGAGTTCCTCCATTTCATCCTCTTTCTTTCCTAGGGTTTTGACCTCTTTTTTCTATCTCCCTCCTCAAATCCTCTTTCTCACTGTAAGCGCTTCACGATTTCTCTCTCTCTCTCTCTACTGTTTGTTAGTTCATCATCTTCAGTGGTTGTGTTTGTTGATTCGTGTGTAGTAATTTTTGTCAACTGAGCTCTCACTGATTATTTTGTGTTTTGTGTTTAATTTTAATTTGCTTGGTTGATTTTTTTAAGTATGTGAATGAAGCTCCGTTCTCACTGATTTCGGTTGTTTTAGATTACATCTTAATCTTACTTTTTTCTAAAATTAATAATTCAATTTACTAGTCCTTTCGAGTAGTGTTCTTAGAATTAAGGAATTTGGGTTAGATTATACTCGATGACTGGTTCTTCTATTTTGTACGTACATGGTATAGTAGGTATGTTATTTTTCCTTGTTTAAATATGAAAATCCTCGATGCTATTATGTTTGGATTCCTTAACTTAGATTAACTACGGCCGATTAGCTTTAGTTTTAACAGGCGTCTTTGGGGAACACATGATCCTTTGAAGCGATTCGAAATATGTGAGTTGCACTTGCTCCCAAACAAGAACTGATTGTAATTATGATAATATGCTACTGTAGATTTATGATGTTGAAGTTCCTCTATTCACTCTCTTATCTCTCTTAAATTTATCTCGACGTAGCGGTGTGTGCATGTGTCAGAAGGTTCCGAGTGTGTAATGATGGTCAAATTACTTTAGTTTGAGGTGTCTTTGTTGATCTTGACAACATTTACAGTTTTCTCTGTAAGATAGTGTTTGTTAACGATTCCGTTTCTACTTTAAAAATAAGTAAGAGAAACATGTTTTGGATACAACTTGTTCATATATCTTCTAAAATGAGAAAAAGAAACTAATTTGGCAATAATTTTTGTTTTGGTTTCTCTTCTCTTCTATACTAATTATTTAATAATATGATTGCTCTAAATTAGACGGCTCATGATGTTGGGCTCATCAGTTTTATTTTAATACCATCAACTAAATCAAGATAAATAAATAACTGCAGAACTGCAAACAAGGTAAGAAGATTCTTCCATGAAAGTCAAAATAGTCCAGAAGAGAAAGATGATAGGAAACTTGAAAAGGAACAATCCTACTAATAATTTCATACTACTTATCAAAAAATAAAAAAATAATAAAAAATCATACTACCAGTTCATCAAAATTCAGAAGGCACAATCCAACAAAGAGTTTCATATTGGGTTCAACAAGCTTCTTGATATTCATCAATTGGAGGGGAGAAATTAAGGCAGAATTGCTATGTTCTGGACCGAACAATTGGATTGGTAGCATATCTGGGAGCATATTGGCTACTTTCCTCAACACTGAATTGTTCATCACAGCTTTGAGAGCAAGAGATAGAAAGAGGGGGTTATGACCTAATCATGTTTCAATGAAAGTGGATTGAAATTCCAGTTACAAATAGGAAGACGGGAATTTGAAAATTGTGAGATTTGGGGGAAATTGTATATATATATATATATATATATATAGAGAGAGAGAGAGAGAGAGAGAGAGAGACAGGAGTGAGACAGACAGAGTTTTACCAGGCCTTTATGAGGTGGCATATGAAGAATTTGGGGTGGGGTTTTCAAATAACAGTACGTGTAGTACTTATCAAAAAAATAACAGTACGTGTAGTAAATATTTGCTGTGCGCATATTTCGAAGCCGTTATCTCATTAGATTTTCCATTCGTGTTTTTAATGAGAAACACATTGAACACCTTTTTGGCATTTCCATTCTAACCATACTTTTGGAAACACTTCTCCATTAGATAGAAATTGGAAAATCTACCAAACAGGTTTAGCTTCTATTTTTGAGGAAAAGATAGGAACACAAGTAAAAAAAATAAAAACTTACCAAATGAACCCTATCCACTAGTTTAGGATATGTCCGTTTTACCTCGTTTAACTCTATCAAACCATGGCCAATCATGATTAGATGTAATGCCATATTTCAGTTAGTGTTCTATTAGTATCCATTAACCACTGAATTATTGAAGAGAAGATTGGCCAATTTACTTCAACTATATGCTAACAAATACTCTTACTGGCCCAAGAACGTTTTACATTTCCCTTTTCATCTGTTCAAAAGATGCAGTCCAAATTTCAAAATCAGCAATTCACTGATATTTGTTTTCAACAGTACCCTTACCATGTTGGGCTTATTGCACAAGGAGCAGTGTTCATATGATGTACTATAAACTTGAAAGTATGGGCAAGAATGAAGACCCATACGGAAATTGGAATTAGTATAATGTATTGGAGGTTGTTTTCAATGTAGCTATCTCCATTTAGGGAAACCTTAACGAGTGTCATGGGGGCACTTGTAAGCAAATCCCTTCTTAAAATATATCTTTCTTATTTCTTATTTCAAATGGTAATTGTATGGAACTGTTGTTCATGATGGGTTAAATAATTCCACTACCTTTGCGTTACTGGAATGTGTTTCTTTTTTTATGATAGATTGTTATGTCTTGTCAAACTTTTATTAACTTCTTTTGTGCCTGATTTGCATATGTGAGGCTGGATATCATGCTGAGTTTAACTGCTGTCTTATTACACGCAATATTTTGGAGTACCCTTGTTGAGTTGAATGTTCATGACGATCCAGTCCTAGAATTGCCTACATTTTTTCTAATGTTTAATTTTGCTTCTAATTTGTTTATATTATCAATCGTGTACCCATGTATCCCACTTGATACTAGATTTCATAAATCATGCCAGTACTAGGGCATGATTTTGTCTGGTTCCGATTCTTCTGAATGCAACCAGAATGGGAAGAGGGGAAGAAGAAATTGAAGACCTTGAGCCAAAGATTATTGGGGTTGTGCTAAAAAAATTGGAAATCATTCTTGATCACAAGTCCGCTGTAGTTAAATATTTGCTCACTTGAAAACAATTTGGTTAGAAATGTTGCGTTTTTTATAGTCGAAGGTCTTTACTGGCTATTCCACATTCAATTGACTTTTACTAAATAGTAGGCTGATGCATAACTAACTTATTGTGGACAGAGAAATCCCGGCAAAAGGATAGGATTCTACTTTGATACCATCCTGCTTATAGCATATTGTGCATTCTTTTGTATGTTGGAGCAAATTTTACATCCTCTTTCTGGTAACATTTGTTGGAGGTCAACTTTTAAGTTATTCTTTTCCATTTTCTTCACTTCAGAGGGGTTATTACAGAGCTCCAAATGTCTATAACTGTTTTGTGGTGCCTTTCCGAGAGTACGCTACGCATATAACCGTGGTAGACTTTGGCAGATATTATCAGTTGTGGTTCTCAGATGGATGACAGTGGGCATCGTGAAAATGGAAGGCATAAACCACCTCTGGGTCAGGTATATAGTTGCTAGTAATTCCTGCAAAGTAAAGAAATGCTCATAGCAAACTTTTTTCTCTTAAAAAATATAGAATGCTGAACCATGCTATCAAAGTGTAAAGATTTCCCTCTCCAACTGTTGTTTTAATGGATAGTTATCGACGTACTTTTTCAGTGGCTGATGCAGCATCAGCCATCGATGAAGCAGATAATGGCCATAATGGCTGAAAGAGATGCAGCTCTTCAGGAAAGAAATTTGGCTATATCTGAAAAGAAGGCAGCCTTGGCAGAACGAGACATGGCTATCCTACAGCGAGATTCAGCAATTGCAGAGCGGAATAATGCCATTATGGAACGAGACAATGCCTTAGCTACTCTGCAGTACCGTGAAAATTCTATGAACTCTGGTAATATGTCCCCATGCCCACCTGGATGTCAAATCTCACGTGGTGTGAAGCACGTGCACCACCCACAGCAATACATGCATCAACCTCACATGAGTGAAGCTGCACACAGTTCTAGAGAGATGAACATGGATGATTCCCCCCTCCCAATATCTCCAGTTGCTCCAGAGCCTCCAAAACCCAGGAGGAATAAACGAGCGAAGGAGACAAAGACAGTAACAACTGGTAAGAAGACTTCAAAGGCATCGAAAAAGGTTAAAGAGGAAGCTGAAGACCTGAACAAGGCAATGTTTGGCAAGTCTCACGAGTGGAAGGGTGGGCACAAAATGGGTGGTGGGGTCGATGATCTAAACCAACAACTGGGTGGATCAAAGCCGGATTGGAAGGACCAGGACCTGGGGCTCAACCAGGTTGCATTTGATGAGACGACCATGCCGGTGCCTGTTTGCTCATGCACAGGAATCATAAGGCCGTGCTACAAGTGGGGAAATGGAGGCTGGCAGTCTTCTTGCTGCACAACAACTATGTCTATGTATCCACTTCCATCGGTGCCTAATAAGCGCCACGCACGTGTTGGCGGCCGGAAGATGAGTGGTAGTGCGTTCAATAAGCTGCTTAGTCGACTTGCTGGAGAAGGGCATGATCTTTCTAATGCAGTTGATCTCAAGGACCATTGGGCTAAGCATGGGACGAATCGCTACATAACCATCAAGTAAGTGTCAGTTTGTGAATAGGCTAGAGGAAAATAAATTCACAAAAACCACTTGTGGTTTTGTGGGGAAAGGGGGATTTAATTGATGTGATGTGGTGTGGTTCCCTTTCCTGCCATCCTCATCTTGCCTTTTTTCGGCTTAAAATTCTTAAAAGTAAAATGATGATCGTGGGAGAGATGAATAGGTGTAAGCATTTAAATTAGATTTAGAGATAGCTAATGTGGAGAACCCGAAGCATCGACTTATGTATCTAGAGATAAAATGTTAAGCAGAGGGTTGTTTGTCAGATAGTCTTGTTGTATCAGGATTGATGTTAAATTATCATACAACTATTGTTGGATTGCAATGCTTTGGATGACTGACTGTCTCTTTTTATGTCCTTCATTCTGAGCGAGAACAATATGTATGTGTAAGACGGGCTCCAACAACTTTGTAGTCCAAGAGCATGTATTGTTAGAGATCATAGCCATGGTGATCTCTTACCCAGTGTTGTTGGTCTACTCAGTTTCAATAATAGGGAATGATGTATTGTAGGAGAAGAGCCTTTAACAAAATCCTGACTTACTTCATCCATCACGTCGTGTTTAGCTCATCCAATGACTTTAAACCGTGAATCTTGCTTTTGAATGATAGAAAACATTTTGTTAATTTAAGAAAAGAGTATAGTATAGAGAATTAATATATATACCCTCATGGGTTGTCAACTTAGTTCGTGATTTTTATAGCACTAGGTGCCACACAATTGGCGAAGGCACTGTCAAAAACGAAAACCCCTTAGATTTTGCCAGTAAATACGAGTAATAAACATAGCCGAAAATAGGTTCATTGCCTTGGCCTCCATTCCATAATAAAGTAACCCACACAAATTTGAATGGGCCAAACTCTGCAGAGTACTCAAACTCGATTTATTGATTTGGTGTTACATCTTTGGTATTTCCTATTGTGGTCCTTGAACTTGATTTTGGGGAATACGCTTAGTCCCTCGACTAACACGAGTCCAGATCTCCTGTATCACTTATGTGTACTACTGGTATACCATTTTTTATTTCAACCATTAGTTGAGATGCAATGATTGGGATGCAATGATGGAGATGAAAAGTGGTACACCAATGGTACACACAAGTAGTACAGAAGATCTGGACTCGACTAACACTCATCCATTTTGATGTTAAAATTTCAAGTTAATGGCAAAATTACCTTCGACTGATTGCCATCCATTTTCCCTCTTGACTTTGGCCCACATTTTTGTTTTCTCTCTTACTTTCTTTTCATTCTCACCTTAAACTATTCTATCTTTCAAATATTATGAAATTAATCCAACAATAATTTTTGAACCACATTGGTCATTAATTATTAGGTTTATATTTATTGCTTATTTAAGTTTATATTAAGTTTCTTTTCCTCTTTAAATGTTTTCTTTTTTAATTAGTTCCTTTTTAAGTTTTTATTTTATACCCATAATCAACAATATCATATTGAACTATTATTCTATCTTTACATTATTGTGATACAAATATTTATGAAATTAATCGAAGAATAATTTTTTGAACTACATTGGCCATTAATTATTAGGTTTATATTTATTACTTATTTATGTTTATATTTAATTTCTTTTCCTCTTTAAATGTTTTCTTTTTTAGTTAGTTCCTTTATAAGTTTTTATTTTATACCCAGAATCAATAATTTCACATTAAACTATAGAAAAAATAGAAAAGGGAAAAGAAATAAATGAAATGAAATATAAAATGAGAAACATGATATATATATATATATATATATATATATATATATATATAATAATAATAATAATAATAATAATACTCCGATGATGATGTAGCAAATTAGGGGTGTAAATGGTTCGACTTGGTTCGACTTGGAACAAATTATGAGCTGAACCGCATGCCATCGGTTTGAGGAAAATCAAACCAGAGCTAAACCGTTTAAAGTCTTGAGCTGAACCGAACCGAACCATGATGGTTCGACTTGGTTCGACTCGGTTCCTTGGTTCTGTTTCGTGGTTTGGTTTCATTTCGGTCTTAATTTATAAAGAGTTCTACTCATTCAAAATTTAAGTAAACCAAGAAAATATTATAAAAACACGTTAAAAAAAAGACTAAAAAAATAAATATAATACAATTATATTCATAAACTCACTTTTTAAAAAATTGTACAAACTTTCAAATAAAAGGATTAACATTTTTAATTCTTATAATCAATAAATTGAATCAAATATAATAAAAATACAATAACGTATATGATATTTAAAACGTTTATGTAAATTCAAAAAATCTAAAAGTAAATTCCTAAATACTAATATTAGCCTTATAGTTTATATAGTATAAAAATATTAATAGTATAAGAGTAATAAAGTATAAAGGTTAAGAATTCTAAAGAATTTGTTGTTTGGCTCGGTGGTTCGACTTGGTGGTTCAGCTCAAAATGACTTGGTTTGGTTCGGTTTGACTCGACTCGACATGTCAAGCCACAAACCAAACCAAACCGCTCGACTTCCCAAAATCTCAAACCGAGCTGAACCATATAGCACCCAAAACCGAACCAAACCGCATGGTTCAACTTGGTTCGACTCGATTTGGTGGTTTGACGACTCGGATTGACACCCCTATAGCAAATACATATTTTCACATTATCAGATTTCTCTCTTCTAAGCCCATGCCATTTTTCCCCTTGCCCTTTCACATGAATTCGTCCAAGCCCTCATTTTTGACTAATTAGTCGACCACCCTTTTAAGAATGTGATTCAATTTCAATCGAATAAATATATTACATAAATTTCAAATCAAAAATTAATAATTACTACCTCTGTCTTTAGCAAAGATAAAAATAGTTCAAAAATAAATAATATTACGAGTATATGATTTCAAGAAATATTTGTCAATGTTTATCCAAAACAGCCCTTAGTTACTACTCTTTAATTAAATGTTGTTAAAGAGGGTTGGTAAGAGGAGAGAGAAAAATATTTTTGCAACCTAACTACCATAATTGAATTTAAATATGGGTAGATCAATGTTTTTCCTTTTTTTTAAATTTAACTTTGTGTCCTATTTTTAATCTCATAATAGAGCATCTCCATTGGTTTGAAACATTATTTTGTTCCAAGTGACCCCCACTTGCCACATACCCCATTTATTTAGTTATTAGTATTTTTGCCCGTGCCGATGACACGGCGCTAATTTGAGAATTTATCAATAAATGAAGCAGATAAGAAATGGAATGAAGACGCTGTTAGTTCCTCAGAGGGTCATCCTTCCAACAGCAGTTATGAGGTCTGCTGTTGTGAAGTGTTTGAGACCAGAATTTTGGATGGGAATGAAGATTCACCAGAGCATCATGGGTTAAGGTGATATCTTCAATTCTTGAGAAAAAAGTTGCATGGTAAGCAGTCTCTTCTAAGAAATCCGAAACTAAAGTTATTTGTATTTCAACACTAATTCTTATGATGAGATTTTTACCAGTAATCATTGAAGTTTTTAAGTGAAATAAGGTTCTAATCCTAAATTATTTTCAAGATAAGAATCAATTTAGTTTCAAAATAGATTCTGGTTTCTTCTCATCAAAATTATATTCTATCGGATACGAATACTAATGATTAAGGATTGGTTTGCTGTTTGGATTAACAATAGAGTTATGTTTGTTGTTGTGAATTCGAAACTGGAGATAAAATTTGTTGTACAGTTATCGAACCTATAAGCAAACATAAGATATCATGCTATCAAGGAATGTGCAAATAAAGGTAGATAGACATGAAGTAAAGATGTTTTGAACAAGTTCTCATTTAGATCAAAATATACTCAGATACAAAGAGGATCTAAAGATTACAAAATTCAATACAACTTCCGGTGACTTAACTTACTCCTAGTAAACAACTAATCTAAACACCTGATACATTTCTAAAGATAAAAATGTTACAAGGAGATGTCTATGAAGACCATGGACCAAGATCCGTCTAACCTGTTGGCAAACGGAATACAGGTCCAGATCAAGGGACTCAAAGTGAGCCAAGGAGAGAGCGGGGTTCATCATTTTCTCCTCTTTAGCAGGTTTTCTCTATCCCAGG
Organism: Codonopsis lanceolata; assembly: GCA_013146195.2. Taxonomy (NCBI): domain Eukaryota; kingdom Viridiplantae; phylum Streptophyta; class Magnoliopsida; order Asterales; family Campanulaceae; genus Codonopsis; species Codonopsis lanceolata. Next base: position 127,179,243 of record CM028381.1, on the reverse strand, counting down.
TGCACTGCATAAACATCTTCTAGATTTTCTAGATATCAGTTCCAGTGCAGGCACTCATCCTTGGAGGTTTGAGAGGGGAAATCCGAGGAGAATCTCATTTGGCTCATTGAGGATAGGAGGATCTTCTAAATGAGCAAGAGCATTCAAATGTGATCAAGGATATAGAGAAACGAGAGATATATGCTAAATGGTTGTTGAGGAAAATCTCCATACAAGAGGAATCCTCGAAACTAACCAAACAACTTTTGGTAGAAAATAAAGATAATTCCAAGTTGTTGAGAGAGAAACTTGATATAGGAATAAGAATACTCCTAAGTAACATTTTGGAAGGAAGGGATTTTGTATCAGAGTCTATCATAGTGTTTGGGGTAGTTTGCGAGTGATAGAGAAGAGGGAAGGAATGTCTCTTTAAATACTCGCTGAGGCAAGACAATGGACCGGTTTAATGAAATAAAATTTCATTAAGAATGAAGAGTCCTTTCAACCACTCTCATTAAAGGTACACAGGGAAGTGTGAGAGATGATTTTAATTTCTAGATATCCGGTACAATTTCTCTTGGAAAACTAAAAGATTTTGAAAAGTCAAAACAACTTTCTTGAGAAGATAAAAAAGTTTTCAATAGGATAAAACAATTTTTCAGTGAGATTTGACAAAACACCTTTTTCAGAAAAAATGTTTTAGGAAATATGTTTCCTCCTTTTCAAAGACATTTTTGTCTATATCGAGATTCTATGAAATTTGTCTTTTACTTTAAGAAGTAGTCAATTTCAAAAGCTTAACCTCAACCTTTTTAGAAATTGCAAAGATACCCATGTAATTTGCACATTGTCTACTAAGGTGGAAACTCCTATAAGTCAGCACACATAACTGAGCTTATGAAGTACAAAGCAACAAGAATGTTCGACAAAGAAGATGGTTTGAAGATGACAAGATTAAGGCATATCAAAGATAAAAACATTACTTTGATGAAAAGAATCAAACTAGATGAGTAATGTAAATCATACTTAGAAGAATGGAATAAAAGCAAGGAGCAAAGTATGATAAGTAATTACTCAAGCTTTATATTTGCAGGGAATAAACATAGATGAACAGATCATGCAAATATAAGGCTATGCAGTGATGATATATTCATGATCATGATTATCAGAGAATCATAAGCGGAAATCAGTCATATATCATAATCTAGAAAGGAGAAGATTTGACCGAGTGAATCGAGTCCTGTTTGTCAGTCAAGCATAGCATTTTATGCTGTTAGAGAGATAATAAAATTTGCTTGTTGATCTTTGAGAGAATATGTATTCCTGAATGAAAATCAAGAAGATCGTTAGCAACATTTTATGAGCTTTGAAAGCTCCAGAAAAATCTAGATACTAGAACAAGTATTTCAAGAAAATCCGAGAGAATGAAAAGAAGGTATAGATCTTGAATCTCTTATTCTCCCTTGGTATTTTTGTGCAAAGAGAAAGCTCATGAAACATATTAGAGGAAGAGGCACTAGACAAGGGATGTACCTTTGATGACAATCATGTTTGGATCGGGGTAGATGTTCTTCAGAAGATGCCTTTTTGAATCCGAGCTAATAGGTCTGTAATAGATGTTGCCTAAAGAGTAGATTTCCTTTGCAACAACTTGTGAGCTCTTTGATTCATATTTCTTAGATTTTGAATTCAAATAATTCTTTGAAATATAGGCCAAGTTCCCATAAACTAGTTATCATATAACAAAGGGATCAATCAATGTTTCATGATATAGAGTTTTTGACTCTTAACCTTTTTCAAAAGAATAAATAGGAATCATTTTAAAAATTCCTTCACAGTAAAGTTCCATAATTCTTTTAACTAAGAAAATTTTCTCTCGAGAAGGTGTTGGATTGATTACAATCGTTAGTCTTATGTCAAGAGAATTTGAATCAGAAATCCTTTTAATTGATGCATCCATCAGAATGTTATACAACTCGAGAACAGTTATTTATAGTGTCAATTGATATATATATATATATGTGTGTGTGTGTGTGTGTGTGTGTGTGTGTGTGTCATATGAATAACTATCCCACAATCAACATGGTAATTTTCTATCTCATGAAATTTTTTAAAACAAAATAATTTTTCAAGATAAGTAAGTTTTTCAAAAAATTATCTCAAATGAAATCATTGCCAAAAGTTTTTAAAGATTAAGACAAAATTTTCTTTTGACATGCATTTGGGATGAGCATTCGAGGATCAAACTCTCAGGTGGTTAAACCTGGCATATAGCTTGAAGAGCCTTGCTCTGATACCAATTGTTGGTTCACAATTATACTCAAATAGGCTAGAGGGGGTGAATAGTCTATTATGCCATTTAAAAACTTTTCTTCTAAATACATTTTAAAGCGTAGATTTAATGGCATGGGCAGTTTAACGTGTTGAGCATGTCTGCTGGTAGAGGCTAACGGTAGACTTGCTCTAAGCAGAAATTTCAACTCTGTCGGTAAACTGCCAGTTAAATCAAAAGCCTGTTTGAAAGAGTTTAAGCAGCGGAAATAGAAAGGTTTAGATTTAGAGAAGTCTTAAGTGGCTGTACACGAATATATGATCAGAACAACATCACACTTAATACTTCTTCAAATGCAGATTTTAGGAGATCATTCGAGAATATATTTTCTAAAGATAAATCAATTTATAAAAGCTCATAGCGAGGTAGAGACTGAAAGATAAATTATTTGAAAGAACATATGAATTTATTCAAAGATAAATTACAGATTACATCAGCCTATGTACTCTAAGTAAAGTTTCTGTCCTCGTCCTTTCAAGCCTTAATCTTTACTTAAGTATTTGAAAACAAATTCTTAGGTAAAGAGGGCAATAGGAGATGAGAACGAGAAACTAATATGAGAAGAGAATTTTCAAGGTCGTTCAGATAAAAATTATCTGAACGATTGAGTGCAGAGCACTCGGCCTTCCATGATGAGTGATTATTGCACAATCGACAGCATTTGTATAGGAATACAAATATGAAGATATGAATGCAATATCTACAGACAACTCTTCATCTTCTTTGGGCATTATCTAAAATCAATCTTTAGATCGATCCAAGAGCTTGACCTTTAGCGTTAGGAATGGAGTCTTGAAGCTTAGCTAAAGGTTGAGTTCTTCGAAGAAGGGTGAAGAACTCAAATCAAGAATGGATTCTTGACCAAGATGTTGATCTATGTCTTTTGAAGTTTCTGATCTCTCTCTCTCTCTCTCTCTTCTTCTCCAAGCTTTTCTTCTTAGCAATCCACTGAGAGTGTTTTGCTAATGTCTGGATGAGTTCACTGCAATCTTCTGTAGAGATCTAAGATGCGTTGGTGAAGACGATCTCGTTGTAGTCTTGTAGATCTCTCTGTTTCTTTGAAGCTCTTGTAGAAGGAGTCTTCGTTTTCGACTTGGCTCTGTGTATCGTTGGGAAAAGAAAGGATTTCTTATATAGACCAGAGTCAATGTGATCGTTGAGAGATGAAGATTGATATTTCTATCCATTTAGAGATATGGTCGTTGAAGTCTATCGGATAGAGATATTGTTCACAAAATCTTTGACTGTTTGGGTGAAGATTTTGTCCTGAAAATCTTGGAACTGTTGCCTGTCAAACTGTATTGATAAGTCTCTGAAAAGCAAAGTTTGATGTCTGATGCACTGTCAGGTAGTCTGTTCAATAAAGTGGATTCTTTTGACTTTATCAGACCACGTGAGTGAGATAAAGTCTTGTAGCTTTAACTATGTCAGGCTTTATGAGGCTTGGACATATTTGTATTGATTTGAACGATTTGTAGATTTGTCTCTCTGTAGCACGTGCAAAATCAGGTCTGCCGGTAGGATGTTCGAACCAGAGGCGCAAGTCTTTTGTTCAAGAGAACTGATGTCTGTTGGTGAGAACAGTCAAAATGTAGCATGTTTGCCGGTGGTGAGTCTTCAAGAAGTTCTGATCTTCTTATGACAAGTCTGCTGAAGACTTTTGAGACTACCGTAAGTCTGCCGGTGCTTAGTGCATATGAAGTGCTGGTCTGTTTGATCATCATGTAGGAAGGTAGGACTCGATCAGGTCGCACCTAATCTAAGACCTATGCGATGTCACACGAGTTGCCACGCTAACCAGTACGCAGATTGTAATGGGAACAAGCAAATCAACATATATAGAATATGCAAGGTGATAAGTTAATTATCAAAAAGCTTATTCCAACACCGATCTTCCTCATTGATGACCTGGTGTATAGCTCTTTTTGAGCTGGATGCATTCTTCCGTTAAGTGGCCGATCTCATTGTGGAAGGTGCATCTTTTTCTCGGATTTCAGGTCTCGAGGGGTGATTTCATGGGGTATGGTGGTTGTATCTTGTTTTTCGCCAGGAGAACATTCATGATGTGTTCTTTTGATGCATTGAGAAGGGTAAAGTCCTCTAACTCGTTGTCTCGTCTTGGGCCCCTGATTTCGTCGGTGAACTTTGTACCTCGTTCCTCCTCCCTTTTCCTTGCAAGGTCCTCAACCTGTCGAGCCCTTCCTTGGTCTTTGCCTGTGTGACCTTTATCTGTGGTGAGTGGGTGTTTGGCAATGTTAGTTACGCCTGAAGAGGTCGTGAGTTCGTGGCGGTCATGGGTTGCTCGTCATCCAATAGATCCACTTCTTTGTGCTACTAGGAACATCTCCCCAATTATGTCCCGAGGTCTCATGAGCAGCTCGGTTCGGCAATTTCCTCGCAGCAGGCCAGCTCCGAAACACATTCTTACCGAGGTATCAGGGATATCCGGTATTTGGTCTAGGACTTTTTTAAAACGAGACATGTACGAGAGCACTATTTCTCCGAGCTCTTGCTTCATACTGCACAGGTCCGTCTCGCTTTTTGGGAAGGCACTGCCGAGATGAACTTTTTCAGGAAGGCCCCTTTAAAGTCATCCCAACAGGTGATGGAGTCATGGGCTAGCCCATTGTACCACTGTTGGGCCTGCTTTTTCAGGGTCCCTACAAACACTAAACACCATATGTCATCGAGCCTAGTTGCGATGATCATTTTTAGCTCGAACCCTGACACATGATCCAGGGCAGTCGTGGTCCCATTGTAATCTTCAAAGTATGGGATTTTTACTTTTGAAGGTACTATCACCTCCCTGATTTGCTTTATGAAATGGCCTCTTATCTTTTTGATGCTTGCGTTTGTTCCAGTGCTTTGTCGAACTTCCAATTTTTCCATCCATGCCCTCATCTCGGCATCCGTCATGGGTTTATCGCCTTGTGCCGAGCCTATCGCCTGTGTGGGCGTCCCGTTGGCCCCTATGTTTGCCTGAGCTTCCTCAATTTTTTCTTCAGCCACGTTTCTTATTGGGGATCCCAGGCGAGGCTCCTTAGCAAGCTGGCGGAAGAGTGTGATGATTTGGAGGGACCTTTGTTGGTTGAGGCCTGAGCCCACGGCTGAGATTCTCCTTCCTCACTGCGAGCCGGATGATTTTATGTTTCAGGGGGGGGGGGAACCTTAGACGAGAATGGATGCTCATCCTCGAACCCTCGGCGACTACTCTTTTTCTAAGCCTTGATTTGAGGTTGGTGGTAAACCTCGCCTTTTTTGATTTCGTTGTTCCCACCCTTTGCCAGATTTGAGTTGGAGCGAGCTTGTGTGCTATGCACGTTGGTCATGGGCTCTGGATCAGGGACTCGGGCCACCTATCGTAGCTCGTGCATCCTGGCCTCGGCCTCACATATCTTGGTCTAGAGGGTTCGTTGATGCACCCAATACGCGTATTCTCTGTCGATTTGATCTTGAGTCATAGGATTCTTTGTTTTAGGTAGGGGTTGCACTTCCTCCCCATGGACTTTTGAGGACTCGATATCTGTGAAGCGACCATCCCAGGGTAAGCCTCTGGCTCTTTGTTCTTGTCGTTGGAGATTCGTTTTGTCATTGCGAGCCTCCTCTGAGTCCTTGCCGACACTTCGGGTACCGAGGGGTCAGAGTCTTGCCTCGTCGAGAGAGCATGACCCTTCTCACCTCTTCCCTCGTTGTGCCCCTTGCGGGCTCTTTTTTCGGATGATTTGATGCAGCGGGTGTGATGTTTTTTAAGGCTTGCTTCTTGGATTTCACCATCTTTACTTGTTTGTGGACACTGTGGGGTTAAGAAACTTAGCATTTCCCGGCAACGGAACCAAACTGATCACGCAAAATCTGTGGTGACCTTGTCGTTTTGTCCACGTAAGAAGTAACGGATGGTTGTCCTGTTCGGATGGTAACCTGGATAAGACAAAACAAACGCCGTTAAGGAGTCGGAAGTGCCCCGACTAGAACCCTCGGGCGTGAGGATAAGATTTCTGGCATGATGTATAATGAATGTGTAACAATTATGACTGTTTGTCTCTTGGATCCAGATAAATGAATACGATAAGCGTGTTAGGATATCTGAAAATGGCTTACCTTTCAACAGTGGGGAATGTCTCCTATTAATACATGATTGACCTAGTGAGGTGGCGGCCTTTGATAGGGGAGCATGTTACGACTGGTAATAAATGGTCTGCAGCCATGTCAGGGATGATTGGACTGGGCGCTGTCAGGGAATTGGTGATTGCGTGTGTCAGCTCCTTTGGGCTTTGGGAAGCTTTCTGTCATGGCCGATGACCATTGATTGTTTTGCCGAGGCCGAGTAGATTGAGGGCAGTGGCTCTTATTCGTTTCCTACCTCGGCTTAGTCGTACTTTGAAGAGTGTTTTTGCCGAGCTTGCATTGGCTCAGCTGCCTTGCTGGCCCCCGTTGATGGTTTTTATCATGAGTGGGTCCCGTAGTGGGGCCGAGAAGATTTTCGAAGTTTCGTCCTTTCAATGTCCAATGTTTTCATTTTGATGTCCAAATTGGGGCAATGGCTTTTTGAATTTCGATGCCCAAATTTTGACATATTTCAATTGTGCATTTCGATGCCCAATGTTTTCATTCTGATGCCCAAATTGGGCAGTGGTGTTTTGAATTTTGACACCCAAATTTTGGCATCTTTCAATTGTGCATTTTGATGCCCAAATTTGGGCAGTGGCTTTTGTGTGCGTGTTTGTGGTTCATTAAGGGTATCTTCATCATTTTATCACCAAAATTGTACTTTAGCGGTTGAAAACAAATATACAACACTTTTCCAGTTATAATATCATCACAGAGGGGTTGACCTGGTTATTACCCTTGCTTCAACTATAACAATAAAATATCTATAAAATTAATTGGGTGAAAAATGGGCCAGTCCCTTTCTCAACATTTTCAACCGCTGCAATACTAAATATTTTTTTAGGACAAATTTTGGGTCGGTCCACTTTTTAAAGTTTCTAATCGCTAAAGTACCTTCTTTTTATCAACCAAAAAAATCAATTTTGGTTGGTAAAATCACTACGGAGGTCATTATTTTTACACTGCGATGAAATAATTTTTGAGTCGCGCTACGGAGGTCATTATTTTTGCACCGCGATGAAACTATTTTTGAACCGCTATACATTAGTCCTAATTACATAATCCAAATTTGCATTGTGATGAATTAATTTTTGAACCGCATTATATAAAATATTATCTAATCCATTTTTGCACCGCGATACACAATGGTAATGAACCAAACCATATCCTTCATCTTCTTTTTTCATCTCCTCCGTCGTAAACCTTTTTATTCCCCCTCCTCCTCTGCCTTCGTCCTACTGAAAAATCAGTCAGCCCAGCACAAATCCATTACAGTTTCGTATATAATGAATCAAAAAAAATATTTTACCTTTTGGGGGCGTTCCCCCGAACCCCCACAAAAGGCGCTGCCCCCGCAATCTCACCGGGCAAGTCGATCTCTGTTTCGTTACCCAATAATGATGTTTTTCGAATCCAATGTGTTTACCGAAGCTCTTGAAGGAGACGATGACATTTTTAGAATATTATTTCGAAAAATGACCTTTTGCGGTTGAAATAAAAAACGAGGTGCTAGAGAGATTGGAAACTTTGAAAAATGGACCGACTATAATTTCACCTTTTTTAACTGATAAAAGATACTTTGTAGCATGAAATGAGAATACCCCTACTGAAATTCGATCAAGCACATGTTGCATCGCAATTCCAATTTTTGCATCGGGAATCCAATTTGTGCATCGAGATTTACTTTTTTATTCTAATTCCAAATTGATTCATCACGATTCTAAATTAACGCATCACAAATTATCCAATTGTGCATCGCAATAGATCAATTCACTCTCACATAAAAAAATCATGACTGTCTTATACTCTCGCATCCTAATATGTAATTTTGATATATTTTTGCAATTGAATACGAAGACGAGCACACCTCAAAATAGCCCATCCAAAAACCTGGGGTGAACACTTGGCTCAGCTCACTTGAGAGTTACGTTTACATTATTTCATCTCATATTTCAACAGCTAAAGAGAAAATACAAGAGAGAAAGAAGAGATATGTTGCGTGAAATCATTGATTCTTGAATGGAGAAGCACGTGTATTGATTGATGTCTAGTCATCTCATCATTTTAGGATTGTTTCTCTTTCAAATTCAAAAAACATCCCTCTCTCGAGCTTGGATGATATGCCACCTCAAATCACTGGTGCTTTGAAGAAAGAGCAGGGGCGCAATGGCTCTCACAACATTTTGGGTGCTGGTTTGTATGTAGTTTGCAGAAGAGGTAATAATTTGTAGATAGTCGTTTAGTGCCTTCATAAGATGGGTTTTACCTCTGCAAAGGATATCATTGGGGGAAATAGAGTCGTCGGTGGATTGTGAGTATTTTATGGACAATTTTATGAAAGTGTCTTTTTTCAGTTGATAAAAAATATCAAGTATGTAGCATAACAAAGGGACTAGTCCGCAACTAATCCAAATTACCTTGCCCAACTCATAATTATTTGAAGCAATTAAATCCTTATATAAATGAGACTAAATAAAACATGTAAATGTAAGGTGCAACCCCAAGTTGAAGCTTAAACCCTTGGCACGTTTGGGTCCATTAACATTCATAGTTTATATACAAGTTATTTAAAGCACATGGGTCTGTTTGATTTGACTTATGAAAATTGACTTATGACTTATGACTTATCATAAATTATTTTTGAAGCGTTTGAGTTGACTTAATGGTAAGATAAGTCATAAGTCATGTACAAACTATTTAAAGCGCATGTAGAACCATAAGTTGTAAGCATTAATTCTTGTGTTTTTTTCGACTTTTCAAAAACACATAATTCTTTTTATTTAATGAAATTTTATATATTTCAATATTACCCTTCATAATAATAGTAATAATAGTAATTATTATTATTAAAGTAGTAATTATTATTATTGTAATAAATTAATAATAATAATTAAACTAATAATAATAAAAGCAATAATAATAATAATAATAATAATAATAATAATAATAATAATAATAATAATAATAATAATGTAAATCACATTTTTTGATGATGTTATTTTAGTCTTTATATTTAATTCAACAATTTTTCAACCTATTAGTCAAACAAACACACACTAACTTACGACAATTAATTAGCACATTCGAAAAATTAACTCAAACAACACCAACCAGTCATATGTCATCGGCAATAAATCATTCATTATAACCAATAAGTAAAATCAAACGAATCCTATATGCTTTGGCCTCATGAAGGCGAAATGATTAAAAATATTCTTGATATAATGATCACATATCCCCTTCATTTATATATGCCATATTAGTACTTTATAAATAGATTTTAATACCAATTTTCCCCTAAATGACTCTGTTGGAACACAAGTAGCTAGGATTCTCCAAAAACTGCCAATGCAGTTTCCAATGTAGCTTCTGATGAAGCTACAATAGAAGTTACAATGGTCGAAAAAAGTAAAAACAACGGAAGACTTAAAAACTAAAGCACAAAATAAGCACAAAGGTTTACCAAACAATCTACAAGTCTATGCTTGTAGATCTAAGTCTCATGACCAAAAAGATTTCACTACATAATATGATTTGTTTTACAAAAACTATGTGAAATTACAAAACAAAACACGCTCACAAGACAACAAGTCTTAGAGAGCAAAAACCCACAGAAAAACAGGTACATCAAACGTGGGAAGAAACAAATAGCTTTCTAAAACAGCTAGCAAGACAAAACAATTCTAGCACTTCAATGTAGCTTCGGATGTTGTAACATTCAAAGCTACATTCAACTTCTGCACAAACTGGAATCCTGAAACAGCTTCTGGAACTGAATTTTTCTGCTCTCTACTTTCTGAATTCTCTCTATGTTCTTCTATACAGCCTCCGCCCCAAGCCCTCTACTTATAATGTGGAAGAGACCTACCAAAAAGGAAGCAAACTCCAACAAGGAAGAGGATTAGAGTTAGGAACTAAATACACTTACCATAAATCCTATATTTTGTTACCATATGGACAAGGACTCTTGAGACACGGTTTAGGAAAGATTTTTGCATAGATTTTGTTTCCAAAATAACTCATAGGATTTAGGTTCAAGAAACCCAAAATATAATGAATATTTTGTTTCCAAAAATTGCACCTAAACTTTAGGACCAAGAAACCAAAAATCTTAGGAATATTTTGTTACAAAAATGCATAAACTTAATAACCAAGAAAGGAGAAACAAAACCAAAATAAGCCATGCCTATTTTACACTTACATACTCGTTGTATTTTCAAAAAATGATACTTGTATTGAAATGTAGGTGTTAAATGCCGCCCTAAACTCCCTTGTGCCAAATTTCTAAAAGGGTGGCATTATATAGACCCCAAAAACCTACTAGTTGACCCCCCATATTTTTAAAGACAAAAATTTCTTCAATCAAAAAGATAAAAGTACCATTTGTGTTTCTAAGTAGAACCTCCTTTCTATTTCAAACCTCTGACTAAACCCCCCAATAAATATACCCCCCTTATTTCCAAATCATTATTCATCCCCATCTTCTTCCCTTCCCAAACTCCTTTCCTCTCCCAAAAACACTTACATCTTTCAACATTGGTGTGAAGAAATTTAAGCATGGAGCTAAAAAAAGGCCAATGTGACCGAAGTGGTAAGCATTTCTAACATTTATATGCTTAAAAAATTTTTTAAAAATATTTTTTTTGAAAAATAAGGAACTTCTCGTCGTGAAATGTTCGAACCTAATCAAAGAAACATTGTTTAAATGTTCGGTTGACGCCAACCGAACATTTGAGTTATGTTCAGTCACTATTTCCCGAGTATTACTCAACTGTTCGGTTTGTATTGGCCGAACATGTGAGCAATGTTCGCTCAGTGTTGGAACGTACAAAGAAGGAAAACAAGACATCTATGTAGGAATGGAGGGAGTACAATAATATATGTTTTATGATCTCAATGTATATAATCAGTCAATTATTGACCTTCCATACTAAAAACACTTCCATTTGAATTGTATTGATGCAAAGCCCTAAATGGTGGTTCAAAGAATACATTGCAAAATGTTACACCTTGCTAGACATCAACATTTTCCTAGGCTTGAAGCTATAGTTTGCTATGCTCTCCAGATGAGGCCTTATTAAAATCTTTTCCATCATTTTATATAAGTGTAGAAGAAAAAAACACACACCTTAAGCAGTCATTTAGGTGTTGTCGTCTCTATTCCTCTATCGGTCTCTTTTGCTCTCCCTCTCACACACAATAATGGCAAGACACAAGTGTACAAATGCTTGTGTAGACATCAAAAAGTTGGCGAAAATTATCCATCATTTGACTAGTTGAAATTCTCAAAATTATTTTGACTAGTCAAAATTGAAGTCAAATGGAGATAATTTTGGACCTACAAATTACAATAAATAGTCCATGTATAAATATATGGTTTAGCCAATTTTTTCTTCTAAAAGATTAATCTATTTAGGAATAATTGCGGGCCAGTCCCTTTTTTGGAAATTGTAACTGCTTCACTCCTTGTTTTTTTCCAATCGCATAAGTCAATTCTCGTTAATTTCTTCCTAAAATGCTCATCAAGTCATTGTCTTCTCTCTCCGGCGTCTACTGAACAAAACTTATATACTTTTTCATTCAATTATGGAACTCATCTGATCGAACTGTGTCTAATGGAAGAAAAAGTCTCACTATTGTTGTATAACACTTCACATTTCCTTAATTAATGTTCATCTATTAGGCAAAAGACCACTTTTTTCTCAATCAATGTTTATCTATTACACAAAATAGTTATATTCCATTTCACAACAAATATCATTCTCATACTAGCGGCGGTGTCGACAAATAGAGTTTGACTGGTCCAAATGTTTGAAACGTAGTTTATGGATTGTTGGACTATGACAAGATTGAGAATCTTTCCATCTTTCAATCAAAATCAGATAAGAGAAGTAGTTGATTCAAAGTAAAAGCATTTGCATTTCCGATTGGAGGCAACGACGCCCACATCGAAGGCAACGACACCCACATCATAGGCAACGGCGCCCACATCATAGGCAACGATGCCCACATCGGAGGCAACGATGCCCATATCGTTGTCTTCGACACCTACATCGCAGTCTTCGCCCATCTCCTCCACCACGATCGAGCAATATTGTTCACGTATTGCAGCCAGAAATGGAGCCGATGATTGTTATTATCATGCCTGGAGATGTCAATCCAACCTACCTTGCAAAGCCAGTTTCAATTTCCGAACTTCCCGCGTTGAACAAGTTTGAGCTTTCATTTTTTTTCAAGAATCTTATTCGATGGTGAATGTAATGACATCACAAGTACAAGTGTTATTATGTGAATGGCGGTAACAAGTGTCAAAACTAGTTAACTGGGTCTTGTGTTGTAGTAATATTAGGTTGAACAATTTTGAGCTTTAATAAAGTATATGTAATTGACGAGAGAGAGAAAGTGGCGTGGGTGTAGTAATTGAGGAGAAAGAGAGAAAGGTAGAAAGAGATAGAGACATTAATGAAAATTGATGAGAAAGAAACGATGCCTTTCCCGTTTCCAACATTTAATTTGTACACCGCGATGTACAAATTTTGTATTGTGATGCCCATTTTTACAATGTGATGCCTAATTTTTGTATTACGATGCCTAATTTTGAATTGCGAGGCCCAATATTTGAATTACGATGCCCAAATTTGGATAGTGTTTTTGTCTGTGCGCCTTTTCTTCAGTAAAAGTATCTTCGTCAATTACCCCCAAAAGTGTACTGTAGTGACTTAAGAAAATGGAAAAATTACAAGCCGGTACATTTTTAAAAATGTATTTTCAAATCAATCCAGTCATTTTTGAAACATATCTTTTAGATACAATTTTGAGGTAAAAATACATTACTACCCCTATTTATATCATACAGGAAGAAAAATGTGTGGATATGACTTAACTTTCTCCATTTGCAGTCCCAATGTCATCAATTAGTGCACAGCAAAAGTAAAAGTGAGTGACTGACCAGTCACTTCACTTTTTCCATTTAGATCCATTTTTCTACATGATTCAGGGGCATCACGAGATATCACACAAAGCTTTCAAGCGAATGAGATGCCGTAAATGTATGAGATCATCGTCGTCGGCGGTGGATACTTCTTATGACGCCGCGAAGAATTGTGATTTCTTTGATGCGTTACCGGATGATCTTGTTGTTTCTATTTTCGCCAAGCTCGCCTTACCGATGTTCTTCGATTTTATCAACGTTTTAGCAACGTAAGTTATTTGCTCGATTGCCTTCATTTCCGCTTCCGGAAATATTTTACTTTGGGTTTATGTTTTCATCTTCGCCACCACGATTGTGGAGGCCGAAGACGGGCGGGCGGCGGAATTGGATAATAAATTGTAGGGGTGGAAGCGATTTGGGGCAGATGAGTTGGGAGGCAGGAGATGAAGGGGCGGAGATGGTTGGATGGCTGCTGGGGCGGTTGAACGATGAAGATTGCGGCGTTGATGAAGCTTTGCCGGAGAAGGAGATGAAGGGCAGGACTGGCCGGAGATAGATTAGAAATTTTGAGTACTCCCAATGTTCAATAAATCATACGGAGTACTGGTATATAAATAGTTGTATACCATGTTGAAGATTTAAATCTCTTACTTTAATATACGTTGTTGTATGTGTACATATTTGTGATTCGATCAATTGTTTGAGTTTTGATTGATTTGTGAACTAATGGGATTGATGATGGCGATTGATTTCGATGCCCGGCATCGTTGATTGATGCCCGGCATCGTTGATTCGACGGCATCGTTGATTTTCGATGCCTGGCATCAGGTTGATTTCTGATGCCAAGGATTGGCATCAGAGTTTTCATTAATAGCATTTTTGTCATTTGGTAAGCAATTTGTAGTTTTATGAAATGTGTAAAAAAGTAATGGTCCTAGATGAAAACATGTTTTCAAAATTGTACCCACTTGAAATTCCCCCTAAGAAAATTATCGTAGACTTTTACGGTTATATTTTCTCCACAGAGGATCGACCCGAATTTCACCCATCTATTTATTAATATGTGGTTTTGTTGTAAATGAACAAGCCCAATTTGGCCCATGCCAAAAATACTAGAAGCCCATTTCTCGTTACTTGACATTAAAATAATAAAATAAATATTATTTCTAAATTAAAATAAATAATATAAATATTTTATTTGAGAAAGTCAAAGAGAGACAAACACCCTCGATTTAGGGAAATTACAATACCTAATTGATTGAAGTTAATCAAATCTTCAATCAATGGGTTTCCAAATTAACCCTCATCTCTAGAATATAAATATAGATTAAGAGGAAGAGCATAAGGGAAAGGAAATCTTTGCAAGAACCGGCTTAAGCTCTGCTAAGACTCTACTTCAAGTCTTCCACCAGCGCACTTTGATTGAAGAACATCAAACACCTAAGAAATTGTGCCAATTCTTCGTCTTTATCCTTGAGAAGCTTCACCCAAGATCAAGCCTTCCTGACCCTCCATCGAAGTGATACAACTCTCCAAATCTTGCTCGAGATCAAGCCCGCCGCCCTCTTTCAAGATTCTACCATCAAATCCAACAATCCGGATTTGAGATCAAGCCACTTGGCCCTCAAATCCAACCCAACAAGGAGATCGAATCAGAGGGTTTATACTTTGTAATATGTATTAAATCATAGAGTTGTAACCCTTTTATTTTAAATACTAATAAAATTTGAATTATTGTGCATTTATTTTTTGTCTTTGAGTTCGACACGAAATTTGTGTTTACAGATTGAGCCAAAGATTAATATGGAGATACTTGGTACTTTTTAATTTAGATTTTAGCGAGGCAAAACATAAAGAAATAATGCATTTTTATATATCTTTATACAAAGAAATGACAACCTTGATCGGAATTGTTGCCATTGCACTTTCCCCATCTCCCTCCCTTTTTTCCCCTCTCTCCCTCTCTCTCACACACACACACTTAATAGAACACTCATGCACAATAATGGGGATATGTTAAAATCTGTATGTGGGTTAGATGGGTTGCCAAATCACCACCATTGACGGTGGTGGCCGGAGGTGAGAGAGAAGATGAGCAGATAAAATACGGTCGATAGAGAGAAAACTAAAACAATTTTATTGAATTAATGAATTGAATTACTTTAATCCTCTATTACACATCTATATATAATACAATACAGCTCATAGTCGTATATGTGCAATTGACTAAAGTTATTTAGGGGTTGAGATTGATTTCTTTACTGATATCCTACGGTCATTATCACTCCCCGAGTTCACATGTGTGAATGACGGTTGAACAACTACCCCCTCTCTCTCTCTCCAACTCCCCCCACTATTCACGGTTGGTGGCCGCTAATCCTTCCTCCACCAAACTCACACCCCTTTTCTTTTCGATATTTTAATTAATTAATCAATTTTATGCAAAAAAATTTGTAAGTTTTGTAATTTGAAATATTTGTTTTTTTCTTTTTAACTGTTATCGTAATCAATTTAATAAATTTATTTTTTGAAACTGAATCCCAATTTAATTTATGTATAAGTTTTTAATATTTCTATTTTATTTTTTTCTTTTTAATTGTTATCGTAATTAACTTAATCAATTTAATTTTTTTCCGGCCCGCAATTTCGTATACAAATAAATTTAAAAAAAATCTCAAGTTTTGTAATTTGAAATATTTGTTTTTTTTTTCTTTTTAACTGTTATCATAATTAACTTAGACAAATTATAAGTAAATATTAATTCATTTCCACATTATCTGTTTTATTTATTGATAAATTCACAAACTAGCGCCGTACCATCGGCACGGACAAGAGTACTAGTATATATCTAAGACTAAGCTAAATGGATTAACTCCAATTGGGATTGCATGGGTTGGCCCTCTATCTTTAACACTTCCCCTCAAATCATACACACAATTGTTTTGAAGTGTTCGAGTTTGAGAGATACAAACAAATGAACTTTTAAGACAAATGGGACTCAATGGGCCGGGCCTCTTGGGCATATACTATATTTTAACAAAATGAAAAAAAAAGTTGTGCGAAAGCCCGTAAACGGATCACCCCGAAAACTTGTAGAAGATGTTGAGAAACATAAACATGAGCCAATCCCCGAAAAGCTTACTCGATAAATGGCGATTCGAAGACGAAGGAGTATCCCAAATTGAAATTTTTTTATCTGTAAAATTACATCCTTAATCCAAAAACATGGATCGAGCTCCATCCACAAAAAAATATATCAACCAAGTCATTATTTGACTTTGTCAAGTAAAGAAGTTCAATAAGAACAACAAAAATCTCCAGTCTAGCAAATATCTTGACACGACTCAACCCCAAATCTCTATACGAAATCTGGGTCAAGCGTGTAACAACAAAACAAAATACACTAGTTCAAATAAAACACGTGCAAAGCCTCTGCTAAAAGTGGGCTAAACAAAAACCTGATTAACAAAGTATTGATCACTAATATGATAATTTAAAACACCACGACTCCAAAGGTTGAGAAACAAAATAACAAAGTCAACGAGCCAATGCCCGGACTATACCAGGCTCTAAAGCCAACCAACATTACAGTATCATATACAAGCACAACGTTACACGTCGGCAACAAATGAATAATGTCATACTAAACACAAACCCAAGGAAGAGTTTACATAACTCTCCTATAAACCCATGTCCTCATAAAACACAATACAGCCTCCTGAAGTGGTGCATACCAAAGACTGTCGACGTCTAATAAATCTCGCCGACCTCACCGCGTACTTTTTGCCTGACTGGGATCTAAGGAAAACAAAAGGAACGGGGTGAGTGATAAACTGATCAGTAAGTTACTACGTGATCTATATGGCATGCTATTATGCACATATAACCAATATATAATACACAATATACGATACACCAAGTATAACAATTCATATACTTGCACACAATTCACGTTGATCATGTTATAATGCACATTGACTCAGCGTAATATAAACACATATAGTCGATATAAATCAAGATCTCAATCGTAGATTTGAATCGCAAGAGAGCTTTTGACTTGTCTTGCTATAAACAATGTAGTTGTGTTGTTGAAGTAATACACATATATAATTGCGCCAGAAATCCAGAAGAACACTATAGATGTGTTGCTGTCACGATACACATAATATACTGTCTGAATCTAATAATATCGAGAACTGAAAACCAAAGCCATGTCTGAACCCAATAGTATCCAGAAAACACCGACATTGGCACTTAACTAGGAGTCTTATTACCCCGAGTTTTACCCAAGAGTCGTAGTTGAGTTGCTGTTGCAGTACACATGCTGAAATCATGTCTGAACCCAATAGTATCCAGAACCAATGACCTTGGGACTTAATCAGGAGTCTCATTACCCCGAGTTTTACCCAAAAGTCTAGCCTTCTATTTGTCATGCGAATTGCTCTGACAAGGCTACATCCTTGTCACGACCAATAACAAGGGAGAGACCCATGCAACAACCCGTAGCGATCACGAGATTTAACTCTCGTAAAGACTACTGTCGTCTCATTGTCGACACAACCACATATGCCAGCTGGACTCAATGTGATGCACAAGTTGTTGTTTACTTGTAATTAAGCACAACCATCGAGTCCCAAGTACGGGGGCTCGACGCACATACAAACATGCTTATTTGCTTGAAATAAAACACGTAAGCATCTATTTGCTTAAAATACACACAAAAGCATTTATTTGCTTAAACACAATTAACTCATATATGATATTTCATATAAAATATCTAACCCAAAATATTCCCCAATATCGTAGGAACTCAATACAACACTCTTTATATTTTATTGAGCCTAAATCGACTCTGTTGAGTCATTTATTTATTATTTATAAATTTCGGGTATCACTGCGATTTGCATGATTCGTCCCAACACAATCTCACCGATAATTAATTCGGCCCAAGTAATAATCCCAAGTATTTAAATACACATATCAGTTCAAATATTCAATAATTAATAACGAGAGTATTTTTACTCTAAATTCAAAACAAATAACGTGAGGGTAGCCCACAGTACATGTATGTAAATTCTGCATACAAAGGGAAGGGGATAGTAACTTACCTCTACAAAAAAATATCGACGAAAACACAAAATATTCGGGTATAAATGTAGCCCTTAGCAAATAAAACACTCCTGCGGAGTCGGAATTAAAAATGGGTAATTTTTCGTTGACAAATCAAACCAAAATGAAAAACTCTCGGAACTCACAAAAGGCGGACGGAAAGGAAAGAAAGAGTGAATGTGAGCTGCTTGCTGTTCAATTGTTGTTTAATGGTAAAAGGATGGTATGGTCCACCAAGGAAATGAAATGGCTTGGAGATAAGTAGAGTCCAAAACACTGCAGGCAAAGCTCAGGGCCGAAAAGCAGGCGGGCGGGAAAGCCCGCGAATGTGACGGTCCTAAAAACTACTAGCCCAACCCGCCGCGTAGGCCGCAAAACTGCTAGCTCGCAAAAATTGGGTTTGTTTAATTTTTTATTTATTTATTATCAGTATTTGAAATTATCTGGAAAAACAAATTTCCCAAGTGCAATCGTAGCTTCTGTAGTTCTGTGGCTACATCACCATTCCTGTGCTCCAGGATGGCAACCAAAGGACCAATTATTCGAAAAAACAAAATTACAGTAAAATCACTTTGAAAAATAAAAATTTCAGCTGGTGGAATTAACCTCCATGACATGAGGGTTAACAGAAAAGCCTGGCATATTCTAGATCCAGAAAAAACTTGACATGTTCCCAGTCCTCTTTGTCAAATGGGTCTTCATTAGACACGATTGGATAAGTGGATTTCGGCGAAAATTGTAAAACCATGATATTTGGGCATTAATGGAAAGAACCCAGAAGAAGAGAGAGAGCGATTTGGGGACGGATGGATCCGATGACGATGTCGGCACAGAGGACGAGATCTAGTGTGAGCTCGGTGAGATTGGATAAGGATGGCTAGGGGAGTTGGCGAGGTTTGGGGAGTTGGAGAGGCCGGTGCCGAGTGTGAGGGAGCGTGAGTCTGCCCGCGGCCCGCACGGGCAAAGCCCGAAAAGCCCGCATCTTAACGGGTATTGAATACACCTGCCCAACCCGCCCTTAATAAGTGGCGGGGCGGGCATGCCTGCGGGCTTTTGCCCTATTTGACAGCTCTAGAGATAAGTCTCCAGCCGATTTTTTTGAGAAAGTTTCCAAGTGATCATTCACTTGGAATAATTAAATATTCATTAAATACATAGTAATAGTTATTTTGATTAAAAAAACTAAGTTTGGTCAAAAGTTAAAAATGTCAAACAAATTAATCATCAATTTGACTCAATTAAACACTAATTAATTATTATTAATTAGTCAATGTTAAAATAAAAATATATTTTAACAATATAAAAAGAAACACGTAACGTACGATACATTTCGGTCGATCTAGCCAAAAATATATATTCTCTAGCTTTAACGTGTCATTTATATTTCAATGTTACAAATTATAACTAACATAACCAAAGTCCAATACATGCTTTAAACACGACACACATTAAGCCCAACATATCTTGAGCCGAAATGGACTCTCATAGGGCAATTACCCAAGTCCACAACAAAAACACATAAATAATGTAAAACACATAAATAACATAATTGGACTCCAAACGTGTTATTGGACAAGTCTAACTCACGATAGAATCAAGTTCTCATTAAAACTCAAAACTCAAGTCAAAATACGATTTGACTAACATGCTAGCATTGCAAGTTTAACACTAATCAACTTGTGATTAACAAATAAATATCACAATATATGCAAGAAAATTCTCGGGCGCTACATATTTGCCCCCTTCGTCATATTATGTGAAAAAGTGTCGTTGCATCTTAGTAATAAAGCATCAAACTGACCCCCCCCCAAAGACAATAAACAACAAAGAACACTTGACAATGAACTAAATCCTAAAAAGAACAAGGAACCTTTAGTTTGAAGCAGAGATGAATTGCGGAAGAAGGATTGATGACTCTGATACCATGTTAAAATCTATATATGGATTAGATGGGTTGTCGGACCACCACCATTGACGGTGGTAGTTGGAGGCGAGAGAGAAAAGGAGCACACAAAATACGACCAAAGATAGAGAGAAAACTAAAACAATTTTATTGAATTAATGAATTGAATTATTTTAATGGGTTGAGTCTCAATCTTTAACATGATATATACTTTGTAAGCCTTTGATTCGGATTTTGATGATATAAAACGTTAAAATTGTGAGCAATAAATAACATTTTACATCAAAGTAACGTATGCAAGTAGAGCAAAAGTAACACCACATTAGTAGGTAAGAAGCACGGATTCATCAAATCAAATGAGAAAAGTTATTTGTATCTTTCACTCACACAACATTAGTCATTACCTCATGATACTCCTTTGCACTCTATATAAAATCCTACTTCTTACGGATATATATGTACAACGATTTATATAGAGAATGGAGATCTTAACAATCTAAAGAAAAAAAGTTTTACCAACTTGATGATTTGAGAAATAAGCAAACAACTTGTTCGTGTTTTTCTAGATTTAATAATTTTGGTTCAAGACACAAGTTGTTTTGCCATCATTAAACAGCCGAACATATAAAGTTAGAATTTTACAGCCAATCTTGGTTCCTGGTTCCTGGGGAGAGAATCAATCTTAGCCATGGTTTGCTAAAATGCAATTATCTTCAGAATGAAACCCTTATTGATGGGGGGGGGGTTCTGAATTTGTTCTATGGCATCCAGCTAATGGTTACCAAATACGGCAAATAGACAAAACCCGCGGGAACACCCTAAAACCCTACGGTTCGGTTCGTAACAAAATCTAGCTGACAATGACTCCCTAAAGAAAAGAAAAGAAAATGAATTGACATATCGGATAATTTTTGGAAACTCTTTATTTTCTCTCTCTCCACAATTTTAAACCTAAACTTTAATAAATTCTCAAATTCTCGGTCTCGGAAACACAACCCCCCCGCCCCAAATTATACCTTTTTGAACTAAATAGGGTTTCGAATGTGCTCTATTTTGATCTAACCCCCCAACCCCAACCCCAACACCTCCTCCCCCGCCGGTCTCATTCCACTAGCCGTTACTCCATCGTTTTCTCTCCGGTTCCGTCCTCATTTCCGGTAGTCACTGGTTTGTAGCCGTTGGATCTGCCATTTGGTCGTTTTCTTCATTTTATTTGAATTTCCCGGTCAGGAGTTTGATTCAGTTGACCGGAGATGTCTGTGGTGGAGAATGAGAAGAAGGTTGAGGCAGAGGAGGAGGTGGTGAAAGGTGGAGAGCTGTTGTTCTGCGGTACTACCAGCTGGGACACTGTTGGGAAGAAAAAGGTTCCGCAGGAATCAAACTTAGTATCTCCTACGCGGCTGAGGCCGCTTGTTGGTGTCGATATTCGATTTGTCGCTTCCGGTTGTGGTGAGTTTTTTTATTACATTGTTTAAATTTGAATTATTTTCTAGTTGGATTTTAACCAAGTCCAGTACACGGAAATGATTATATTGGTTATTTATTTGTTAAATCTTAGTGTCTTGTCATTGTGTGGCATTGGATGTTGAAGGACGTTGTTACACCTGGGGGCGCAATGATGTAAGTTGAACTTTCATAGCTATTCAACTAATTATAATTTCTTCATCTGTCTGAAAATGAGGGTCCTTCCATTCATGATGGAGGTAGTGTCTTTTATGCAACTTCTTATTGTTAGAGCTTTATTTTTTTTAAATGAAATAAATGTATGCCCTGTCTTCATATTAATTTTTAAGTCATAGTAGGACTCTTTTAGTGGGACTCACTGAGTATATTATTTGGACAAGTTTTTGTTATCTTTTTCTCGGCTTCTTGAACTCATCATTGTAGTGTTTTGTAGAAGGGTCAACTTGGGCATGGAGATAAAATTCAGCGTGATAGGCCCACAGTAGTGTCAGAACTCTCCAAGTAAGTTGCTTTTTTTTTTGTTATCGAAATGCATGCCTAATTGGGTTTCCTTTTATATTGTCTGTAACATCTGTTTTGTGTTGTTGCCTCTTATGCTGATCTAGACTATATTGGATTGATTGTGAGATATGTTATGAACCTCTTTTAAAAAGTTGGTTTATTATTCTAGTACTTTATTAATTTAGCATTCCAGTGGATGAATGCTGATGTCTAGTGCGTCTAAACAACAAGGGGGTTGGGGGTGGGTAATTGCGTTATAGATGTAGCAGTGTAGATGTTTTGACAAGCTAGGCGGTTTGAAACTTGGGTGAATGGATGTACCAGGCAAGTGAATGTGGTAAAGAAGGTGGGGGAGAACCTGAAAGGTGAAAATCAGGCAAAGACACTATGATAAGAGTTCTCATGTATCTGGGCATGAAGAAGCCAGCATTCTTCTTTGGCTAGGACGGGACTTGAATTTTGGTAGACGGACTAAATGAGGTCTGAGCTTACCTGATAAGTGCTTTGTTTGATGAAAGAGACATATGGAGGCTTGCTTTTGGTGAATAGCCGTTTGCTGTGGTCACTACTGATAAATGTAATACTTATGTCAAAAACAAGGATAACCTTTCTTTTATGTATGTATTTACGATGGTTGGTGGTGGGGGAGTTGGGTGAGCTAATGCATTGACATGTGATATGAGTGGAGCTAATGTAAGGATGTGTGATACTGTGATGTCATTGCTCACTTGGGAGTAGCCCAGTTGTGAAAGAGTGATAGGGCTGATAAGAGGTTTGTATGGAGGATTTCTGATGTCATTGGTCCACTTGGAATAGCTGGGTAATTGAATGAAACTCTAGTTCTCCCTAAAGATCTTGAAGTCTGCATTTGAGATTGAAGAGATTTTTTATTGATAGAGTCACTGAGGCGATAGAGAGAACTTTATTGGTAGTTATTGTTTCCTGGTGTGCTCATGGATCCATTGGCATGATGATCATGGAGATCCCTGCCGTGTTGGTAAGATCAATCTCTTTCTTTGGAAGGCTTTCCATGTCTACGTATGGACCATCATTAAGAACTCGTAACTGCAAACCCCAAATTCGTGGACTCATTACCTAGTGTGAGGATCCTGCAACCAAGGCCCTACCTTAGCCATCACAGAGAAGGAACTGTGAAGTTTTTTGGGATGAATAACACCTTCTATGCTTAACAGGTCCCCTGTGAAAGCAGTCATAGATGTTATTAAAGTTTATCGTTTTATAATTACAAGTTTCTATGCTTTGACGTGCTTGTACACGTGTGAAGCATTTGTTGCAAGTTTCTGCATTTTGAAGTGGGTAAAGTCTCGTGGTGTTTTATCTTTCGGAGGAATCTGCAAGACTGGGAGGTGGACTCCTTTTTGCTTCTTCTTGAAAGGTTACATCTCAAAAGGTGGAGTAGCAGGCTGATAAAGTGTTATGGTATGCAGTTAAGAGCAAGAAATTTTCAGTTCGCTCGTACTACCTTTACTGATCCGCAGCCGTAGGAATTCCTTCCAATGGAAACAAGTTTGGAAATCAATTGCTCCCATGAGAGTAACCTTTTTTGCTTGGGATGCAGTGCTCGAGGCCATTCTAAACGGGGATGATATGAGAAAAAGACATAAGATCAACGTGAGCCGGTGTTATATGTGCAAAGGAAGTGATGAAAGTGTTAATCTTTTGTTGATTCATTGCCCATTGCGACTCATTTGTGGTCTTCTGTGTTCTGCATGTTTGGTATCTCATGGGTGATGCCAAGTTCGATCAAAGAGCTTTACCTTTGTGGTCCCTATACAAGCGCAAGAAAAGAAATTTGTTTGAGATGCTGCTCTTTTAGGAGTATGCTGGACGATATGGCGGGAGAGAAATAGGAGGGCTTTTGAGAATGCAGTGAGAATCTATAGCTGTTATGAAGGAGGCCCTCTTCCTTACATTATTTTTTTGGTGCTCCTTAGAGCTGGCCCCCGTAGTGGACATTGTTGGAAGTATTTGACAAACTAACGGTTTGGATGAACTATACAATGGAGAGTATCAGTGTCTTGGATGGGTTAGTAGAGGATCGAGGTTTGAGCGAGGAAAAAGAGTCTATCCAATTGAATTTGCAAAGGGAGTTGCAACAATTGTTGCTTTGCGAAGAGAAGATTTTTGGTGTACAAATTTTCTACCATTCTTTCCAATATACCCCTTCGTTTAATGCTATCATTATTGCATATCCTAGAGAGAGTGAGTGTAATAGGTACATAATTAATGAGAGAGAGAGATAGTATGTAATGAGTATTATCGTCACAACATATTTTATGGCCCATCATTAATTACATTTCTTAATTCTTGTGTTTTGCCAACTAGGAACATTTATCCGGGACGGAGGGAGTAGATTTTTTCATAGAATGGCTAGTGCACAAGTCAGCGAATCAAGGAAATATGGATTGACGAAGTTCTATTGTCGGAAGCAAGGATGTTAAGGATGGCATTGTGGGGTTGTATCAACAACTATTTTCTGAATGAGATGAGTGTCGACCTACGCTTAATAGCACCTTCTTTCCTTCTCTTGGTGTGGATAAAGCGCCAGGCCCCGATGGTTTTTCTATGGCTTTCTTTCAACATTGTTGGGAGATTATCAAGGAGGATATTTTGAGGGAGTTTCACGGATTTCATGAGCACTTGTGCTTTGAGAGAAGCCTTAACGCTTCCTTCATTACATTAATTCCCAAGAAGAAAGGGGCTAAGGATTTGAGTGATCAGTTTAGTGGGTGGAGTTTACAAATTAATTGCTTACTTCATTACACTAATTCCTAAGAAGAAAGGGGCAAAGGATTTGAGTGATTTTAGATCCATCAGTGGTGGAGTTTACAAATTGCTTGCTTTATTTTAGTGAACCAATCGATTTTCGGTGTTGGTGAATGGTGAGCCTGCCAGATTTTTTTGCTAGTTTGAGGGGCTTGCGGCAAGGAGATTCTCTTTCTCCGTTTTTAGTTATCATTGTGATGGTGGCCTTGAGCAAGATGTTGGATAGAGCCGTGTTGGGTGGATTTATGAATGGGTTTAGTGTTGGAAGTAGTGGGGAGGCGGTTACAGTGTCCCATCTTCTGTTCGCATATGATACTCTTGTCTTTTGTGGGGATCAGTTAGGATATCTTTGTGTCGTGTTGTTAATTTTTCAAGCGGTTGAATTAATATCTCAAAGAGCGAGATTATTCCGGTTGGAGATGTGCTAAATTTAAATCCTTTGGCCAATTTTTTTGGTTGCAAGGTTGGTAGACTCCGGTCCGTGTTTTGTGTATCTTGGTTTACCTTTAGGAATTAGGAGCCAAGTACAAGAGTAAAAAGATGTGGAACATGGTCATCGAGAGGTTTGAGCGGAGATTGGCGGGATGGAAGAAACAGTTCTTATCCAAGAGGGGAAGGCTTAGTGAAAAACACTCTTTCCGGTCTTCCTACATATTTCTTATCTCTTTTTGTGCTTCCTGTTTCGGTTTGGAAGAGGCTTGAAAATTTGGAGAGATATTTATGTGAGATAGGTTCGCGGAGGCTTGGAAGTGTCATTTGGTTACGTGGGACAAGGTTTGTGATAGTGTGAAAAATGGAGGGTTTGGAGGCTCGGAAGTATCTTATGATTTTTAATTTGGCTCTTTTGGGAAATGGCTTTGGAGATTCGTTGCGGATAGGAATGCTTGG
Organism: Codonopsis lanceolata; assembly: GCA_013146195.2. Classification (NCBI taxonomy): domain Eukaryota; kingdom Viridiplantae; phylum Streptophyta; class Magnoliopsida; order Asterales; family Campanulaceae; genus Codonopsis; species Codonopsis lanceolata. The sequence goes on along the minus strand of CM028381.1, from coordinate 127,153,242 downwards.
TGGATGAGAGTGGTGGTGAGCTTGTATGGTGAGGGTGAACACTAGTGGTTTCCGAATGATTTTTCTTCTTGTTATGGCGTGGGGGTTTGGAAAGGTGTCGTAAAGGGTTCGACTCTATTTAAGAGACATATTTCTTTTGAGGTTGGTAATGAGACAAAAGTTAGATTTTGGAAGGATAAATGATGTGATGATATGGAGTTGTGGAGATCCTTTCCTACTTTGTTTAATTTAACTACGGAGAAAGATTGCTTAGTTAATTTGATTTTGCATATTGAAGACGTGAAAGAAACTTGGAGCCCCATGTTTCGAACAGATCTTCAAGATCGGGAGATGGACTCTCGTGTGCAGTATTTTTTGACAAGTTATATTTTCAACTCGTGGGTCAGCGGGAGGATAGGGTGGTGTTGGTGGGTTCTAAGAGTAAGACTTTTTCTGTTAGATCCTATTATCGTATTCTATCTAACAAAGAGAGGTTTGCTTTCCCTTGGAAAAATATTTGGAAAGCAAAAGCTCCTAGTAGAGTATTGTTTTTCGCCTGCCAGAGAAGCCATCCTTACGAGAGATAATTTGCAGAGATGTCAATTGATCTATGTTAATTGGTGTATCATGTGCAAAGGGTGTGATGAAAGTGTGAATCACTTGTTGCTCCATTGCCCGATTGTGACTATGCTTTGGAATACGCTATTTAGTCTTTTTTCTATTGCATGGGTGATGCCAAGATCGATTAAAGAACTTCTTTTGAGTTGGTCGTTGTATTAGCGGAGAAGGAGAAGAAATAGCATTTGGCACGCAGTCTCGTAGGGTATTTGGTGGACTATACGGAGGGAAAGGAATAGAAGGGTGTTTGAGAATGAGGAGAGGATGGTGGACAAATTGAATGATGTGCTGCTTCGTATCTTGCTCTTTTGGTGTGCCGAGGATACTAATACTTCCCATATTCATAATTATTCTTTTGTCGATTTTGTTAATAGCTTTTCTATAGATCAGTCCTTTTGTGTATACTTCTGGTGTACAAGGACGCCTCACCTGGTTTGACTGGGTTTGGTATACATCTACTATACAAAAGTGCGTCACCTGTTTTGGTGCTGTTTATAATATACTTTTACCTATAAAAAAGAAGAAGATTGATGTGTTAGAGACTTAGAGTTCTGTTTATGCCGGTGGTAAACAGCAAAGCTTCATAATACCCATCGTGAGCGTATTTTCACGTTTGCTTAATCACATCGGTAGCATTGGATTGACTTTTTTTTTTAAAATTGTTTTTGGAATGCAATGTAATAAGTATTCTACTTAACTGCATACCTGTGAGCAACTGAGAATTCAGTTGGTGTGGTATGTTCATCTTGATGTTTAAAAGTGTGGGATGATAAGCTTGATTGGATGAATATGGCCTTTGGTAATGTTGTATATTTTCTTAAATAAGCGACTGGATTTAATAAGTGCAGATGTTTTAATTCAAGTAACCTGTATGTCCCAATTACATGTGCGTCAGCCGCAAGAATCCATTTTTGCAACTATGTTTTGTCCAAAGCCTGATTTTTGGTGAGGCTAGTCAGCTATATGCATCACTGTTATTGCCTTCATGTCAGTATTGTCCTTCCTCTGCCACTAGCATTAGTGCTGATATTCCCTTCCCAAATCCCTTCCATAGCTTGAAGAGATACATTTTTGGTTTAAAAATAATCAATGCAGGACTTCAGTATGTTTACACTTTACACTGGGTGTAAATGGAGCCGTGCTCAAATTATTTACATACGATATGTATCCTTTCTGCTTGATTATGATTTCATTTCCTTCCTTTCCATGCTTAATAATTGTCTCCACTTCCTCTCAGGTATAAAATTGTTAAAGCGGGGAGTGGGAGGTCCCATACAGTTTTAGTAACTGAAGATGGCCTCTCGCTGTCTTTTGGCTGGAATAAGCATGGGCAGCTTGGTTCAGGTTCAGTTAAAAATGGTAAGTTAGTGCTTCTTCCCCCTGATCCTTACTCTACAAGACATTCTGAAAGAAGAGAACAAGGAGTCTTGGCGTTTGGTTGGGGCTGCCTCATGTCACTGATTCTGTGAAATGTACCATCAGTAGTAGTCTTGGGTTGGATGAATATAAAAATTTCATTTTTAAGTATAATGTTGGAAAGCACTCTATACTTGTAAAAAATGTTGGATCGCATTCTATAGGCATCATTAAGTCTTTGCATCTCTTGGGAAAGCTTGATAGAGAGTTTTGTAGTACAAAGGCTGAAAAGAAGGCAGGTTAACTGGATAGTGCTTACAATTACTGTTGACCAGGTCATTTGTCATTGTTTTAATGCAATGATAATGTGCTTTCTAGTGTTGAATGGTGCTTATGTAGTGATGCAAGATAGTGACCACTGGTGTTGAAGAGAAATCATGCAAACTGGTTATTGTTGCTATCCATTAAATCATGTTGTCCATTAGAATTACAAGTGCACAAACAAATGCCTTTTTGGCTGCTGGCCACACAAAATTTCCGTCGCGAAATATGGAAGTGGATCTCCTTTAGTTTTTCTTTTTGAACTAGTAACAAATATATGAGTGTGGGTTGAGAAAGATTCATGTAACTGACACCAAGTATTTGGGACAAAAATTGAGTTGAGTAGAGGGAAGGGGAAGTCATTGCGCTGGTCAGTTAGAGGACTGCATCCAAGCATGTAACATCATATTTATAGCGTAGAAGCCAAGATAGCAATGAAGTCTCAGTTATTATTCACACTTGCTGTAAAGAAACCAATTGTTGTAACAAATCCGATAGTCGATTCATATTTCTCACGGAATAAGTAGTGGATGGGTAAAGGTTACTGGCTTGCATTGACATTCTTAAGATGGAAGAGGTTCAATATGACTATCAAGGGCAATGTATTGTTTGGGAGGTCAACTAAACTAATAAAGATTTTTGGTCAAGAATGGAACATTCTCCAAGTCGGCCGGCAGCTGCTTTGAGGATGCTGACAGATGAATGGAGATTGGATAGTATAGCAATGATGTTGTAAAGACACCCATGGGCTGCAGGAGATGGAGTTGGCTTCATATATTTTTAACTGAATGAGAGTATACAGATGTGGACTAGTGATGTGGGCCGAATGGCTAATCCATGAGCTTTAGCTTGAGGTAACAGTTGCCAATTTTAAAAGGTAGTCCTGGTTTATTGTAAAACCAATTGGAGGACAGATGAATTAATTTTGATTGTAATCCACTTGTGTGCCCATAAAAAGAGAGTGAATGGGAATTTAAGTGTTGATGTATGCTATTCATTTTTCGAAGGTAGAATGGCTTCTGATTAAATTTAGGAGATATTGAGTGGGTGGGAACCGTGCAAGTTGTGGTGGATAGTTTTTAATAGATGGGTTGGTGACAACTCAAGTTTGATGGATTGATTTAATATGGTGTCTGTGAACCCAAGTGTCTGTGTATCTGATTAATATCCACTACTATATGCTAGCTTTATTGTGTGGTATGCTAATAACTTCCTTGCTTGCTTTATTTACAGAGTTCGAGCTATCTCCCGTTCGTTGTCTTGTAACTGAAGTCAGAGATGTTGCTTGTGGAGCTGATTTTACTGTTTGGTTAACTTCTGTTGAAGGCGCTTCAATATTGTATGTCTCTTTTATTGATGCATCCTTCATATGGTGTTTTGAGTTATAGATATAATTGATTGTTGTACACTAATGATTCCCTGATTGCATAGCGTTTTTATGTTTCTAGAACCGCCGGTCTTCCGCAATATGGTCAGCTTGGACATGGAACTGACAATGAGGTAAGGATAAAAACTGTTACTATTATCTTCCTCCCTTCTACTTCAATTTTCTGCACTCCTTACATCATATCTCGATTGCATACTGTTGCACTTACATGCAGTTCAGTATTCCAATCACATTGCAAATGTAACGATCGAAATGCTTGCAATATGTTTTATCCTTTCTGCTGACATATTTTGATGCAGAGGTTCTTAAAATCGTTTAGCATGTTGATACGACGTATGGTTGTGACTTTTTTGTCTCAAAAAGGGTACTCAAGGAGTTACCACAAAAATCCAACTGATGTTAGATGTTGCACTCTCACCTGCTTTCTCCCTGAACCCTGGTGTCCTTGTAGGCAATTCCTGGAATTTTCTTTGTTCAGTCTGCCAACATATGGACGAGTTCCGATCCTCTAGTGATTGGGGCAAAGGCTGGGTTGAGGTCAGTAGTATGGGTGATTTCAGATGCACCTGTGTTGACTATTATTGGAGGGGACAACTATGTGGTTCATTTAATGGGTCGATGGGAATACTGTCTGGAAAGGACCTTGTCATCATCTCAGAGGGTTATGAAGGAGCCCAACACATCTACTAAAACGTGATGTGCGTTGTCAGTTGTATTTGTTGGTGGACGGTGAACGTAGTTTTGACTTTTAAATCTATTCATTGGTAATTTCTGTGGAGATTCAGAAGTCCTCCCAGGTTTGTTTCACCTCATTTATGATATGAGCTCTATAAATGATGTATTTGTCTCGCATTGGTGTCATAGTGCCAATCATAGTGACAAAATCAGAATTTGGGATGGTGAAATATTTGTAATTCAGGAATAATTCAGAGATTTTTGGTAAAATTTTGGGAAAAATTTAATAGACAAGAAAATTTGAATCAGTATTTGGAAATTATTGGTTGTGGGAAAATTCGAATAAAGGTACTTGACTATAAGAATGCAATAGACCTCTTTAGTTGGAAGGAAAAATAATTGCTCATCGCATATACATATGCTTAGGTGTATGTAAGTAGAAGAAATTTTGTGTACGATTCCTCATTTTATTAGTTGCAATGCAAGCAATGCTTGATAATACTTTTCGAAAATGGAAATAGATGGATATGAAGACAGAGTCATGGTACTGGCATCTTTAAATTATAGAAGAAACTAAGATTGAGATTGATATTTAGACAAAGTTAAGGAGAATTAACTCTTTACTGACTTGTAATCTTTTGAACATCCTGGAGTGTAGGTCCTTATATCTATTTTTGACTCTTCTCCCTTAATTTACCACTGTAAGTTATTTATTGGTTTCCCAAATTACTCATGCATCTCTCTATTATTAAGGGGATAGAATTGAAATCTTATCCAAAAATTGTTAATGATTCGCGATTTTCTCCAAGATATCGCAAAATACTGGATAATCCATGAGTTGGTCGTTATTTATTCGTCTTGGCAAAAGATCGCTAGAATTGAATTATCAAGCGAATCCTGTTTCTATCTTGCCAATCCCGCCAATCCTGCCTATATCTCCAGATTGATGTTCTACGCGCTAGGTATAATATACCTTTCCTTTTGTAAACTAATGTATAATTATTCTTTTATTTTTACTAATAAAATGATAGGAAGCAAGTGTTGTTAGGTGACAGTTTGGAAGTATTTCTGGGTCCAACTCCACTCAACTCGACCTCTGGGGTAGGCCACATGAATTCCTAGTAGTCACTCCGTTCGGTTATTGCCTAAGCATAAAAATTTTGTTTTCTCGCAAGGAGACTAGCAACCAGTGCCAGTGGTTAGTCCCTTTCATTGATCATTTTTACAAACTGAGTCCTCTAGACTTGTAAATCTTGCTTAAATGCTTGCAGCAGATCCTAGATCGAACTATAGCACATCCTTGCTGTTCCCAGTGACATGTTCAGTTTTCTGCAGTTACTGTGCACATAGTTAGTCATGCTGATTCGCCGTGTGATTTTGTGAACATCAGTCTGAATGATGTGGACACTATCAGTCTTTGCACAGGGGAGGGGTGGGGATTGAGATGACCAAGACACTCTTTTCTTGTGTCCAATGAATTGGGCTGCTCATCAAATTCTAACTGTGGCGGGAAAAGTTTCAGATGCAAGCAACATTCCGAATGCATGTACATAAGCCCATATATTTGATGTATTCCTTTGTAAGAAGTAGAATTATGTGTTCCTTGCACTGTAAACAAAATAGATATGATATGCGTAAAATATCGCCTTTTCTAGGTTGTTTCTTCCTCTCCATCTCTTGCCTTCTGTTTGGTATTTGTAATGCGTAATGAAGAGATCAGTTTGCGCAAGGAGGTTTAACTTAAATTAATGCTAGAGGAAAAGTGGTATTCCAAATCCTACTTCTTTTTGTCGTTCTTCTGTAGGGTTATTGTCTTCTTTCGTGGTATGCCAAAGCGCTGGCACTCTTTCCTTGTCAAGTGAGGAGTGATGATCTCCTTCTGTAAGACAAGGAAAATGATAGGGATCCCAACTTTTCTTTTCCCCCAATTTTCCATCCTAGTTTACATGGCAATGCGTGTGATTGTTTAAAGTGTGGCCAGGTAGTTTTGGAATGGAAAATAGGACAAAACTACTGTATCCCTATCATTACTCTTTAAAGTGGCTTAAATTTTGCATCTTGTGCTTAAATATGTTGTTCCTTGGAAAGACATTTGGAAGGCAAAGGTTCCTGGAAGAGTTGCTTTCTTTGCGTGGGAAGCAGCAGATGAAGACATTCTAACGGGGGATCATTTAAGGAAGCGCAGTTAATCTATAGAAATTGGTGCTTCCTTTGTAAGAAGAAGAACGAGAGTGTCAACCATCTTTTGTTGCATTGCCCGGTGACAGCAGAATTATGAAGCTTTGTTTTCAATTTATTTAACCTCGCTTGGGTGATACTGACTTCAGTCAAAGAGATGTTTCTTAGTTAGTCTCTTTACAAGCGAAGAAGGAGAAATAGTGCATGGGAGGCAGCTCCTTTAGGAGTGTGTTGGATAATTTGGAAAGAGAGGAATCGAAAGGGCATTTGATAATGAGGAAAAATCGGGTGATTATTTGCAAAACTTCTTGCTGATGACCTTGTATTTTTGGTAGTGTCTGGGGAGAGCCTTCTTCTTCTCCTTGTAATTCTTGTGCAGACTTTGTGAATAGTCAACTCTAGACTGACTTGACGTGCCTTATATATTATACTCTTATCAAAAAAATATGTTGTACCTAGTTTTTTTTTTGATAGGTAAGTGTGACCCCTTGTTAGTACGATTATTGGAACCAAGAACCTTGCTTGAGTGCCCTTGTCATCTCTCCCACCCCTTGGGGTCACCTAGTTGACAAGCAAACTGTTGAACCTGTATGCTGAGTTGCTGACCCAATTTAGGTAGTTTTGCCGGCACTTATTTTTATTGTTTATATATATATATATATATATATATATATATATTTGTATGTATGTATGTAATATGTATGTGTGTGTATATTTAAATGTTTGAGACACACAATCATATGTGGATGAATACATGCACCTTAATAAATTTTGTTTGAATCACATAACATTTCTTATTTGCAATTGCAGTACAATACTAAGGATAGTTCTGTGAGGCTTGCTTATGAGGCCCAACCTCGGCCTAAAGCAGTATCTGCGTTTGCTGGGGAAACCATAGTCAAAGTTGCATGTGGAACAAACCATACAGGTAGTCTGTTTGATCTACCCATGATGTCTACTTCTTCCTTTAACCTATACTTTCATCTACAGTAATTTTTTGTATTACATAAATGTTCTATGATCTTTTTTCCTCTTTTTATCTTGGGTGTATCAGTTGCGGTGGATTCAAAGGGCTGTGTTTATACGTAAGTTCTCATATGGTTTATATGATTTGATGTGGATTTACCCTTTTCATTTTACAGAGTGTTTAACATCATCCTGAATGTGATATTTTCAGTTGGGGCTATGGAGGCTATGGAAGGTTGGTAGTTTCGGACCTTCGGTTGATGTTTGCCTATCTCAAATGGAATGCCCATTACCACTGTACTTTTCCTCCTTTCTTCTCTTCTGGTTATCAGAAACATAACAACATAAATGCTGATCACAGGCTTGGACATAGAGAGCAGAAAGATGAGTTTACTCCTCGTCGTGTTGATATTTTCACTAGACACAATGTTCTACCTCCTAATGCAGTGGTCTCAGCTGGTTCTGTTAACTCTGCCTGTACTGCTGGTACATTTTTTGCTTCTTTGGCGACTTCTTCCAAATTTTGTGACATTGTACTTGCACTTCATGCGGTTGCCTCATCATTCTTGTTACTGTATAAATCCCTGAATAATATATGTTCTTCCGTCAAAAATTTGCATCAAAATGAGAATTTGACTGGTTTTATATGCTAGTTTTGTTCTTTGTCTAGTCTTCATAGTCTCCTGATTTGCCTAAATATTGTTACTTATCATTCGTTTTCTTTTGACCAAATAGTTTGCAAGAAATGTATAGCACTCCAAAAATATAAAAGAACAGATGCTTTAATGGCAGAAGTTCTCTGTGATATTTGGTATGTTTGGTAACACAATAAAATTTAGTGTAACTTCATGTTCCTTCCGGCGTTGAAAGACCTGTGAATTTTTATCTTGTCCATAAAAAGATGTCGTTGTTTGAAAAGTCAAACACACTTGTGTTTCAGCTTACTATCTAGCCCTTTAAATATAAGATAATTTTAGTTGCCATTCATCAAAAGGTATTAATAATATACTAATAAAAAAAAAACTAATAACTCCACAGAATACTTTAAAGGTCCAGATGATTTTCATGAGAGGTATTACCGTAAATTGGTGGTTATTATGTAACAGTTTGATTTGTCGAGTAAACTTGGCATTCTCAGAGTGCTTCTGGGTGCATATATATTTTTTCTTTGTTTTCATTTCTCGCTCTTGATCCCACCATCTTTCGCTGTCTCTCTCTCTCTTACCTTTTTGCTTCGATCATTACAAAGTAGAGAAAAAAATACGAAGTGAAAAAACCCACATATCTGGTCACACACTTTAAATCCATGATTATACAAACGGACGATATTGTTTTAGGGAAGGAGTAGCAAAAAACTTGACGCGTGCATCAGTTTACGGCTATATTATAGCTTCAGTTTGATGCTATGTAAAAGTGGTTGTAAAAGTAAATGAGGAATTAACCAAGTATGGCAGCTTACTGTTGTTGAGTTAAAGTAAACAAGCCTGGGAGCGAGCAAAGTTGTCGTAGTTGTTCGCTAGCCAGAGAGGTGATTGGTAATTAAGTAGAAAGATCTCATTTTTTAGATTGCATAGTTTACCGAGTAATGTTCTTCTGAGTTCTGGCCGTCATGGAATTCCACCAACAGAAGCGTAAAATCTGCCTCGACAATTTCTATTTCACTTGTATATAGGCCTGTCAATTTCAACCCATTACCCATGAACCCCCCCAACCCAACCCATTAATAAAATAAATTTAAATGGGTTACCCAACTTAACCCATTTAATCTCATGGGTTAAGTTGGGTTGAACCCACTAACTTGAATAAACCCAACAATTAAAACCTACAGTGATTTTCTCTCCAAGACATAAAACAAAGTTGTATAGTTATAGCTGTTGTTGCTGCCGAAAGTTCTCCCAACTATATTTGCAACAACACAAGTGCATTAATACATGGCAAGGGCAACGAAGAGTCCCCCCCCCCCCACCCTCTACACCCTCCCAGCAAACATATATAAACAATTACTTCCTTTTCAAGTTTTGGATAACCTGATGTTACCTTCTTCCCTGAAATGTCTTTTATCACACACACACACACACACACACATATATATATATAGATAGATAGATAGATGTTAACAAGTGTAAAGAACTCGAGGATAAAAAATATTTTAGATTTTAGGTACATGATAGTAACAATCGGTGTGGAAACGTTTATTTGTAGTGTTAGATATGTGATGTAATTTGTACTGTTCTATGCTGCAGCCCTGTTAAGAATTGTTCAAGTAGATATATATTTTTGTTTATCTTCGACATGACTTTGTTTCAATTCTTATGGACGATGTTTCGTTGTTTGATGTGTTGGAGGTATATTTTATTTATATACGAATGACTTAAAAGTTCAAATGGGTTCACCTGTCTTAACCCGACCTATTTCACCCTGTTTATTATTTTTGGGTTGTACCGTGTTGCATCGCGACCTAATGAGAAATGTCTGAAATATATATTTTTTATTTTTGACATGAACATTTTTTGCACTTTGATTAAATTCTTATTGACGATGTTTTGTTGTTTAATGTGTTGAGGGTATATTTTATTTATCCATAAAAAAATTAAAATTTTAAAAACAAAAAACGGGTTAAAGTGGATCGACCCGCTTTAACCCAACCCATTTATGACCCGACCCATCCGACCCATTTAATATTTGGGTTGTAGCAGGTCATGACCCATTTTAATCCATTACCCACTCCAACCCAACCCAATTGACACCCCTACTTGTATATATGCTAGGAAGTATGGACTTGGAAAAATTGCTCAAGATATTGTGTGAGGAATATAAACTCGTATTCCGAAAATAGATTTTAATATTATTATATTTTTCTGAATGCCAAACAGGTGTGGATTATAAGAGTAAATCATGTGAAGAATTTTTTTTGCCCCACACCTTGACTGAAAGACCGTGTTTATTACAGAAGATGGAATTAAATTATGGTCTTGTTCAGTTCCTATGTAAAAACTGTATATTGTCTAGTTCCATACAGTAAAGAGATCATATTCATATGGCTTCTATGTGAACCACTACAGGCTAGTGTTGCATTCTTGGTATGAGTTGTTCTACTGATAAGTGCCTGAATTCTTACCGTTGAAGTCCTAGTCATTGGAAAGAACACAGATTAGTATATCTAGATTCTAGAAGGATAAATGCAAGTGAATTCCACCCTATTTTGTTCACATAGATAATGATGTACTCAGGCTCACCCTATTTTAGTTTTTTTCTCATCAAATTTTATTTTTTTCATAAAATCACACAATTTCTTTGATTTCAGGTGGAGGGCAGCTATATATGTGGGGAAAGCTAAAGAACACGGGTGATGATTGGATGTATCCCAAGCCTGTCATGGATTTAAGGTTGTGCTCTATCACTGTATCGCGTCCTTATGATTTTTCCTTTGGCAATAATGCCAAGGTGCTTTACGAGCTGTTAAATTTTGTTTATATTTATCTGCTATTCTTTGATGTTTTGTTGCTTATCAATGTTGTGATGATCCCCTACTTTTGTTAATTTTCTGTTTGCAGGCATTTTTTATTCTTTAATAACATTCTACTACTTGCACTAGAATTTTTGAAACATAAATTACTGTCTAGAAAATTTAAGTTCAAAAGGTGGGAGAGATGGCAAGGGCACTAACGCAAAGACCTTGATGTCTTTGGTTCCTATCCCCATTCCAACAAGGGGTCACACTTACCTATCAAAAAAATGTCTTTTATATCTTTTTTGTGAAAATTTTGATTATGTTTTTATGTACTTGTTCCAGCTTTCTCTTTTATTATGGTAGCTTATGAAATAAAGATGGAACATATAAACTAACATGTAGGAAGATGCGAAGCAATAGAGCAACAAAATTATGCCAATACTGCTGAAGACATAAAAGATAGAGCAGGAAAATAATGATGATAAAACTAGAGTTATTATATTTTTCCATTCAAGTGGCGATTCTTAGGTGTTTCTGCGTTAAGGTAGATAGAAACATGGAAGGCTAATACTGGTTAGAATTGATGAGTTATGTGGTGAAGGTTAGGGAGAGAGACTCGGTAATAGACTAAGACATGAGACAGCGGTAATGGAGTAATAGTTTGGCTTTAAGGCTTTATGCCATGTGGGTCAATAGTGAAGGTTATCTATATATTGAGAAGGTTGATGGAAATAGTGTCTTTATTCTCTTTAACTTTCAGTTTTGTGCCCAATGTTTGTGGAACTTAAGATGCTTACTTTTGCTTATTCCTTGCGATTGTAAAAACATTTGTGACCTAGTTTTTAAAAGGTTTCTTTTTGTCCTCCTTTGGGTTTCATTAGCTTTATCATGGCATGTCAAGGTTGAATTTTTCCCCTTACCAAGAAAGTATATGTTAGGAGCTCATAGTTTGTTTGCATCATGACTAAATGAAGTCAGATTCTATATGTTGTTTTTGTTTAGTGGCTGGAACATACGTTGCATGGATTCTGGCAGTATGCATCATTTTGTGGGTGCTGATAGCTCCTGCATAAGTTGGGGGCAAGCTCAGTCTGGTGAACTGGGATATGGACCTGCTGGGCAGAAGTATGAGTGTTTCTTCCTTGACAATGCTTACCTTTCTTTCACAACCTTTATCATCATTCATTTATGTTGACTTTACTTGTTTACTGTGTTGCAGATCCTCTGCAATCCCAAAAAAGGTAGACATCATTGAGGGTATGCATGTTATCAGGTAGCTATGATAGAAATTCCTATGCATATATGTTGTAGATTTAAGCTTTAATCCTACTCACCGAGCAGCTATTTATCCTTTTGTAGCGTTGCATGTGGATTTGCCCATTCCATGGTGGTTGTCGATAGAACAAATGCTAGTGATCAACTTGATCAGGTGACTCTTCTGCACTAACCACTTATTTGGGTTTCCAGTGCTTTGCATTTAATACATAAGCTGTATGTTGAGTATGCCTGGACGCGGCCTTTTTTTGGTTTGAGGTGTCTGACCCAAGTCTGTGCAGCTGGGCCTCACCCATTAATCTTGGCTGAACTCTGAAAGACTTCTAGAAGGCCCTTGCCTTGGAAATTATTTCTTGAAGTATACATGTAGAGAAAGAAGATGATGCATAGGGCATCAATATAGATGAAGCTCTAGACTTAAATGTGTGGAGTGATAAGAATGGGGAACTGGGTTTTTTGAATTGGCTCAGTTTTAAAGGATAAATGCTGGGTCAGACTGATATTGTTTGAGAACTCATATTGTGGGAAGAATTCCTACAAGAGCATTCATGAGCAATGGATGTTAATCCCAAGTATTCGTGGTTGTTGATGTCCATAAAAGGCTTTGTTGCGGGCTTGTGGCACGCTGGCCGGACGAGTAAAGCAGCCCAGGATGTTGATCTACTCCATCTGATATGTATGCATAAGCATGTTAGATGGAGTAGATCAACATCATGGGCTGCTTTACCTATATATATACCATATATATATATATATACTCACACCTTCCTAACGGGCCTCCACCATGTAATTCTTCTTATGGGTAATCTACGATGTTTATTTACATGTAACCATCAAGTCAATGGTAGCTATTCATCTCCACTTAATCTCATTGCCACATTGGAGTGACCACCCCGGGTAACATCAGGCATGGGGAATCCCGTCCCCCATTGGAAAGAGGTGTTAAAGCGAAATTTCTGAATGATTTGTAATGCCTCCTTTGTCACGGCTCTAAACCAGGCAAATAGGCATCATGAAGGACGTTGTACCATACTTGGTGCCATGGGTCTCTCATGTGGCTTGTGCCACAGGTCTCTTTAGAAGATTCATTTTCAGCTTTTGTGTGTGCAGATCTTGTTTTGTTTAGTTTTTATATGGTATAAGGTACGTGTGGTGTTTAATTTTATCATTTTTGCACCAGACATATTCCTATGCCTTAAGGAGCTTATTGCCATTTTTCTAACATAAATTTTAAATGTACTCCAAAAGAGAAAGAAAGTATTATATCTCAAGTTCAATTGGTTTTTGTTGGAGCTTGTTTGGTATTGCCCTCTACCCTCATTCTAGTTGCTGGCCTTTGTTAGTTTTCTTGAAGCTGAGCATTGAAATTAATCTACTCATGTTTTTGACAGCTTGATGTCTATGATGGCAAAGCTGCTGGTGAAGGTATGTTCACGTACAAACTGTTACTTGTTCCATAACCCTTGTTACCTATTATCTTCATGTCAAGTTCGTGTAGCGTTAACCGTCTTGGATTTCGACATATCTCCTTGGCAGGGATTGAAGAACCAGAGAGCAAGGTTCCAACCCCTAAGAAACCTGCCAAAAAGGGTGCTGCAAAAGCATCTGAGAAATCAAATAAGAGGAAACAATCCAAAGAATCATCTGAATCAGAAGAAGAGATGGATAGTGAAGATGATAGTGAAGACGAGGAGAATGGACATGTTGAAGAAAAGAGGCAAAGGGGTAGAGGTCGGGGCCAGAGTGGTAACAAGTCCAAAGGCAGTGGGCGTGGGAAGGGCCAACCTCCAGCGGGGAAGGAAGCCCAAGAAACTGCTCCTGCTAAGAGAGGAAGAGGAAGACCCAAGAAGTCGTAATGTGTAAATTTTGGCGGTTTGTAATAGGGTATGTGTATTATTGTTTACCTTTTTATGACATATCTTGTATTTGATACATTGGTGATTGAAGCCCTAGAAAGCTGGAAGGGAACAAACCAAGGTTCGAGATGTAGCCCGCCTTGTATTCGGATTTCATTGTGAAAAGGAAAATCTCCTTTTCCATTTTTGCTTGTCGTTTTAATAGTCTCAATTTGTAATGACGAACTTTGGCATTCAGTTCAATAGTACTGAATTGGACACTTGGTTTTGTTTTTGGTCCTAGATTATTCTACCGTTTTTGGAATATCTTGCTCGGAAAATGCAGATCATCTCAACTCTCTAAACAAAAGTATCACAAGTACTTACTTGGTTACTTCTGCTCTCTGAACTGAACATAATATCAAATGTTTGTCGCCAGGGCTGCTGCTTCCAAAGACCTCCCTACTTACGCGACCAAAATCATTTACATTCAACTAGTGAAGCACCCGTGCGTTGCACGGTTTGTTCGTGGGTGTAAATTTATATACTCAATTAAAGTTGAGTAATAGATAATTAAAAACTTCAATATAAATAAAATAAATGAAAATTAATAAACAATAAAATTAAAGATAGAGAATCAAATAAATTTGAAAAGGTTATTATAAATTTTAGAATACTTATTTATATATATCATTTGTTGTTGAACATGTACGATTATTACAACTATCCTATCACATAACAAAGTTTGAATATCCTTAGGATTAATAACTCTAGGTAAAGCAAGATATAACAGGTCATGACTAAAAACATTTTTTTCAAATGAAATCCTACGTTAGACAATGACTATCAGTAGAAACTGTGTTGTCTGGAATTTGAATAGAATGGTGTCACTGACTTTTTTGAAATCAAAATAATAATACCAAAATGGCCCTTTGGGAGAATTTGACTTTCTAAAGCATGGTTTCCCATAAATGATAGTATTCTGGAAGTATATATATGTTTATTATCATATGTTCATATCATAATTAACCATCATAATTTGAAATAACTCGACCTTCTAAAATATGGTTTCAACGATCTTGTGTCATTATTTAATAAATAATTGACATAATCTATCGTTTATATATAATTATGTTGTATCTGTATTAATTTTTTATAACAATAGAAAATTATATACTTAAATAAAGTTGAATAATATAAAAATTAGTTAAGAACTTTAATATGAACAAAATAAAAAAATTAAAGATAGTAAATCAAATATATTTTTAAAAAATATTATAAATTTGATAATATTTCTTAATAAATAACATTTGTCATTGAACATGTACAACTATTACTACTATCACTATCTCATAACAAAATTCGAAGATGTTTAAGATTAGTAACTCTACCAAAAACGACATACAATTGGTCATGGCTAAAAGCATATTTTTTTAAAGAAGTTCTACATTAGACAATGACTGACATTAACTTTTATTTATAGACATTATTTAAAACACCATCAACGAACTATCCTCTCTGGAATTTGAATGAAATTCTAGTATCAGAAGACGTCAGTGACATTCTTAGAATCAAAATGGTGCCACCAGAATTGTCATTTGAAAGAATATGGATCTTCTAAGACATGGTTTTACAATTTAGTTTCAATTTCTCGTATCATTGCATTACTCAAGGTAATGATCAATCTTTGTAATGATTAATCTTGTTCCACTGTACAACCCTACAATATGAGTAATGTATTTTCAACAACGTGTTGCCCAAACTTTAGTGTATTAATGTTAATCAACCAGTAAGTATTTTATTTTTATAATAAAATTAAAATCAAATGGTGTAATTTAAGTGATCGAAAATGAATTATTTAATTTTGATCAAATGATATTTGGCTATTAATTGAAGTAATCTCTTATTCTTTTAATTTAGTTTTTCGTTTTCGTATTGATTGAATATAATTTTCATATATTGCAATAGATATTTCTTATCAAGTGGATAATGAATAGTGGTCTAAATCTATAAACATGCAAATAAACTGGGCCAACAAAAAATGGTGAAATAATTTGATGGGAGAAATTCGGTCCCATTCCCTTTTTTTTTTTGTAATCGGAAAAAGTTATTTTATGCATTGTGATGCAAGATTTTGTGCATCATAATTCACAAAATAAAGCACTTTCATGCATTGCGATGCAAGAAGTGACTTTTCCTTATTGAAGAAAAAAAAAAAGAGCGGAGCTGTTAAAAAAATTGTAGAGGGAATCGGTCTACAATTTTTCCCAACTCAAAACTAATAAAACCCTAAGCAAATAGGTCATGTACATTCAAACTTACATTAGCCAAATATAAATACCCAAATACAAATTCTACCCTATTACATTTGCCGTCTAAAACACAAAACCCTAACAATTTTTCTCATTTGTTTGTTTAACGCTTCATTTTGGATGACCCTCCGTTTCAAATTTTGTTCCAAAAAAACAATGAGAACCTATTTCCCCAAATTTATCAACGCCTTCTAAGATCTCACAGTAAAAGGAAAGAGTTCGTTAAAAAATTATGTTTGACTTTCCATTCAAGCAATACTTCAATTGTTCTTCAATTTTGTTTTGTAAACATGAGTTTCCAATAATTTTTGCCTTAGGGAAAGAAAATGACTATTAGAAGTCAAAATTCATTTAATGACACTAATTTCAGCCAATGTGGTTGTTTTTTAACCTATATATGTTGCAAATCTAAACATAACAAAGTTATATGTTTAAGATTTGTTAGATTTTATAATTTATTTTCTTATTATTTTAAGAAATTAATATTATATTTGGAATATTTCAATTATCTCAATGTTTAGAAAATTTTGAACTTTTTTGAAAATAGAGTTTAATAATTATATATTTTAACTTAGAAAAATTATAGTTTAAAATATTAACCATTTTTCTTTCTCCAAGATCTTACCAACTATGAGGTGTTTTTTTATCTACTTGTTTCATATCTAAAAATAACAAACCTATATATTCATGATATGGATTTATTATAAAAAGATTTCCTTACAATTTTATTTAGGAAAATTTAGAGAATATAATATTCAATTATGAATATGTGAAGCATTTCGCTATTTAGATTTTTTAAAATCATTAAAAAACTAAAAATTTCTACTAATAAATAAATATATACATGCAATGTCTATATATTTGTAAAAAAAAAAAAGAAGATGCTATAACTTATACATTTAATTTTTCGGATCTAAGAATCTAACGATATTTTTTTAGAATAAAAATGGTTTAAAAATTATAAATATTTTTACCTTGTCCAAGTTCTTAATACATTATTGTCATGCTTTCACTTTTTGTCTGCTTCAATAAAATTGTCTTGTTTGTTTATTTTCTTTATAAGACAACATTATTTTTATCTATTGGCCACATACATATGATTTTAATTATAAGCCACGTACATACGACTTTAAAGGAAACTACATAATATTTCAAAACATCCGATCTCCAAAAACTGCAAGAAATATGACAAATATTGAATAAACATGTAAATATGTATCAAATAAATTATTTATATAAAGATATTTTTGGATTTTCAATTGTTTTCAGTTATGAATGAAAATTTACTTCCGTTAACATTTTTCATCCAAAACCAAGATGAAAGAGGATGGAGTGACTAAAGTGTAATGATTGAAAAAAAACAGCAAGATGACGTTAATGAATAAAAACTCAAAGTAGGATGATAAGTTTGATATTTAAGCCAGTTAAGGAATGACTATTATCATTTCAAGTTTAAACTTTCAACTGTGAGTCACATATTTATACTTAGTTTTATTTGTACGGTATCATAATCAATCTCCTCATCTACGTGTTGCTCTCGTACAGTCGTAAGTGGAGCTTGATTTAAAAAATAATAATAATAATGTAACTACTAATGAGAGTCCTTTACTATATACTCCGTAGTAAGGTATCAATCTAGTTTACTTTTTTGATGACCTGATTATGATAGATTACTAACTTTACTGCTTTATATTAAGAAAATCTTGAAAATAAATTAAATTGATCGATATAGTAAAGGAAAAAAAGGTTGAAATTGTGACATGTTAGTCTTATCTCCCACTTTGACCAATTTTTATTTTTTTTTTATCTATCTCGTGTTATACATTTGAATAATTTTGGTATTTTCCTAAACTAAATAGTCATAAGTCAACAGGTTAAGATAATGTCACACGAGCATTCACAAACAAATGAATGTCGAGTTGAAATTAATTAACTTTAATACTTGTGAGCTATAAATTAAGCTAAAAAATAACAATAAAAAAATGTTTCAACTTTGAATCTCAGTCAAGAACATTAAATGTACTAAAGATATTTAAAAAGTCATTTGAATCTGAAGAGTTGTTGTCAACTTCATTAATTGATTTTCATTTTAATTTCTAAAAAATATGATAAATATTCAAATTATAAATATTTCCAAATTTAGTAAGTTACTTTTGGCGGAACTTTCTATAATTTGCTCATATCCTTTTATATATTTAAAGATTATACTAAGAAAATCTTGAAAATAAATTAAATTGATCGATATAGTAAAGGAAAAAAATGTTGAAATTGTGACATGTTAGTCTTATCTCCCACTTTGACCAATGTTTATTTTTATTTAATCTATCTCGTGTTATACATTTGAATAATTTTGGTATTTTACTAAACCAAATAGACATAAGTCAACAGGTTAAGATAATGTCACACGAGCATTCACAAACAAATGAATGTCGCGTTGAAATTAATTAACTTTAATACTTGTGAGCTATAAATTATGCTAAAAAATAACAATAAAAAATGTTTCAACGTTGAATCTCAGCCAAGAACATTAAATGTACTAAAGATATTTAAAAAGTCATTTGAATTTGAAAAGTTGTTGTCAATTTCATTAATTGATTTTCATTTCAATTTCTAAAAAACTATGAGAAATATTCAAATTATAAATATTTCCAAATTTAGTAAATTACTTTTGGTGGGAACTTTCTATAATTTGCTCCTCTCCTTTTATATATTTATAGATGTGCTGCTGTCAACTATGTATGATTGAGAGAGCAAACGTTAACGCAATTGATTATTATTGTCCTAGGTTGAACATCTCTTCCTCGCACTTTTTTTTTATATAAACCTGCATTTTATACGTGTCCCTTTGACAAAATACCAAAAAGTCCTATTAAAAAATTATTATGTTCTTAAAGCTTTAAAAATTATTCTTTTATCTAAAAAGTCTTAAAGTTAAACTTTAATAAAAAAAGAGCCACTAATTAACGTTTCCACTAATCTCGTTAAGATCAAAGCTTTCATTTTATTAGTTTCTTTATGGTGATAAGATTTTATTGTATATCATAATAATATTAATGGTTTTAATAATAATAATATATTGTAATTATTATTATTATCATTATTTTCAACTCTCTCTGTTCCTAAACTACTGTCCTGGTTTTTTTTTAAATTCATAAAATACGTAGTTTGCTGGACAATAATTTAGGAACGAAAGGAGTAATTTATGTCAATATTATTAGTACTAGTTTTTTTAACCCGTGCGTTAAACGCACGTCAACTAAAACGTACATAAATAAAATAAAGATGATAAAAAATCTTAAAGGATAAATTAAGAAGAATCGGTTTATTAACAATGACGCACAAGTATATCACTAATCATTATAAATTCTAAAAAAATTCCTTATACACAATATTTGTTATCTTATTAGTTGGTTTTTCATTTTTACCGCATATCAATATCTAGTTTCTTCAAAAAGAGACCTACGACTACGTGCAATTATTGGCTTTGGCACTTGTTAATTGCTATTACATATTATACCATCAATGATAATTGTCTTCTTTGAAACATGAAAGACAGTTTTACATCGGATGGAGGTAATGACAATTTTAAGATAAAAACATTTTCTCTAACATTGCTTCCTTTAAAAATTTTTGTTTCAATGATATGATCCCCAAGATTTATGATGATTAGTCTTGTTCTATTGCATAACCCTACAGCATGGTCAATGTTTCTCAATAGCATTACTGGAACACTAATTTTAAGTATCAATTCATGACCTGATAACCCTGAACACTTTATACTATTCAAAAACTCTATAGAATGAATGTCTTTGAACAAACTTGAATTTTTTCCGCTCTACAAATAAAATTAGAACTCAAATAAGTTCTTCATTTTGAATGATTACTTTTATTAAATTATATTTTTATTTTATGAATAAATAAATTTTTGATAAGAAAATAAGCTAAAATAAAAAATAACGAAATTATTCTAGTAATCTCAGTTTAAATTATTTTTGTTTTATTGACTTCGTAACTATTATTTTTGTTTCATCAAATATTTTTATTTTATTAACGTATTTTTGTTTTACTTTTTTTAATAAGAATTTTTTTAAAAACTCTTGTTCCATAAATTATTTTATTTTACTAATCTCCGCATTAAATTATTTTTGTTTTGTTGATTCTGTAACTTATATTTTTATAGTGGCTTGTTTCATAAATTATTTGTATTTTACTAACATGTTATATTTTTGTTTTCTTGTCTCCGGAATTATTATTTTTGTTTTAGTTACTTTTTTTTTGTTTAAAAAGAGAAAAATGTTTAAACATAATTAAAAGAGAGAAGATAGTGGTGATGATAGCGAAAATATGGAGAAGATAGGAGAGAGAAATAGAAATACAACCAGAAGAGAGAAGATATGAGATAAAAATAATGAAATGGTAACTTAAAAGTCAAAATTTCAAAAGTGTGATTTTGGAGGGATAAGTATACCCTTACCATTGTAAATATATATATATATATATATATATATATATATATATATATATATATATATATATATATATATATATATATATATGTCGAAAAGACCAAAAAATGTTTTATTCTATTCATAAAATCTAATTTTAATTTTTTCATAGTAGTAATAGTAATTGTTGAAATAATAATAATAATAATAATAATAACAATAATAATAATAAAGTATCAAAAGTATTGATACTACTATGGTTGTTGTTGTTGTTGGAATTGTTATTTTTATTTATTATTATTATTATTATATAAAATACGATTTCATTATCATTATCTTCATTGAAAAGAAATATAAGTTTTTATTCTAACGACGTTAGTAGAAACGTTAACTTTTGGACTGTTTTGTATAATAAGTTTAACTTTAGTTCTTTTTAGATAGAATATTTTTATTGAGACTTTTTTAATATGAAAAATTTTTAATATGACTTTTTTGGTAATTTTCCTTGTAAAAAAAATCCAACTACAATGAAATATAACCATTATTTTTCCCTTTCTTCAAATATTGACCCTCAAAAGATGATTTTTACACGGGCATCATTATTCATTAGTAATAATTTAGAGTGATTGTAATTTGGCAAATACTTGTGCAGACGGTTTTACGGATCCTAAATCCATAAGACGGAGCCCCATTTAGAAATTCACGGATCATAATAAATAAATAATATATTATAAGAAATAAGAAAAATTGGGTCAGCCGAGTTGGTTCCCAGCGAATCATTTTAAGTTTTAAATTAGCGCGCTGGTCTTCGGTTTGAAACCCCTCAGTAGTGTTTTTAAGTTTTATTGGCGAGATGTGTCATTTTGCTTCGGTGTCCCTACTTTCAAGGTTTGCAGCTGAAATTCTTATGTTTAATCATTTATCAGCACCGTTAGCCATCCGTTAGCATTAATTGCCTTGGGATACTTGACGGATCCTAATGGACTTTAACGAAATGTTAAATGACACATTTAAAGCCAAACGTAACACATTGAAAAGACAAAAGTGACACATTTTAAGGTTGAAAGTGACACTATAAAGGAAATTTATTATAATTCTCATTAAAATACAAAGTGACACTCTTAATACTAAAAAATGACACTCTTAATACTAAAAAGTGACACATTTAATACTAAAAAGTAACGCTGTTAATACTAAGAAGTGACACATTTAATACTAAAAAGTGACACATTTAATACTAAAAAGTGTCACTTTAAAACTAACGTTGACTGTCAAAAGTGACACATTTAATACTAAAACGTGATATTTTCATGCTAAAAAGTGACACTTTTAAGGTTAATAACGACGATTTTTATTTATAAGACAAAATGACACTTGTACGATCAAAAATAACATATTTAATGTTAAAAAAGTGACACTTTTAATGTTATAAAGCAACACTTTAATGTCAAACGTAATGATTTTTATTTATAAAAAAATAAGACACTTTTCAAAGTGAAAGTGACACATTTAAGACTATAAATAACACATTTAAGCCCAAAAAGTAACATTTTTTTAGGAAAAAAATTATAATTTTTATTAAAAATGCAAAGTGACACTTTTAAAGCCAAAAATGACACATTTTATACTATAAAGTGATACTGTTAATAGTAAAAAAGTGTCACTCCGCATATATAAACATGAAGGGTGGCGCAATAATTTTTAAAAACTAAGGGATTGCATTGAGATTTTTAAATTTTGCCCCATTTAATCTGGATAGATTCGTCTTACAGATAAGAATCCGTAAAACCGTCTTACAAGAGACCACCTCTTGTAATTTTATGCCAAAAATCAATAATAAGCTCCCAACGATTCTTCTTTTCTTCGTTTTGCACTGATTGACAATCATACCATGTAATTTACTCCATATTAAAAACCAAATGTCATTGTTCATCCTTATCATCATCATACTTTAAAAGTCGACCTTATTCAAAATTATTTAAAGGCCTACTTGACTTATTTTATCAGTATAACTAGATCTTTATGTTCGTGACTATAATACGATATCGATATATCTGATTTCGTCAATTGAAATGACCGTGTCTAAATAGAAGATGCGATTTAAAAATATATTACAATTGAGGGCTATATTGTTTCAAGTAATAGTTGATGAATTTATGTTTTATAAGGGGTGACTGTTTAGAAGATTAATTGTAGGGTGTAATTTTGTAATATGAAGATAAAATATAAGGAGCAGAAAAATAAGTAACTGCTCATAATATTAATTGTGGGGTGACTTGTAATAGGAAACGAAAAAATAGAAAGTTAAAAATAAATAACTACTCACATATGTAAATATAAGAATGAATCTTAACCTTTAAATGTTTTAAGATTATTAATATAGATGGAACTTCTTTTTATTCAAATAAGTAATATAAAAAAATGAAAATAAATCTTACATGTATTATGCTTTTGACTGTCTGTTTCCGGCCAAAACAATAAAAAGCTGGTCCAGATTAGTTTGTAGGCTTTAAATGTTTTAAGTCCTCTTTAAAAAATTATTAATATAGAAATTAAATTACCTAATGGAAAATATTAAACTTTAAAATATTTTTGTTTCAAATTTTTATAAAAAAACTCAAATAAGATCAACACACAACCCTAACCCCTATCCAAAGCCTATATCGAAAAACTTGATGAATGTTTAGGGTTATACTTGCTTAATCTTACATGTATTATGCTTTTGACTTGTTTTTATAAAAATTGACACAAAATCTGTTTCCGGCCAAAACAATAAAAAGCTGGTCCAGATTAGTTTGAAAAATCATCATAGGTTATTCTGAATTCATTAAATAAATGTTCAATTTAGGGTTTTGTTAATTGTAAAAGGGTTTCATATATTTATGATTAATTGTCCTTTTTTATAAAAGGATTAATTAGTAATTCATTTTAAAATAGTGTTTTTGTGTGACCCCTTAGGGCCACTCTTAAAATAACCCCTTTTTTTAAAAGCATTTAATTTACTAACCGTTTCTAGGAAAGACTCTTCGTTTTTTTAAACCGATTCTAAAAAATAATATTATCCACTTCCTAACCTTTTTTTTTTTTTTTTAGAAATTGGAAATTACTTTCATCATTTTACTTTTAATTTGATTCTTACGTTAATTGATGATCTCACTTTTGTATGGGTCTCTATGGAAAATACTCAGTATCCTAATATTTTTAATAGATTTGATTATATTTTCTTAATTTGTGTATTGGATAAAACAAGACAATTATTTAAAATTAGTGAAAGTACTTTTTTTCTATTTTTTAATTAAATTTTCCTTTTAAAAAAATTGTGATGTTACTTGTTTTTGTGTTCTTTAATAACAAAAATTATATATATTTTTAGCTTTTTTGAAATATATTTTCTTTTTAGACAAATCAAAGAAAAAAGAAGAATTATTTTTCGAATCCTGCATAAGATTGGATCTTTTTAAATGCATTTGATTGTGTGTTTTTTTTGTACAAAATTCTTAATCTTATCTTGTTATTTGGAGGGGTCACTACTCTCCATTTGCGATGATTGACCGTTACTTCAACTTTGAAATGCTACCTCCCAAGGTGGTAGTTCCGGTCAACTTAAGACCCCCAACCAATAATAATAATAGCTTGACTGATGCATCAAAATGTGCATTCTCTTTTTTAGCTTATCAATTGTCTTTAATGACCTCAAGTAAGCCTGTTAAAGGATTGGATTTTGATCCAAATTCGATCTGAATCCAATGTTATTTTTAGGATATAGATTTTGTTTTTTAATTCGATAATTTGTGAATCAGATAATCCGAAAGCTTAACAAATCGGATATGAATTAAGGTGTTTAGATCTGTTAACAACTTGATCCGATCCGACATAAAAACATATATTAATATTATACATATAAAAGTTACTTATGTTGAATTTTTAGTTATCAATCATTACTATTTTTGACTAAATATAAAATTTTCTGCTCACTATTATATGTTATTTATGTTTGTGTAAGCTGAAAACAAGAATTTTTAAATTTATTCGACTTTAGTTAAGCAAAAATACATCAATATTAATTTTATTTAGTACTTTAATAAGGGATAAATAAAATTTGAATCTGAAAATTTAGGATATGAATCGAGCTTTGAAATATCCGAAAAATAATCCGATTCGATTTAAGTCCGATTATTTTTTTATAAATCGGATATGAATTTGATTGATCCGATCCATCGACAGGCCTAACCTCAAGTGAATACCATAGGATGATAGGATTACTATTGTATTTTTTTTGCCCGATATTTTTACTTTTGTGTGTGTGAATATACTTTCCTAAAATAATCCCTTTCCAACTAAAAATTAAATTAGGGTAAAACGGTTAAAGTATTTTCGGTAAGTCTACGTGCATGATATTAAAGTAGGAATAAATAATAAGGGTAAAACGTAGAATTTTTTCTTAAAAAGTAACATTTAAAAATAAAAATTTATTTGGAATAGATGAAAAATAAAAGTAGGGAAAATATTTAGGAATGAATGGAGTAGACAATTTTCGTACATATTTAGAGCATCACCATGTAATTGTGAATTTATTCTCATGTGAATGTAGGTAAGTAACACCCTTAATCATGTGTGATTATTTTTCTCTTTCCATTCACATTCAATTAAAAGTGACATTTACAATGTAACCGTAAATTTGATCTTAGGTGGCGTGGCTTTCATCACTAATTAAAATAAAATTTGATAAAAAAAAAAAAAAAGAAAACAGAACAACCAATTTTTTTTTCCTACATTCATATTTATATTGGTGATGCGTTCAGTTGTTAAAATGTGTAAAAGAGTAATAGAATTTTGTATTAGATGCTAGCTAACTCAAACTCAAAATTATTGTTCTGTTTTTTTTTTCGTCAATCCCAAAATAATTATCTTGTTTGAAACTTTCTTTTTTATGACAACACTTTTATCATTTTATCCTTACTTTTTCATCATACTTTAATTATGAGCCACATACACATAAAAAAAAAGCCACATACACATAAGTTTTAAAATAAACTATACATCAAATTAATATTAATAATCAAGTCAATTGTTTTTTGTTAATCTGTGTACCGGGTCAAATAAGATAATAATAATGGGACGAAGGGAGTACATGCTTATCACCTAAATTAGTAAATTTATATTCTCTCAGTTCCTAAATAATAGTCCTCATTTCTCTTTTTAAGAAAACAATTTTACCACTTTAAGCTTATTTTTTCTACCAACTTTAATTATAGCCACATATACAAGGGTGTTAAAAAGACCATTTATTATATCAATATTTGTTATACAATCAATTACTCAATCAATTCCTAAATAATTTTTCTTTTTGACCCGACACACCATTTCAGAAAAAAGTAATTGACTGTATTATAAATATTTGTGTAATGAATGATTTCCTTTAAGACAGAAACTTAGAAAAGACGATCGATAATTTATGTAAGACGGATCCTCTTGACCCGTACCATCGTGAATATGATGTGTTAAGTTGTGAGAGAGTAAAGCTCTAACTTATAAATTAAGATCCGTAAGATGGTTTCACATAAGTCGTAATTCTCCTTTAATACCCTTGTACTGTGGCTATAATTAAAATATATAGAAAAAGTAAGAATAAATTGATAAAAATATTTTTCTTCAAAAGCTTTACAAAAGAATAGTTATTTTAGAGAAAATAAAAAAGAAAAAAAAAGATAATTATTTAGAAACGAAAAGAATATTTTTTTCTTAAACGATATTTCGTACTTTCGGGTTAAAGAAAATGATCGAAAAGAGTATTATAAATAAATATGGTGACACAACCCCCACGTAAAACATGTTTTGTATACGTGTTTTACCATCACTACGGATATACATCAATGTACACGTCATTAGGTGGGACATCTTTAAATAGCAATTTGAGTGAAAGCAAAGCTAAACCCAGTTTCCTGCGCACCAATAACAACGCGCCCACATCCACCAAAATCTTGGACCCCACAGATTTACTCCGTACGACAAGAATCGGTGTTGTGTTTGCGTTGGCATTGCCTTCTCAAAACTTCTCCTCCTCATTAGGCGGTCTCTCTCTCTAAAAAAAAAGTTTTCAGGTTTTTCGGTTCCATTTTAGGATCTGGATTTTGTTTTCAACCCAAAAATCTAACAAAATCACGATGCAACGAATCGTTGACAACATCCTCGCTGTCACCAAAGAGTGAGTCCTCTCCCCCCGCTTTCTCTCTCTTTCCCTCTCCCCGTCTGTATTTATTGATTATATAATCATACGAATGAAATTCAATTTATTGTTTGATTTCTATGTTATTTGATATTTATTTGCTTTGAGATTTTATTTTTATGATTAAATTTCCTTCTCCGGCGAGCACGACGGAGTAATTTCACCTCCTCGATGAAATTACACCTTGTATTCTTACACGAGTCTGATTCATGAATTTCTTTATGGTTATTTATGAATGTGCACCGTTTCATTTTCTGTTTTTAATGTGTCAGATGTTGTGCTTTCATGTATGGAAATGTTACTGCTGGAGCTAGTTTGATGTGCATCATGCATGATAAGTTATATTCTGATTGGATTTTTTAAAATTGTTTCGGTAGTTCAGTTACATTAAATGATGCTATTTCTGTTGGTTTGTGTGTATGCTTTCGGGGTTGTTAGGATTGGATTTGCTCATGAATGATGAGAGGGGATGTCTTGAGTTATTAGATCAATCTTATAGGTTGCTAGGTATGTATACTTGGACGGCATTGATAATGATTTACATTTACTTTAGAAATCTTTTCTGTTTTTGAGTTCCGCTAAATGGTTATCGAATATTTTCATGAATGTGGCAGTAAATTTGTAATGCATTGTTACGTACCATTAGTTCAGTTATTGATTGGGCTTATAAACATTTAGGCTCGTCTGATGATTGGGAGAGCTTAACAAGAAATTAATGAGGCTAGATCTAGTTTGAATTTCTAAATGTTTGAACGTGTATTGCTTGGCTTCGAGTGTTGGAAAGGATTTGCTGAATTTAGTAGTTTTCACTAGTTGTTAGAGTATTGGAAAAGTGTTCTATGCTAGGTTGGGTTGGGTTGTCAACACTATAGTGGGAAATGTGTCTCTTGATTTTGGCTTGTTTGTTGATATTCTTTTGTCAACCCTGTTTTCCCTTTCTGTTTAAATCTTTTTTTTTCTTTGAAAATCTGAAGTCTTTTAATCATGGTGAGCTTCATATTTTCCTATCTTGACTCATGCAGATTTTCAGCTTAATGTTTGTTCCCTGATGGGTATCTGTCATCTCCTACTTTGTTGTTTGTTCTTCATGAATTTATGCATTTATTTTTGGTTTTGATTTTGATTTCCATCAGATCAGTGAAAACAGTCACTTACGAGTCGCTGAATAATATTCTGAGGTTGATAAATGGAGTGTCAGCACTATTATTGGCTATATTGCCCGGGAAGACTTCTATTCTTGAAGGTATTCATGGTTGGGAGCTCAGGCCAACTTTCCGTGGACCTCGACTTCCACGCTGGATGGAAAAGTAAGTATTTGACTGTCCAATGATTGCTTTCTGAAATAGGTGTTCTCTAGCTTAGTTTGAAATTTGCAGGAGCCGAAATAGGTCATCTAGATCAACAAATTAGTTATTCATGTGGGACTTCCTTTTTGTTTTTGGAAATAACGTGTAAAAGTTGCATAATTTATGATAGTATTTCATCCCTTATCTAATTTGTGCTGTCTCATTTTGGACGTTAGATCAGGTAAAAAAATTTATTTCATATGCTACGATTGTATGTAATACATGTGGGTAACTCCTCATTTGTTTTGTATAATAATGGTGGCTTACTGTTTCTGCTCAGTGCCTCTACTATCAAGGAAATACTTTTTTCCAAAACTACCTTCTGATTCATTTGAAGATTCATTGGTGTTGAAAATGCATTGTGTTCATAGTTTAAAAATCAATATCCTGGGGCTAGCCAAAATTGTCATTCGGCCTCTTTCATCTCATTTTGGCCACTTGCAGATTGCCAATAAGATTCATTGGACCAGAGGGCAGCGATCCAAAATTTGTATTCAAAGGAACCTAGAAACCGAAGGAACTTTGTTATGAGTTCAAATGCTATCAATATTTGATTGGAAGAAAAGAAGATGCTATAATGAAATAATACGCCACTCAACTCTTAATATCAACCTGTATAACTTACTGTAAAAGAAGAAAAACTATACACCCTGTAGCTGTAAAGAGTTGCTGATGCTACCTGTATCATGCAAGCTTGAACTTGGTAGCGTGAATTTCTGCCACACTAGTAGTCTAGTATGAATTTTACTGTACTGCATACCAATTTAAGCACTGCTATTATGTAAGAAAGATCGACCTTTCAGTCTTTCACAATGATACCTGTACGTTGAAGGCCCTTTTATAGATGCTTGCAAGTGTCAGATCAGTAGTAGCTGGCGAAAAGAGAAGTTATGCGACTCCCTCCGTTCCAAAATAAGTGTCCCATGTTGACTTTTTGCAGGCTTAAGAAAGGGGTTGTCTCTATGTAATTTTTACATGCCCTGAAAGTACCCTATGGTGTCAACTTAATGGGTCCCTTTTCTTTTTTATCTCACAATTAACAAGGGTATTATATATAATTTGCTTAAAGAATCTTACTAAAAGTGGAAAAGGGACACTTATTTTCGACATCGCAAAATAGAATAGGGGGCACTTACTTTAGAAAAAAGGAGTAAAATCTATTAATGGGATGACATGTTAATTTGACAAAGTCATGCTCTGTCACTAGTCGAAGTTGGTATGCTGGCACTTTCGATGTTCCTTGGCATGGGTAGTTATCCGGAGGGTGCAGTGGCATTTTCTTTTCCAGTATTTAAAACGTAGGACATAATTTTGTGGAGGCCTTCCTAATTGATTGCTTTCCAGACCACCCCATTATTGAATTATTTGGGAGGGGAGGGGCTCCCTGGGGGGTGGGGTGTGGGTGTGGGTGGGGGAGGCCTCTGTCTGTAATGAGCTCTTTATTGCCTATTTTTCCTTGGAAACATCAATGGATGTAGCATAGCTTTATTTTAAGTTAGCATCCTCGGTGATCTTTCTGGCACGACAACCTTGCCCAAGGGTTCTAACAATCAAGGCTGTCGTATAATCAAAATATGGCATGCCATTATTGCACTTAGATCAGTCGGTGATATTTGAATCCATGTTCTTATCAGTAGTTGCTACTAGAATAGACCTCCAAGGTTTTATTTATATGTCACACCAGTATTTTCCAGGTTTGAGGTTTTGAGGGTGGGTGGTGGTGGTGGTGTTCAGATGCAATCCAAAGCTAGTATTGGAGTGGTCTGATAGTTGCTTATGTCATTATGCGGAGTGGCTTTAGTACCTAACTTTGTCGAATCCAAAGCTAGTAATGGAGTGATCATGTTATTCGACATTTGTATACTTGGCTTTAACAGGTTAAGCCTTTAGATTGGTACGTGGCACAGGCGCACATCATCGTTCCCTAGGTTCTGGGGTTCAAGCCTTCAAAGAGTTCAAAGGCCCATCTCTTATGTTATTGTTTTCAGCATGTCATTGAAATTGTGTTCGAGGTGCACTTTAGTTTCTTTATCCGTTGTTTAATGCTCAAAAAAGATATCAAAATATGTATATAAATGCTCAAATAAATAGAACTCATGACATTTTATCATTATTTTTGTTATGCCCACATATCTCAATTTCAAAGAAACACATGCTTTTATGTTCAAAAACTAAAAGGAACACTTGGTGCTAGATGGTCAGTCTCGATTTTCTTGATGAGGTCTACAGGATTTATACATGAAGTCTAGTAAAGTAATTCATGTTGTTGACATTTCCTCTTTTTCCTTGATAGTGGCGTATCATCTTTCAACCAGTTCATTCATGAACTCTCTGTGGATTCTGATACGTCAAGTTTAGATTATTCCTCTGGGGAAGAAGACAGTGATGATAACATTTCTCCGTCATCTCCATTATCGCAAATCTCTCGGATCTCCAGGGCAAGCAGCTTCAAAAAGCACAAGGTTTCTTGGATCAGATGCATTTTTGTATGGCTTCTGTCTCCTGTAAGGTTCCTGCTTGGAATACCTTTTCTGCTGTATCATGCATTTTGTATTAGGGGCCCTAGTGAACTGACTACCCCAGGAAGCCTCCCGCCATCTCATTTACATACTTCGAAGAAAGCACGGGATCATGTTGTGCAGCGGGCCACTGACCGGAGACGTGGTGTTATAGAGGTTTTGCTTTTATTTGCTTAGCTTGTTGGAAAGGAATTTGTTTGACATTATTTATCCATTCTTAGGTTCATTCAAGAATTTATAGACAGTAGTTTGCATTTCTTATATAGTCTTATGCTAATCAGGATCTACATCTAGCCATCGAGATCTTTATAGAAGCCGCATTTGACATAGTTCGCAAGGGAGCAATTTGTCTTCTCTCACCATTGGACTCTTTGGCAACACTAATAAGATGGTGTTTTTATCATAAGACTAGTCCTGCAGATGTTTGTCCTAGTGATGCAGATGTCTCTGTTGCCACTGCCACTCTTGCTAAGGATGATCCTACTCCTACAGAAAGGGAAACTACTTTTCAACATTCCCTGAATACAGATGCTCGGACATGTCGTGATGTTATAACAGAGCTTGGGTAACTGTTTAATTATCTTTCTCTAGCATTCTTCCATCTTACATTTGAAGCCACACTCATTTGCCCATGTGCACACACTCTCGCTCAAAGTCTCAGCCTGCTCTATAAAAACGCATGCAAGTGCATGCATATCACTAATTGAGTAACTTTTATTCCTCCGTTGAGCATAAAAACTCATGGAGATGGCAGTCATGGCACTGTCCCTCCTTCAGTCAGGCAAAAGTAACAGCAATAAGCTTCAGATAGAATAAATGGAAGGATAATGATTTTTGATTAAGAAATATTGCTCTACTAAACCATTCTTCTCTGCTTAAAACGGAATGCTGCTGTTGGGCACTTCAGTTGTGGTGCAAGTTTTTGTTACTTGTAGATTCAATGTTTGCTTAATACGACTTCTTGCCTTCACCTTTTCTGGCTTTCTGCGTTAATATATCTAATTGGAGTTGGTGGCTTTTTTACGACTGAAAATAAGAAATGCTTAATAAGATAGAAGTGAAACATACCTATTAGTAATCTATCAAGTGCCATACCCTGCGCTAATCCTTAGTTTTAGATGATATGATGGCTCATTGGTGTGTTACATATTTGATATGAATTTTTTTTGTTCAATTGGAGAGTAATGGCTTTCTTTCTCCTGAATCGCTTGCATTGCCAGATAATATTTGACTCCATATGATTCTGTTGAAAGCTAAGGAATTTGGGAAATTAAGAATAGCCTGGAGGAAGTATGAGGAAGATATGTTTCATCTTCTACAAATTACGTGTTTTATGATTTTGAAAATTATAAAAAAAATGTCATATTCGCACTTGGGAAAACATTAGGTTTGAGCAAAAAAAGTTAACAGGACAATACACAATACACAACATCCGTGTCCAGTGTACATTGATGCGCCTCCTTTTTGGCGCTTTTATTTATATATATCTTTACTTATCAAAAAGTATTTGATAAAGTAGTAATCAAAGTCTACTGAATTTTTAGTTTTTTATTTTTATTTGCCGGAGTGGGGGGGAGAGGGAAGTGGACCACTCCAACTCCCTAAGTCCGCCCTTGCTTCTGTGGAGTTGCTAGAAGGTGGCTGATTGTTTTGCAAGATCTATATGATAAGAAACTTAAGCTCCATATTATCCTGCAGAGTTTTGCAAGAAACATTGTTTCACTCACCCCCGAGCTCATTCTCACACATGTGCAATTGACTAAAGCTATTTAGAGGTTGAGATTAAATTATCTTTAAAAATTTAACGGTTGGGATTCACTCTCACATTCACATGTGTGAGAGTAGTTATCCACTTTTAACTCTCTATTTTCTCTCACCCTGTTACGAAGTCACCCCCTACAATTAATATTATGAGCAGTCACACCTTGAGATTAATCTTCTGACCAATTACCTTTTATAAAACATCAATCCTTCAACCATCACTTTGAAGCAATGTACCCCTCAACTGTAACATTTTTTTTTAAAATCGCACCATCTATTTAGGCACTGTCATTTCAATTGACGAAATCAAATAAACTGGCATCGTGCCGTAGAAACGGGCATGAAGATCTAGTTACAAGAGAATCAAAGTAAGCTAGATTTCCGCTCTATAGAGCTTATTAAAATTGTTATCTGGGGTCTTGTTGATGAGCTGATAATCCTTAACTAATACTCCCTCCGTTACACTCAAAAGAGTTCATGTTTGAAAAGTCTAATAAGGGATATATTTATATAATTGGAGTTGATTATAATTTTAAAAATGAATGAGCATAGTCAAGATAATTATAAAACGCGTGGAGGGTGAAGTTGAAAGATTATGGGAATTGAAGACATTTTTTTTAAATGTTCTTTTTAAGTGAAGCATCCCAAAATAGAATAGTAAACTCTTTGCTTAGAACGAAGGGAGTATAAGTTAATTTGTTATGAGGCTAAACCTGTCTTGCTTCTGGCTAGAGTTACTTTGCCCTATGTCTGTCAAGTACACCTAACGCCTGAAAGCCACACGCTTAAATTTAAACTTGGGATTTAATATGTATATATCGCTAATTTTGTTGCAAGTCATCAGAAGTATCATAAATTCGAGTATTTAAACTTGTATTACGCATAGTTTCAGTCTGTTTTATTTTAACCTTTTCAGGTATCCCTATGAAGCTATTCGCGTGGTTACTGAAGATGGATATATTCTCCTCTTGGAAAGAATTCCAAGGTACAAATGGTTTTCTTTCGTCCTTTACAAGTTGTACTTCAGCTTCCTCATGGGTTTATATGAACTTCGATTTGATAAATGATGCTTCTCCCTGCTTTAGGCGTGATGCACGGAAAGTTGTTTATCTACAACATGGAGTATTTGATTCATCTATGGGGTGAGTTGTATATTTATGCTAACTTTCTGCTCAATTTTGGTTTGCAACTATGATAATTGGCAACTCTTTATAACAGCTAAGGCACTGTTTTAGGATGTCTAAGCTATCTCTGGTCCCTTTCTGGTTTCATAGGCTGAAACTAACCAGATGTGCTTTTTTTTTTCTGCACATGTGGAGAAATGCTGATGATATTAGGAAAAGCTAGTTTTAACTTTTAAGAATTGCCAAGTGAGAAATATTAGGCTTTATACTCAATTGAATGGGTTCAAAGGTTCCAACTGCCAATTTAGTAGTCAAGTCTGAGAGGAAAATTGGTGTGTTTGAATGGATTTTTCATTTATAATTTGTCTTTCTTCTCGAGATACTATTACCATTTGCTACATCTTTATGTAGGCTTCATCGCACTAACATCCTTTGAGCATACTCTTATCAAAAAAAAAAAAAAACATCCTTTGAGCATATTCTGACATTAGTGTATCACTGATAACTTTTTGATTTGTTCTACACTCTTGCTTGTCCTTGTATTTAGTGGCAAGTTGTTGCATAGGACTTTTACTACCATCTTCTCTCTTCAAGCAATGTGTGTGATCCTTGTGTGTTTTGTACTCTTATTTTTTTCGGCTGGACCTAGGTTTGTGTTATTCATCATTGAATAAGGAATTTAGAGGCTCAATATAAGTTACATGTTGAAGCATCAAGCATGTTGATTCTTTTGCCAATACATTCTGTAAGATGGTTATATCTCTTCTTCAACTTTATCTTGCTTGTGAAAAGTTTTTGATTGCTGAAGTGGAAGTTTGAAATAATGATGGATAGATATTAGGTTGCATGGACACATCTTCATCCTAGAGTATCCGGAAGTGTCTGTGGATACAGCCGGATACGCTAGGTTGAAGGAGTGTCCGTGCAATATGTCCATATACCATATATGATCGACATAGATCTTTTTCATTATTGGATTATGCATATATATTAATTATCCTAAGTCTCAACATTTGGTATTGAATACTCCCTGTCTTAAAAAAGATAGTCACATCTAACAAGTCAAAAAAATTCAGCTTGTAGCTTTACTTGTTTGTACCTCCTTTTAAATTGCACTAAAATTATACCTTTTTTCTAGAAATGAGACTACTTTTGGGATGTGCGAAAAAGGAAAAGGGGACAAATTCTAGAGATTACATATTATAATGATTTTGTACTATTTAGAAATTACCCATGATAAATATATGGTGTATATAGGTAACAAAATATATGACAATGACGTCGTTTTGGACCTTTCAAAAAAAATAAAAAAAGAATTGAATTAAGAATGATTGAATTTTGTCTTGTAAATTTGTAATTTGCTAATGGACTTATGGTGTATTGAGCTATTGGCAATTGTTGTGTTATTTTGAACTTTGAAATGGTATTGAATTGCTGGTTTTAATTTTAACTTTTAATCTTGTAGTGTGATATTTTTTTTTCAAAGATTATTTGGTGATATTTAATATTAGTATATTTGAAGGTTTAATGCTTATTAATTAGGCTATATTAAGTTTTTTTTTTTGAAAACCAGGGTAACCTTAATTCTAGCCCCCCCCCCCAGCGCTCTTAGTCCCCGCCTAGCTATATTTAGAACACTGAACAGTGCATTTTTACTATGAAATGAAGTTGGACATGGTTCGCTCGTAGTATATCAAGAAGCTGCCGGCGCTTGGCTTTCTCAAACCTATTTTCTTTTTGCTAGAGTGATTATACTAGGATCAACATGATGAATAACTGCTTTCTTCCCTTTTTTTCCCTTTAGTAATGCACTCTAGCCACACATCTTTTGTGTGTATCATCTATCTATATTGTTGATCTTATTAGTTGTTTCATTGTTTCTCCAGCTGGGTGTCTAATGGAGTTGTTGGCTCTCCAGCTTTTGCAGCCTTTGATCAAGGTTTGCAAACTTATCCTTCATCTACTTGCAACTTTTGAGATGTGTTATGCACTAGGGCATGGACTTGTCATGAGACTTGTGATGGAAATTGTACGTAATATTTTCTTTTACCCTTTTCAGGATATGATGTTTTCCTGGGCAATTTTCGTGGTTTGGTTTCTAGAGAACACGTGAATAAGAATATTTCTTCGCGACAGTAAGTTCCTGTTTGCTAGTCGTTGCCTTGTTCGTTCTGTTTGCTTCTTGCACATTGAAAATATTTCCTCCTTTATTATTTTCTTCTACATATTGACAATTATAGTACACTTCACTTTCTTCAATCTATTTGCTTCTTACTAGATATTTATCTTTCTTCAACATAAGAAAGAATGGTAATATTTTTAAACAGTCAATATCTGAATTTGGTATCTGAAGGGAACAATGCAATGTAGGTATTGGAATTACTCTATCAACGAGCATGGGACTGAAGATATACCAGCTATAATAGAAAAGATTCACGAAGTAAAAATG
The DNA here is from genome assembly GCA_013146195.2 of Codonopsis lanceolata. Lineage (NCBI taxonomy): Eukaryota > Viridiplantae > Streptophyta > Magnoliopsida > Asterales > Campanulaceae > Codonopsis > Codonopsis lanceolata. The sequence continues at coordinate 127,117,019 of CM028381.1, read as the reverse complement.
TCAGAGTTGGCTGAATCTAATCAACATGATCTGGAGGAAGAAACAAATGGTGATGATCAACCTTATACACTTTGCACCATTTGCCACAGCCTAGGAGGGGCTGCCATCCTGATGTACATAATAACGCGCAGAATCGAAGAAAAGCCTCATAGGCTTTCAAGATTAATCCTATTATCTCCAGCTGGCTTCCATGAAGATTCCACATTCGTTTTTACATTCATGGAGTACCTATTCTATTGGATGGCTCCTATTTTGGCACCCCTTGTGCCTGGTTTCTACATACCAACCAGATTTTTCCGTATGCTGGTCAACAAATTGGCACGGGACTTTCATAATTACCCTGCTGTTGGAGGACTGGTCCAAACCCTAATGAGTTATCTGGTTGGCGGTGACAGCTCCAACTGGGTCGGAGTGATAGGGTTACCACATTATAATATGAATGACATGCCCGGAGTTTCCTTTGGCGTGGCCCACCATCTCTCACAGATGAAGCGCACACGGAAGTTTATAATGTTTGATTATGGCAGTGCGGCTGCCAACATGAATATATATGGTTCTCCCGAGCCATTGGACTTGGGGAATACTATGGGCTTATAGATGTTCCCGTCGATATCGTTGCTGGGCGGAAAGATAAGGTGATTCGTCCTTCAATGGTAAGAAAGCATTACAAGGTAATGAAAGATTCAGGGGTTGAGGTATCTTATAATGAGTTTGAGTATGCACACTTGGACTTTACTTTCTCTCATCGAGAAGAACTTTTGGGCTATGTAATGTCTCGTTTACTGTTAGTGGCACTTATTTCGAATCAGAAGTCCTCAAGGGCGAAGAAGAAAGATGAGTGATATTGAATTCACATGTCGCAGTTCTTTTTGAGTCCTCTTTTTGGTGGTGGCTTGACATGTTGGTGTGCTTGCATTCTTTCGCAGAATAGAACGGTGGAGGAAGATATGCATCATCTCCTACAGTAAATCTGGTACAACTTGTAATTTCGGTGATAGTTTAAAAGTAAGGAAATGATTTGTACATATCTCAGTAACTTTCCTCCAATTTTTTGAAGAGGATGGAATGCTTCATGAGAATAGAGGGTTGGTATGCAACTCATTGTTGTATATTATGTAGGAATCAAGAGATGACAATGTCTTGTGTACCCTTGTACTGTATGATTGGGAAGATATTGAACAGAAAAGTAATATGAATGCATGAGGTCTTGGACTTGTATTTGAAATGTTTGAATTTGCATTTATATTTGGTTTAAATCTCAATTTGGTCCCCTACTTTTGGCCAAAAGTCATTAAGCTCACTCTAAATTTTTTTCCCTCAATTTGATCATTCTACTTGACTTCGACATTCAATAAGGTCACTTGAGTTATTTATGCCCGTTATATTGGATGGATATCTTTAAAAAGATCAAAATGATCCTTAATAAAAATGTTGACCAATTCTCAATCTCATCCGTTTACTGCTCAATCTCTCTCCTCACACACACACACACACTCTCTCTCTCTCTCTCCAAAAGTCAAATGATCTAAAAGCTTTGAACCTGAACTGTACCCCACCCCTCCCCCCACCTTCTGTCCACCCTCATTTCCACACACAATTCATACACACATGTCGTTTGTAAAGGTGGGGTTGAACGAGAAGGGTAAATTCATACACATATTACTACTTCTGATTATTGGGGCAGTTCGCATGAAAGGTTAAATCTTGAACGAGAATGCAGCCGAAACAAAGGAATTTGAATTTTGGCATGAACAAGAATAAGAAGGCAGTCGAAAATAGGATTGCACTTTTATTGTCTGGTCCATGGTAGTGAGATGTTGGGGAAGACTATTGATTCCACTTTTATTGTCTGGTCCCTAAGAAAGATAAGGTGGGAGAGTAGTAACTAGCAGTAGGGCTAATGACGATCTTCAACCTAGGGTTTGCGACGTGGTATGTTCAACCTAGGGTTTGAGTTGCCAGAGGAGTTGCGACGTGTTTTGAGGATCACCGCCTAGGGAGAGTAGCTCGCCCACACTAGGCGACCTGATCTGCCCATTCTCCACCGCCGAATGTCCTCACGTGTGCGAAAATCTCGTCGAACCTCGCTCGCCACGCATCGGTCGCCTGAGGGAGTCATTTGCTGTTTGGTAGTTGGTTTTCGTCTTTGATCAATTTTTCGAGGGTATTTTGGTTGATTTGTTTGGTTATACTGGTCCGTATATGAAATTCTTTGCGGATGGATCTAACGTGGTTTCAGGCGGGGAGGAAATCCTTCGAGGTGGTGAAGAGTGGAAGCTTGGAGCTTCTAGAGTTCAAGTGGATAGAGAGAGGCAAAGGTAGGGTGAACGAAGATGTGCTTTTTTTCAGGGAGTTTCTTTGGGTTTGCGAATGGATGAGGAAAGCTTCAAGCTCTAAACACAATTTTTGGAAGAAACTTGAGTCACAGCAGCGAGCGGTGATGGTGGCAAAGGAAGATAATAGGTCCGGAAGCTTTCTTATCATCGAAGTTAGGAATGCAAGAACGAAGAGTGAAGGTGCGGTTGACATTTCGGTACCTATCCAATATGGAGACGGAGCAGTTTGAGAAGAGAGATTGAATTTGAAAATTGAAAATTATATTAAAAATATTAGTAAAGGTATTTTTGGATTTTTAGAAATTTTTAAAAGTTTTCAACAAAAAAATTGGATGGAGTGATGAACTTGATAATTATGTCAAAGTAAAATGATTAAATTGAGGAAAAAAAAGTAAAGTGAACTTAATGAATTTTGCCCGAAATTAGAGTAACCAAATTAAGATTTAAACCTTTATATTTTATTCGATAGGGATTTGAATACAAATACGAGTCTTGACGAAATATTCGTAAATATTATTTGAATAAATTATACTCCATCCGTCCCTAAATAATCGTCATAGTTTGATTTCTCACCTCTTCCACTTTCATTTTTTTTCTTTCTTTCTCCTTCCCTTTATCTCTCCTCTCCCGCATGTCTTGTTCTTGTGCGAGGATTTCATTTGAAATTCTTTTCCTCTATGCATAAACTAATAGCTTGATCCCCAAGTCCGCTCTCTTCCTCGATCTCCTGATTTCCTCTTTATGGATTTCATGAGAGCAAAGGATACCAAAAATAAAATTGACAACTAAGAGTTCTTCAAATTTGCTAATTTCTTATGAAAATTTTGCAATTGATTTTCCTTTTTCTTTCTTTTCCATCACAAAAGTTCTGATGCAAATATAATATGAGTTTCTGTCATAAAATTCAATCAAGAAAGTTCTAAACTTGAATTAATACATGCTTGTTCTTTAAAATATGAACCTTAGTTATAGAAGCCACATAGTTTTCATTAGTTATAAACACACACACACACACACACTATATATCATTTCTTGAGATTTTATCAACTGGTTTAATTGCAAAGACAGAAAAATGAATTAATTAATCAGAACATTTCAATTTTTTTCTTAATTAAACATGATGTGATTGTTCTTTTTTGTTTAACAAAATTGATGTTTATTTCGCTTGCAATCTCAGTTGTGGCAGCCAAACACCCACTTGATGCTCTATGCATTTTCCTGATTACTGAATTGGATCACATACAAAATATATAAATAATGGTGATCTTTAATCTTTATGCCGCATAATGATAAAAGAATCGACCACCCAACTCATTCATCAATCAACCACCTCCTTCACCTCTGTGACATCTCTTCCTTGCAAAAAAATTGAATTCGTTCTAGTACCATTTCTTTCTTTCAAAAACTCTAAATTCATCCTATTAAGGTTGTTTTGGTATTAAATACTTAATTAAAGTTTCTATCTAGTCTTTTTCTACCATGCATTATAGTTTATAGTTATCTTGCTGTTAGTGTTATCTTTGTTTATTAAACTCTAGTGGTCATGCTATGTTATTTTGCTATTCTAGGTTATTCATAAGAATCATTATGTTGATATGGTTAATATGTGAGTTCAATTTTTTTAAAATTCATTTGACATATTTGCATGTTTTCATGATAATCATGACAATAGAATTGATATCTAATTGATTGGATGCTAGTCAAATTTTTATTGTAGTGTTTTTTGATGAATTTGACAATTGACTTTTATTTATTCATGTATTTAATAATTATTGTGGATGTTATATATTTATTTAAAATTCGAATACTCAAATCGAATATGTAAATAGAATCGAATTGAATACTTGAATCATTGTTTGATAAATGAATTTTGTAAAAAAAACAAAAATAAAATTTTGAATCGAATACTCTAATAGTATCGAATAATTCGAATATTAATTTCAAATCGAATACGAATCAATTTTAATATTCGAATAATAAACGAATACGAATATTCGAATAGTTTCAAGCATATGAATCGAAAATTTCGATTCGGTTACATCCCTAGTGATTAGTCATTGTCCAAGAGTAGTTGAGAGTCCAAGGCCCCGACTCCCGAGTGGGCAGGGGTTCTTAGTTAGCATTTATGGCCCTCAGCTCAGACCAAAAACCTGCGAGGTTGGCCCTCGACAGTCGCGACACAAAACATCAATATGTTTGATGAACTATTGATATGTACGGTTCAAACTTTGAAGGTGTAATTTGACTAGTCACTAGTAGTAAACTACTCCTACTTGACAAACTGAGGTCTTTTTGGAAATTAAGGATACACTTTTTTTGTTCAACTTTTCATTTCAACCTAATGTCAAGACTCAAGCACATGATTGGTTAGAAAAAAAACAAGGGCAACTGTCTCAACACAAAAACGCAGCACTTGCATGCTGCATTTTACTTTGCCACAAGCGTTTAAATGAACTTCTCTTTGATTAAGGTTCTTGTAGCTCCGTCACTCTTCCATCGCCAACTGGTTCAATGCCCACTGGTTCCCTCATCCCTGTTGTTTCTTAAATGAGCACTGCTACCGACCGTATATTTGGTGCTTGAATACACTATATATCTGCGTAAGAAGCAAACTGCAAACATATAGGTGAGGTTACTTGCTCTAACATATCATTCGGTAGTACAATACACAAAAGAATAAATCTCACCCCTTCAAAAAGTGTTCCAACGAACCGCAGCTTCTTATGGGTCCTGGAAAGTATTAATGTCTGCTGAGGCAGCTTAATATAGGCACATTGAAACAACAAATTGCCAACTTGAGATAAGTTTATAGTATCTATTAGAAATTTAACTACATAGCTACAGTACTGCCAACAAAGAAAGTGCTTTTGGTCTCAAGTAACCACTAGATTAGCATTTGAGTTTGTTGGCTGAACATTTCCAATATGGGTATCTAGTGTCAATCCTCACCATGCGAGCATCATTGTAGTGATGAACCATGTTTTTAGAAAGGACAGTGCTAGGTTTACAACTCCAACAACTTTTGCTACAACTAAGCCTTGATGAAGGGCAAAGTTGTTTTGGAGAAACACACCTTTGCCCTTCATCAAGGCTTAGTTGTAGAGAAAGTTGTAAACCTAGCATTGTTGTTTTAGAAATATGTTAATGTTGTTCATGCTTAGTTTACGAAAACCTGGTAGAATTTTTGCTAAGGTAGCTGTCATGTCTACATATATAGGAGTTGCTTAGCTTTCCTAGAGAGACATGTCATGAAGATGCATAAATCTAGAAGGAAAGGTTGTCTTAGATAGAATGTTGCCTACTATAGTAGAGGTTATGCCACATCACTTTAGGTGATTGCCACGTAATTAACTAGTTTTCCCTAAACTAAGACCTATCGTACGAGAACGTACTAGACTCCGGGAAATTGCCTAAAGGGGGGCCGAGGTTGAGTGCTTTTAGCCTAAGGGTAATGATGCCCAGACCTCTACGGCTGCACCTCGGCTCTATTAATGGGCTCCACGAGTAAACTGGCCGAAGGTCAAGATGCTCCGTTAGGATGACATCTTGTTTGACCCTATGAGAATCCAGTTGGCCCTAGAGCCCCGATCTCTGAATATTAGGGTTCCAAGGAACTAACTCTACGCCTGAGGTAAGGGGCAACAACTTACCGCTAGCACTTACATCCGTCAAGGATGACCTAACTTAAGGCACTACCGGGTGATTTACTCTAAGTGCAACGGCAGGTCTAGGGTCCATGAACCCTTAAAAGATCGATCCGGTTTTTAGGAACCTTGGGGTTATTGGTTTGGTGGCTGAAGTCAAGAGAAAGTCTCACCCGTTGTATGCGTACGATACCATGCACATGCGGCGCGTGCGACCTGATCACTAAGAGAGAAAGAGTTGATTGTGGTCCCCACTTATGGGACACTTGTCTTATGATCATTGCATGATCACTAGGACGATGACACCTAGCAGGGAATATTCCCTGTGTCATCCTACATTCACTTTAAATAGAGGTGAAAACCTCATTTTCAAGGATCGATAATCATTTGATAAAATTCACTTGATTGAGAACTTAGTGAGTACTAGAGAGAGAACTCTTTGACATTAGCCTCTGCCATCTTTCTCTTTGTCTGATCAGTCTTGGCTTCCCCTCGATCCTTTACTCTTTGAGGTTCTTTGATAGCAACGTGTCACACCTAACTCTTTACCCCAGCACACATCACATCCTCCGGGACACTCACATTCTGCAAGTGTAGTAATTAAATAGCTTTCGGCTAAGAAAACCCAAAGAGAATTGTAGCCTTCGGTTCATATTCTATGCCTTAAAATAAGTGGCAACTATGGGTAAGAAAAGTTAACTATGTAACTACTCCGATGTATAGTGAGGAATCAAGCTTAAGTTGACCGAGCAGTTCACAAGTGTCATAGCGTCACAGCCAATTCGAGCCTCCACTTCCTTCACCTTAGTTTCTCGAGTGGTATGCTTATTATCTTCTCATCAGCCTTGTTTCCTTTAGCTGACGATCCAATTCTTCTTCCTTAGCTGAAATAGCTTCAACTTTGGCATCAATATCAACCAATTCTTGTAAAGCTGGATTCTTCGATTTCAATTCGACAACCTTTGCTAAATGCTTGAGAGCCCAAGACAAGGTACACTTTAGCATGGACTGCGCGTCTTGCAATGAGCCTCTTAGGCTAACTATCTCATATTCACCCAATAATAGTGGAGAGAAATTGTCCCATCCATTGATAAAATATAGACAAGCATGTTTCCTAACTTGAAGCACTATGAAATCTTATTTCAGTAAAGATGTCCGAAAATTTTGCATCTATAGCGACGAGGAGCTTCCAATCGAATTCACTCACCTTATGTCCTTTCCAGCTAACCAAAGCAGAAGGAAGTCCCTTACCAAAATCCGAACGTAGGTTGGTAGGTATTGGAGGCTCTATGTGCGAAAGGTTGTTGTTAGTCATACTAGAGTCGCGGCTCTCTGGGTTAACTAATGGCAGGATGTTGTCAGGCTCTTCATCGGTGTGAGTACCAGTGTAGACACCCCAATTTCATACCCCTGGTATGTGACATGACATAAAATATCAAGACATGTTAAAACATTAACAAATGTCAAGTTACAGGGTCAAAAGTGCAAAAGGACAAAGCAGGATGCACAAAAGAGTGAAATGCAGGGTTCAAAGCGTCAAAAATCGAAACTGTGAATAGTAGTGGCACCACCCACACCAACTCTTGGCATGGCGCCAAGAATGGCCTTGGTGGCGCCCAGAATGGCCTTCCCGGCTCCCAGATTCTTCAACAGTTGCCGTAAAGTCCAATTCACTCTATGGCTGGTATAATCGATCAATGCGCATGAAGAAAAATTAATTCCTTCGATGTCCCTCACTCTAGCCTATAAATAGAGGCCTTTGGGTCCGCCTTCAGCACACCATTTCATCGATAAAAATTCTCTACTTTCTCGTTACGCTGAAGAAATAGAGAGCGAAGTGAGATAGTGAGCGATCACCTCAAAAAGCCTTGAAACCCTGCCAAACCTCCTCCAAACACAAAACCAACCGGTACAAGTGAGCCTTAGCCCCCCCAGCTAGGTATCCACCCTATTTCCCCGGTCCAAAAATCGTGGAAAGAGCAGTTGTTCTGCCCGATTTAAAAGGCCAAATCAGCCAGAAATAAGTCGTTATTTTGCCCGATTTCAGCCTACCTCAAGCAAACACAACAACCAAAATAAACAGTTACTCTGCCCAAATCCCGAGGCCGAAAGTAACTTTCGAAACGATCACTGCAGAATCCACACACACACAACAACAAAAAGACTCCTCTCCCCGAAGGGACGTAGCGAAGCACACCTTAGGCCGTCAGTAGGTAAGTTTTAAAGTTTTATTTGTAAAAGTGTTATTTCCAATCCGGCCCAATGTAGATATATAAGCAGTTGTGTTGCCCAAATATATGTAGAAAATAGCACTAAAAAGAGCCGTTATTATGGCCAAATATTTTCAAGTATATCTGTAATTATTTGTAAAAAGACAGTTGCAAGTCTGTAAATAATGTAGACACAATGGATGTACTTGTAGGCAGTTAATGCTTTATTTATATGTTAAATAAATATAACAAAAAGCATATTTTAGCCAAAAACCGTTTTTTGAGACCGAAAGGACGAGTTGGGTGCCTAGCATCTTCCCAACTCGTAACTTAGCCTCCGGACCCGTTTTTATTATTTCTGGTTTTCTTTTTTTGGTTTTGCTTTATTTATTCCTCAAAATAAAGATGGCGACTCTAAAATATTTTGGATTCAGTGGGGCCTCGCAACATCTTTCCTTGCACTTTTCCGTTTTCCCCTAAAAAAGGGAAAATAGGAATGGAAAGGTGATGTATTCCTATATCCTGGTATCTCCTAAACAAGAGATAACTTGATATAGAAAACCCAAAGCACCCATAGTGATTCGAAATAGGCCATAAGTCTATTTTCATAAAATCCATAGTGGGGGCGCCGCAACATTCCTTCTTTGCACTTTTTCGCTCTCCCCTAAAAAAGGGAGAATGAGAATGGAAGGGTGATGCATTCCTATATCCTGGTATCCCCTAAAAAAGGGATAACTTGACATAGAAAACCCAAAGCTCCCATATTAGATCAAAAATCCACTAAAGGCAACCGAGGCGCATTCAAACGCGCTATTCTGACAACACTCCTCTCGCACTTTTGATTTCGTCTTCCCCTAGAAAAGGGAGGGTGGAACGAGAGCAATAGATGTCACCGCATCCACACGTACGCGCACCCCTATCCAAGGGCGCGCGGGGCGCGGGCGCAATTTCCCGGGAACCCACAGCCAGCATTAGTTTTAGGTGTTGATCTCATTTGTATTTGAAGATTGACACCATCATCACCTTCAGATTCTACCACAATCTCTTCATCATCTAGCTCTGGAAGCTTGTTCATATTCCATGTCATGCCAGTTATCAACGGGTTCATCGAAATTCCCTACCCCATGCTCATCACCCTTAGTTCGACTATTGCTATCATTATTTGAGGACCCATATTCTACCTCGTGCATTTGGTCGGAACCAACAGAATCACCATCTATGTCTACGATTTCGGGAGAAGTTTGGGGCAGAACATTATCCGCATGTTGGGGCAGAATACTCTTCACATGCGCAAAGTCCTTGCCTTTACCCTGCTTTGATGGCACCACACTGGCGACATGTTTGTCCACTAAAGGTTTCTCAATGATTTTCCGCTTCGGGGCCTGCTCCTTAACATCTCTCTGAACCTGGGGAGCATGTAACTTAATGGGATGGTACTCAGAAAGGGGAAAAGTAACGAAAATAAAAAAAATAAAAAAACAGGGGTTGAAACAAGAAAATGTGGTCAAAGGCTTACTCGTTTCTTTCCCAAAGCTAATGGCATAGCACCTTTAATGGGAATCGTTGTCACCGCTTCATCTTTCTTTCCAGATTTGGGGGGGGTCATCTTCAAAGTCTATATATTTGCTTTGCGGACCTATCCAGTCGTCGTCCCTAGCAGGTGGAGTTTTCATAATTATGTTATTCTTAGCTAATGGGACCAACTCTGATGGAGGCGTTCGCTCTTGTGTTGACTGCAAGTAGCTAAGAAACCCCACGCTTTGTGAAGCCTAATATGATCAAGCAGCAAGGGTTCTCTTCAAATACCGAATTGTGGCTGGAAAAATTAACTGCCCCATCTGGCATGCTTCGTTCAATAAATTACTCTCAAGGAACCGACGAAAACTTTCCTTGTATGTTCTTTTCACAATGGCTGATCGAGGCGCCTGCTCATCAAATCCACATTGTCGGGCACATCTTTGAGGACTATACACGCGGGAGACCCCATTCTCTACGTCGTTATACGTGGGTAGCCATGAAGGATAGGCATTACACATTACATACATCTATCGCCCGATTGGTTGTGAGTGGTGCGTAAATGACTTCATTGTAGTTTTGGGCCCGTAAAATGAGGAGCTCATGCAATTCCTAGGAACATAAGAATACAGACGAAAGTGAAACAACTTTTCATTATCTAGGTAATTTTGTAGCCTGTGTGAACACGATTTCTTATCTCATCAGTGTGTTCTCGGGCAGAGCACATTATCTCGCTTCTTCAAATCATTTTTGGGTTGAGCAAGATGTGGAAAATGCTCAAAAATCCACATTTGAATCAAGGACAAGGGAAGGAATCCGAGTAAGTCAACTTTTAAAGCCGAGTACTGTATGGTCCAGCCGAGAATAAAGGTTACCCAAGATCATTGCTGCTAGTGGAATCTCCTTGCCTAAAGATAAGTGTACTGCCAAATCCACATATTCCTTAACTAGTCCGTCGCCCGGGGATCCAGGCATAAAAAATTGGCTGATCAACGCCAAAATGTAAGCTGTCAAGTGATTCTTATGACGTATGAACTCCCCGTCTAAAATAGAGGAGTTAGCATAATCATGGAAGCAATATCTTTGCCACCCCGAAAAATCTTTCTTGTTGCTAGCATCGACAAGACGACTCCTTCAGCTAGAGCAATTAGCTAACCATTCTTTAATGATTCTAATTGTTTCTTCTTCTTCTTCGGAGAAGGGATTTGCTAAAGAGAATTCCCCAACATAATCGAGACTCGTAAGTTCAACTATATCCTCGAGCGTACAAGTTATTTCCCCATAGCTAGTTATGATAGTGTGCGTGTCGATACTTCACCGCGAGAGAATCGGGTTTAGGTGATCTAGATTCTTGTTCAGGCGCAATGTACGGAATGCCCGGACAGTATCATAAAGTCCAGCTGATTTTAGAATTTAGCTGGAGTTGGCTAAAATGAATTTAGTCCACTTTTCCCATTCACCAGCTCCTCCACTAGGGCCCATCAATTGCACAAAGCACCATGAGAAATCACCTCGCTCAATACGCAAACGAAGGAACGAGTCTCCTTCCATGTACACTATCTAACCCTCTGTTGGCTCTTCTCCGGTTGTAATGGGTTTCTTAACTGGTTCACCCTCTTCAAAAAAGTCCTGAAATATCAAACAAAATACATCATCATCACAAAACATCGGGGATCTATGGTACATACTCTCTGGCGGCATACTTCTCGAATTTGATTCCTTGCCTTTGCCCTTTGTTGGCGGTGCGCGAACACAGCCAATGTCAAGTTGCGCTTTTGTTGGAGCAGAACCAGATCTTACCATCATCTTTAAAAAAAAGTATAAATCGAAAGGGATTACAACTCGGTACCTGATATAGAGGCCATCAACAGAGAGGGGATGCAGGTAGGGGTGAGCTTGGTCCGGTTCGGTCCACTTTTTTGGAAAAACTAAGAGAACCAGGACCAAACCAATAGTCCGGTTCTTAAAAAATATAGAACCATGACCAACCCAATATGTCTGAGAACCAATACATTGGTCCGGTCCAGAACCAATTGAAGACGTACGAGAACCAGGACCAGACCAATACGATGCATATCTTTGATCAATGGGATAACTAGATTTTCTAAAAAACAATGATCAATAATCAAATCATGTTCTTCCTTCATACAACATTTTGTTGGGTTCATTGTTCTTGTGAAAATAAACTAAAGGTAAAAATTATTACTTCCAAATTAATAAAGATAAACGAAAAAAAAAGTTGTAAGGTAATTTATTGCAAGTCATCTTCCTCTCTGATCCCCTTCAGGTTAATTTAATTAATTTATAGGTAATAATCCTTCAAACTAATAATGTTTGGAATTACAAAAAGAGGTAGGAAATTAATGTTTTTCCCTCCTATTTTCTCTTTAATCAAATAAGCAAACTTGGTTGAATATTGAATCAAATTATTATATATTTTCTTTAGCTTGTAAGTTGTATCCTTTTTATTATCTTTTTATCAATTTATATATATATATATATATATATATATATATATATATATATATATATATATATATATATATATATTATACTATATTAGTATATTATATATAATAAAATAATAATAAATACACATTGGTCTGGTTCGGTCCGGTTCTGTGTTTTTTGTTTCTGGAACCGAGGACCGACCCAATTGTCCGGTTCTGTAAAAATTCAGATCCAGGACCAATCCAAAGTATTGGTCCGGTCCATTTTTGACTGGTCCGGTCCGGTTCCGAAAAACTTCTGCTCACCCCTAGATGTAGGTGTATATATACTATTTATATCATTGAGGTTGTTTTTAGTGGGTAATTTTAAAGGCAATGAGGCACGATATCCACGACGGGAAGACACGAGCATATCAATACACAGATTTTATCTTTATCACAAAAAGAATAATACATTTTCTTTTACGTGAAGCTTACAAAATTAGAACCTTCGAAAAATATATATTCATATATTTTTCTTCGTTGAGTCTAAAGGTACACGGTGAGAGGGACAACTTTCTCCTCGAGGAGATCATTTTTTTTAGAGACATCATGTTCAACTAAAGGGGTGACGAAGCAGATGTTTGATCATATTATCCGACGGTTTTTCTTTGCTCAAGAACATTCAGATGATCTCCTTTGGGATTTATTTCAGTCCTAGCACTCTAAAGTCTTTAGTTTCGGAAATTAGAAGGATGCAGTAGCAAAACATCCGCTGGTTTCAAGTGGGACTCACTGTGTCATGAGGTCTCATGCGTGGATTCAAAACTTCATATTTTACAGGACAAAGTTCAGAAACTTCAAGGCGGTCGGTAGCACACAGGTACATGACCTAAGACTAGTAAACGTCCTGCTTTTATTAGATAGGTGAAGACACTTCAACATGTACGGAAATTTCAGAAAGTAAAGCAAATAGAAGCAGAATCATAACAACATATTATCCAAGGTGATACAACTGAGGCACTGAACAAATTGCACACTACTACCAGGTTAAATGGAGAGAAACAAGACTGTGCTGGCCTGGGATAAATTTTTTAAAAAACATTGAAACAGAGGGGGAAGAGAGAAGCAGTGCAGTAACATCATCGAAAAGAGTTGGCAACATTTTGGCTTACCTGCTTCGTCGCAGCCTGGGGGTTGTAGCAAAAGCACTATGAAAATCAAAGAGGAACTTAGAAGAAAGTTTGCAAGTTTGTTGGTTTATTTTCTTTGGCACAGCCTTCAGAAAACGCGATGATATTATAAATATCCAAGAGAACTGGAAGAATGCTTAGGAGTATAGCCTTACAGTAGCTTCCCAAGAATACCTTTGGGAAACATACCAATTGCCGAAGAAGAGGTGTGATGCCCTTCTCTAGTAGCAGCTATATATATATATACCTACTTGCCTAGTTTTGCAGAAACCCAACTGGAAAAGGAGTCTAGGTTTGAACATGACTACAGGAAGAAATCTATTTAGAATGGGACTCTGTCCCCGAAATCTCAACTAACCCAATCCTTCCATGTCATAACCTAGTTTGAAAGGACACTCTTTGGGCTAAACTACTTCAGTACGGAACCTCGCTGCTGGAAACCCGGACGACCGAAGCCTCTTGCAAAGATTCTTTCTTGTGGCAACTTACTTTGAGCCAAAACTTCACTTGCCGCAACTCCTATTGTGGAAATCCACTTGAAAAAGTACTGCTTCGCGAAACTGATGAGGACTGAAACCTATTCTCCTGAAACCCTATCGGAAAGGTAGTCCTTGTGTGGAGTTAATTGATGGACAAATACTGCCAAGACTCTCCATTGTCGCATCATTGACTACAACAACCTCCTTGGAAAAGAATCGCTTCATGAAATTGACGAAGACAGAAACCTCACCTTTGGCGGAACCCTCAATTATGGCACCATATTGTTGCTGAAGTCCTACCTCTCGATGTCTCTTCATGCCGAAACCTTCCAAAAAGGATTGTCACGATAAATTCATCAGTTCATCAGCTTGCCTTTGGCAATACTTTCTCTTGCCTTGCCTTGATTTTACCTAAATTCTGGTTTGCGGCTCCTGCCGAAATCACATGCTGAAGGTCCTGCTGAAACCTTTTTCAAAACCCTTGCCCGAAATATCTCCTCAAATGTGTCTGTGTTGGAGAGTTTTTACTCTAGAATCCAAGTTGCTTAACTAAAGCCCCTACAGAAAAAGAAATTGTTACCTAAACCCCTTTGGTAAATAATCAATTTTACCTAAACCCCTTTGGTAAATAATTATTAGTTTACCTAAAGCCCCAATAAAGTTTACCTTGTAACCTAAACTCATTCGATAAATAACGAGTTTTATCTGAAGCCCCTCAAGAAGCAAAGCTTGGTACCTAAACCCCTTCCGAACCTTATTAACTCTAGACAGAGTTAATGCTCAAAGTGAACCATTGGATTCCAAATTACTTAACTTGAAAACCTGAACTCGAGACTCGAAATTCTCAATCTGGACAAAGTTCCTAAACTTACCTTCTGTTCCGGAATCCCCAACCCACATACTCAAACCCAAGGCATCTGAACACTTCCATTGAACAAAAAATTTACTTCAGAAACTGAAGTCCAGAAATTTACTTCAGAAACTGAAGTTCAGAAGTTAACTTCCGAAACTGAAGTTCAAAAATTGACTTCAGAAGTCCAGAAATTTACTTCAGAAATTGAAGTCTAGAAATTTACTTCGGAAATTGAAGTTCATAAATTAACTTCTGAAACCGAAGTCCTGAAATTGACTTTAGAAACTGAAGTCCAGAAATTTACTTCAGAAACTTAAGTCCAGAAATTGACTTCAGAAATTTAAGTCCAGAAATTGACTTCGGAAATTGAAGTCCTGAAATTTACTTCTGAAACGGACGTTCATAAATTTACTTCAGAAACTGAAGTCCAAAAATTTACTTCAGAAATTGAAGTCTAGACATTGAAGTTCCTTCAATTGAGTTCAGAAATTGAAGTTTATAAGTCGAGTTTTGAAATTGAGTTCAGGCATGTATTCTTGTTGGGAATAAAATTTTCAAGGGTTAGTAAAAAAAAGGGGGGGGGATGATAATTGTTGGCTCCTCCAAGCTCATACATTAAGCAATTCTTTTGATTTTGCTTGCGGACACCCTCAGAAGTGAATATCCACACGCAAGGGGGAAACATGTGAAGAATTACCTATGTCAGAGCTAAGGCAAATAAATCTCAAGGGGACAATCTAAACTAAATCTTCCCAGGGAAATTTTCAAACCAAAAAAAAAACAAACAAACAAAAACACAAAAAGAAAAGTTTCGAATTTTTTTTATACATGACTAAGCTGAGCAAGAATGTTCAGTTATGGAATTTTATGAGTAACCAAGCTGTGCAAGAATGTTCGGTTATGGAATTTTATGCGTGCAAACCTTTACTTCGTAACGTTTCCCACACAAGGGGACAAATGTAGTAGGGGTTATGACACATCATTTCAGGTGATTGCCACGTAATTACCTAGTTTTCCCCAAACTAAGACCTACCGTACGAGAGCGTACTAGGCTCCAGGAAATAGCCTAAAGGGGGGACGAGGTTGAGTGCTTTTAGCCTAAGGGTAATGATGCCTAGACCTCTATGGCCGCACCCCAGCTCTATTAATGGTCTCTACGAGCAAACTAGTCAAAGGTCAAGACGCTCCGTCAAGATGACATCTTGCTGACCCTATGAGAATCGAATTGGCCCTAGAACCCCGATCTCTGAATATTAGGGTTCCAAGGAACTAACTCTACGCCTAAAGTAAGGGGCAACAACTTTCCGTTGTCACTTACATACGTCAAGGATGACCCGGCTTAAGGCACTACTAGGTGATTTACTCTAAGTGCAACGGCATGTCTAGGGTCCATGAACCCTTAAAAGACCGAGTCGATTTTTGGGAACCTCGGGGTTATTGGTTTGGTGGCTGAAGTCAAGAGAAAGTCTCACCCATTGTATGCGTGCGATACCACACACATGCGACGCGTGCGACCTGATCACTAAGAGAGAAAGAGCTGATTGTGTTCCCCACTTATGAGACACTTGTCTACATGATCAATAGGATGATGACACCTAGCAGGGAATATTCCATATGTCATCCTACATTCACTATTAATAGAGGTGAAAACCTCATTTTCAAGGATCGATAATCATTTGATAGAATTCACGTGATTGAGAACTTAGTAAATACTAGAGAGAGAACTCTGTGGCATCAGCCTTTGCCCTCTTTCTCGTTGTCCGACCAGTCTTGGCTTCCACCCCGATCCTTTACTCTTTGAGGTTCTTTGATAGCAACGTGTCACAACTAACTCATTACCCCTGCACACATCACATCCTTCGGGACATTCACATTCTACACCTACAAGCCTCTTCTCTTCCATTTGATCCATTGTTGGGCAAGGTACCATTGCATCTATATATTGTTAGGTATTGCGCACATCACCTTGAAATGGGCTGAATGAAGAAATAGTTTAGTAAACTAATTAGATGATAATCAAATTTCTCGTACTTGTTTCAAGGGTAAGGTATATAAAAATGACACGACCGGAAAGTTTTTGTTATAGCACAAGTACTTATTGTTGAGTTGGTCCACAAATATGAGATAATCCAAGTGCAGCTTTTGCGGCCAGTACTTAGCAAAGAGCCTAAGAGCACCACCATTGTTCAATTCTTCAACTTCTTCTTATTAAGAAATCCAAAGCATACAATGGTGGATCTTCTTATCCTACTTCCTAAATTTGCCACATAGGAGAGAGAGAGTGAGGGCTTCCTAAATAGGAAGAAATTTTTTGGGAGAGAGGAAGAAAGAGGGGCGGCTGATGTTGACCTTTATGGTGTGTGTGTGGGGGGGGGGTAGGGTTTTGTATTTATGTAGGATGGTGTTAAATTTAATATTTTTTATGTAAGAAGATGTGTAAGAAGATTATACAATGGGAAGATATACTTTTAAGTGGGTAAGAAGATAAAAATGTGTAGGTGGCAGTGAGACCCAATTAAGAAGTTGCGTAAGAATTTTATACACTCGTGATGCTCTAAGAAACATATGGAAATTTTTCAGTGAAGATAACTCCAGCAATATATAAAGGTTTGAATTTTCATGATGTGGAATATCTATGTACATCTAAAGGTAATCAAGAGTCGGATAAACCAAATAATTTAGTTAAGAGTCTGCGATGAAGCTATATTTATTTAGAAAAACTGAATTTACGAATTTATTTTCCCATGAAACTTACTTCTTTGACTGTGATTCCTTCCTGTAAGCATGTACAAGATTGAAGAATCACAACATAGATTGAAGTTCAAAAGTCGGAAGTTCTTAATTGACTAGAAACTAGAAAGTAAAGACTACTTGTTTATTAGCATGGTCTGCATATGATAGTTGTAACCGAGTAGGGACTAAAAATGGTCCCCTAACTGCTCTTTTGTGTTGTCGAAGACCTGCTTGCGATGACCTTAGTGTATCATCAACATCCAAACCTGGAGATGAACTAGTGGTCACTTTCCCTTTACTGTGTGAATTTGATTCTGACTTATATGTAGTATAGTCTGATGAAGATTGAAGGTGAAGGTAAAAGTAGTTTCAATACCTGAAGGCTGTGAAATCTTCATATTTCCCGATATGCTAGAATCCACTGAAGCAACGGGACCAGAGCTCAGAGCTCAGAGCTCAAGATTTCTGCTCCTGGATTTATAATTGATTTGATGCCTTTGAGTTGACATGGACCGACCAACAAGTTTTGTTAGGGGTATTATTTCTGGATTTCAGTTTACAAAACCTTGAATTCACTTGTCTACGACTATCAGGAAGCGAGCCATGGGACAAAACAATTCCTGTATACGTAGCCTGTAGGTGTAAATTCCACCTTAAAATTATCTCTCGATGTTTGAAGATGCCTCTGTAGTCTGTACTAGGAATCCTGACATAAGAGGTCTCTTGATCATATGAACAGTTCTGTGCCTCCCAAGTTCTTCCTCCTTTGGGCCTTAATGCATTGAGTATTGACTCCCTAAAGAAGAGCATATAATTCACAAGATTAACCAAACACCAAAGAGGGAACCAAAATACATGATTGGGGATTCACGAGTGTTTAAACTCAAAGAATTAGAGGAACATTATTAATGTTCCCCAACCATCCGATAAAATTAAAACAGAACATGTTTTACCAATTCTCCAGCTTCGCTCAGAATGTTGTTTGCAGATATGTTTGATGTAATTGTAGACTGAACGTGATCCCATGGTTTTCTACATAGCATCGTCAAGTTATTACCTGATAAAGACCAATTAACAAAAAATTTCACCATAATCCGTACATTTTTTTGACTTTCTAGGATCTACATTTCTGGTAGAAATATTTCTCTTTGGTGCTTCAGCTTGGTGACTAGTATTTCAAATATCAGTACCTTCAATTCCCCATCTTTGCAAGAATGTACGTTTGCTACCCACAAAGGTATATCTTGTCACAACCTACAAAACTATATCCCAATCCATTAGTGTTTTGGACAAAAATTAGCAATTTACTAATCTCCTTCAAATCATGTCTCAATTCGTATTTCATTCAATCTTAGCCCTACACATGTCTTGTTATTTTACTCG
This sequence comes from Codonopsis lanceolata, assembly GCA_013146195.2. Lineage (NCBI taxonomy): Eukaryota > Viridiplantae > Streptophyta > Magnoliopsida > Asterales > Campanulaceae > Codonopsis > Codonopsis lanceolata. Next base: position 127,098,244 of record CM028381.1, on the reverse strand, counting down.
GACTTTTTCTTACAATGATACGAGTAAGGATAAAATTCAAGGAGATATGAAGTTTATACAAGATTTAAATCAATTACTAGTCCATTCCAATATTCTAAAAATCGTTAAGCGGGCGGCAAATCGGCATAATAAACCTTATTGTGATGATTTTTCGTAATATAACATAATTAATAATATTAAAACAAAATTACCCTTGATTTTAAATTTCTCTCCTCTTTCTTATATATTTTCAAGAGTTATTATAAAAAAATTAAAACACAAAACCTATTTATTAAATGGTGAAACCAATATATTTTGTTTTTTGTCATTTAACTATACCATTTCTTTGGTGGGAGAGTAGTGTGTATTACAATTTCATTAGCAAAAAACTACATTAGCAGTACTGTAATTAAATAAGTTTGTCATTTAATTACTACTACTACAATTTACTTATTTGGTGGGGCTGTGGGAGAGGTGTGTATATCAGGTCCATACACCTAAGTAACGCCGTTCTCTCCCTACCGAGTACAGGCTACAGTCCAAAGCGGAAAAAAAACCTTCCCCCTGTGCCTGTCTTGCATCTCTGATCAAACCCCCTGCGGCTGCCCTCGAATTCCCTCCCCTCTCCCTAATTATTGGTCTCTTCTTCATTATTTCTCCGAAGCTCTAGGTGATTAGATATCAGATTAAACTTCAATTTTGTCAACATTTCATGTAATTGAAAATAAAAGCCCTAAATCGACATCACGACTTTGACGCTGTACTCATCTCTCATCTGCTGCAAAGAAATCGAGGCGTTATCGGTCGGTTCTTCAAGGTTTGATTGTCTCTCTTCTGTTTTTCAGTTCAATTGCTTGAGCCGCGTTAATCGGCGCTAGAAGTGACTAGTCGGCGATTTTCTTCTCCGGCAACTTTTGGTCCGATTTGGCGTTAGAACACTGTTAAGAGAAATATGAGGAAATCAATGGCATGGGGATCTACCAGGATCATTACAGGGACCATAGCCGGTGGCATTCTGGGCTTCTATGTCATGCACCGCCTCGAAAATGACTACAAGGTTCAGTTCCCAGCTTGAAAACCCACTATAATTTTACTTGTTAATCTTTTACTCAATTTTAATTCACTGATTTTAGGGGTTTCTAATTATCTATCTTAATTTGCATACATGCAGGAAAAGTGGAATGAAAGATTGAAGAATTACGAACAAGAACTGATCAGGAAGAAAGAAAAGTCTAATGAATTTGAAAAGTCCCTCTAGTTTCGGCCAATCTTCGAAATAAAGGTTATTAGGGCTAAATTAGATATGGATAGGTTTCTTTGAGGAGATGAATCTTGTTAACATTTTCGGGAATGGGAATCAGGAATGTGAGAACAGATAAGATCTGTGTATTTTTGTTGCCTTTGAGGTGAACTGCTACGTGCGTGTTCTATATATCGGATCTGCGTATGGATTTATTCATATTTAGTCATTGTTGTGGAAAAGCTTGCTCTGTGGTTAATTGAAAACTCCTATCCGCCTCTTTAGGTTACTGTTGCAGAGCGCAGACCTTAATTTGAGATGAATGGTTTGGGTTTGGTTTCCACGTGCGCATAGTTTAATCAATGTTAAATTGTTTATTTCTCCAAAAGACAAGACTACCAAGAAAATTATCACTACTTGTTTTGTTTCTATATTGTTTTTTTTTTTTGCTTGATACGACACCCGATTAAAAAGAAGTAATTTACTCAGATTATTATTATTGTTTTAATATGTATTTGTATCTTACTTATATAAAAAAAGTATTACAGTAGTATCTTTAAAATCCATATTTGTTTAAAAAAGAAAGTTTACAAAGAAAAACATAGTACTCATAATTTAGGCACGGAGGAGCATATGCTTTGTGCTCAGCAACCGTAACCACTAACCGTGTTGCTTTAGAGGTTTCTGTTGCAGAAAACATTGACGCTTGAGTTTGTTGATTACTTACAAGATCTTTGAGGAGCGGACATTGATGAGCCACTTCTTGCATATTCAACTTCTCAACCAAGACTATCTAGCACTTGCATATGATAGCAGATTTTGACATAGTTCAAGGACTAATGGTGAATTTAATCAAAACACATTGTTTGGTCAATGGTCATCACTTTTGAAGTTTGGGGATTGATAGTGAACATTGGCATAGTACAGGGATTAATGATGAATTTAACCATATTTCTTACATTTGAATCGTAAAGTACTTTTATTGAATGCCAAGTGGGAGGATAGGGATCATATACCATTTCACCATGAAATTCGATAACTACTAGCAGTATCGGTCTTTTTTTTTTTCTTTTGCAAAATGTATCTTGCATTCTTAGTAGGATTTAGAAAATTTTCAAAAGAAAGCAACTTTCTGGTAATTTTGTTTTCTTCAATTCATTTTACGAATTCTCGAAAACTATTTTTAGAGTGAGCTAACCACACCTCAATTTCCTATTTCTACACCTCATTATTCTCTACACCTCACTTTATTTCCCAAATCTATCTCTATATCCCACCTAACTACCCATTTTACCCTTCTTAATCTAAGCGATCTATCTCTCTTCCTCCCTCCGTCTTCTGCCCTCTGCAAGCGATTTGCTATCCCTCCATCTTCCTCCCTGCAAGTGACCTGCTCTCCCTCCGTCGATTGCCACAAGCCTTCCTATCTCTGTCCATCTACTACCAGGTTAAGTTGGAGCCAACTCCAATCCGAGCGCTCACTCTCTCCTCCACTCCGATGTCGCTCCAGTAAGTAGCTGTCGCCGCCGCCCCAACTTCAGTACACTCGTCATCTTCATCGCCGGCCACCTCTAATTTAGGGCAAATCTCAAATCAGACCCAACACATCCATCCCTAGATTCAAGTATCAACTTGGAGCCATGTTTCTTTATCTCTCGATCTCCTGTCATCTCCCTCCGACACCAGATCCGTCTCTGATGTCAATTATCTCACACTGGTTGAACTCCAATGAAAGCGTTTGTCTCATGGTGGCCGAACGCCCTTAAGTCATTTCATCACACCAAGGCTGAACCTATCCCAACCATTTCATCACATTAGGGTCAAACATTATTAAATGTAGTAGAATGATTTTTTGGTCTTTTTAGTTGATGGCATTTGTATAATATTTTTGAGTGGAATATAAAAATAAGAAATTAGGTGTGGTTGACACAGGTCCTATTTTTATCTCATAAAAGCTCAATCGGAATAAACACGCAGTTTCGGAAACAAACTTTGTGAAGTTAACAAACATTAATAGTGGAGTAATTTACCGACTAAACAAAGGCATCGAAAAAAAAGAAGAGCTTTGATAGCAGACACTCCACTAGAAGTCTCCTCCATGGCTGTCACTCGTGCTTCTGCTCCTCTAACTCACAAGACGAAGGCGATCAACAAGAAACCCATGCCCAAGAAGAAACAGCAGACCCGCAAGACAGCAAACACTTTTACTACTACTTCGAGGTCGACCACCGAGTCGGTCAGCACCCCACATTAATCCCAAAACAAGAACCAACAGACCAACTCACTTCTCCGACTCCCACTCGTAAGCGGTCAAAATCACCAGGGATCCGGCTTATTGGGCGTCGAATCTACGATTCTGTTAATGGCAAGACTTGTCATCAGGTCACATTTCCCCTAATTGCAAATGCATGTTTCTCGCTTATATATAATGTGCGTATTCTTGTGCGCTCGCATGCGTTGTTTGATTCAGGTTTTTAAAGTTCTGAAAATTTGGTTGGATTTGGATTTGATGATGGCCAGTGTCGACAAAAGACCATGGATTTTTCCGTCACTTGCATGAATCAGACTGCTGACAAGCAATGTACTATCCATTTCTGTCACATTTGTCTCTCCAACAGGTCTCCAATCTTTATCTCGATGAAATTTTGATTCGCAGATGTTTTTACGGAATTGATAAAATTCTCTCCTTTGGTATGCATAATTAATTACATGTTGTTAAGCTATGTTTGGTTTGAACGTGGGTGGGGTTTTCGAGGCAGATATGGAGAGAAAGCTGCAGAAGCTGCGGCAATGAGTGATTGGAAATGTCCCAAATGCAGAGGTGTTTGTAATTGTAGTTACTGCATGTATGTGTTTTCTTGTCTACTGCTAGATCAGTTAGTTATTTTCCCATTTAATGATTTGATTATTTTGTCTTTCTTCCGGGAAGTTGGAGATGTGTAATGAATTCAAAATGGGCTATTAATGTAGGAAGAAACGAGGTTGTTGCCCTACTGGGATTCTTTCCCGTGCCGCAAAGGCAAATGGGTTTTCTTCAGTTTCGGATTTGTTGAATGTGAAGGGCTCTGAGATGATCAAGGAGTATGGAGGTGTCTCTTCGAAGAAAAGAGCTGCTTCTAGCGAGGTTATAGATTAAAGCATATGATTCTTTAAAGTTTATGTATGCTCAGTTCTAGTTGACAAGAATGATAACTTTTGTTTACCAAGCTTTCATTATCTTTGTAGGAGGAGGTAGGAGCAGTTTCGACAAAACGAAGGAAGAAAAATGGTGTCGTTGGAAAAATTGATGCACAGTTAAAGTCAGAGCCTTTTAAATGTCAAGGACATGTGAAGAAAAATGATAGTTTGAGAACAAAAAAGGGAAGTTCTAAGAAGAACTCTAAAAAGATTGTAAGATGTGCCGAGGCTTCACCCAAAAAGCGAGCTGCTTCAAGCAAGGTATGATAAGAATCTGCTGTTTGAAAATTTTCTACTATTATTCCGCATGGATTAAGTGTTGTATTTTCCCCATCATTTACTTAATCCCTCCTACAGGAGCCTGCACTAGCGACTGCAAGAAGTTGCATGAAAGGGAAAGGTTTGGATATGATAAAAGATGCAGGATCTAACAAGACGAATACAAGTAACAACAAATTGGAAAAGGCAAGGAAGGTGTACCAGAATGGCAGTGCATCTGTATACAATGTTCATACTAAGAACAATAGAAATATGTGCGATAACATTGACATCAAGAATGCTTCTTTAGAGAGTGAGATCCCCCTGCCTAATGGTACCGAATTAACCAACTTAGCTGACATCGACATGCCTCCAGAAGATATTGGCAATGCGTTGCAGTTCTTAGAATTTTGTGAAGCATTTGGACAGGTTAAGTTAAATAGATCTAGCATGATCTTATATGGGACAGAATCTGAATTTCATACAAGTCCAATTGTAAATTTCATTATATATATGATTTTCTCTTAGGGGTACTAACAAGTACCCCTATGGCATAAGCAATACTCTTTTTCTAATATATTTTTGACTTCAATCCCTATGCCCAAAGTAGTATTAGCTGGACAGGCATTAATTCATGCTACTCAATAAATTACTTTTTAATTTCAGTTTGTTCATAGTTTGAAACTTGTTGCTGCTTCTCAGGTTCTTAATCTAAAGAAGGGGCAACCCGAAAATTTACTCCAAGAAGTAGCATCCAGCCAGAGGTCAGGTCAAAAACATATTCAATCAGTTGTGCAATTCCATATCAAGCTCCTCTCCATAATACAAGAGGATTCATTAAACAAGTATGTAGTTTGTACTTTATGCCATAGACACATTATAAAGTTTTCTATTTGGTTGACGGCCAAAAATAATCGTTATGCAGTTATTCCTCCATGAAAGCTAGAGGTAGAAATCTATGGGTGGATGCCCTTAGTAGATTCATCTCTGAGTCACAGTATCTATCAAAAGAGTTGCTCTTGGGTGGTTCTAGTATGGGACCTGATGAATACGAGGCATTAACCACTTCAAAAAAGCTCAGACTATTGAATTTCCTTTGTGATGAAGCTCTCGGAACTGTGTAAGTGATGAGTCTTAGGGGTGTGAATCGGAACCACCGAACCGAACCAAACCGGGCGGTTTGGTTCAGTTTTGGTTTCAAAAATTGGAAAACCGCTCGATTCAGTTCGGTTCACGGTTTTTGGTATCGAACCAAACCAAACCAACCTATATATTTTTATTTATTTATTTATTATATTAATGTATATTATATATCATTTTTTAACTATTCTAAACTTTTAGATCATCTTGATTTAGTATATATATATATGTATTAAACCAAACAAAATCTTGATTGTTGGAGGACTATTATGTCTTTCATTGTTTATGTTTATTTTGGAACTTGTATGTAATCTTTATGATAATTTTATTTTACTAGGTTATTATCTAATTTTGATGTTAATTCCAGATTAAATCTTATTTTTATTCTTATTCTTAAAGATGGTTAAGTGGATTAAAAGCAATTTACATTAACCACAAAACCAAACCAAACCGAGTGGTTCGGTTCCAATCCTTCTTCGGTTTGGTTCGAACTTTTGGAACCAATGGAGGGGGGTTCATTTCGTGGTTTTGACCTAAACCAAACCAAACCAAACCACTTACACCCCTAATAAGTCTACATGATCCTATTGAGTATTGACCTCTCTACAGTTAAAAAGTTTGCACAAATTTTCTTTGGTTTATTAGAAAGTTAAGGAGTTGGATTGACAAACAAAATGCAGAAGAAAAGAAGAAGGCAAAGGAGAAATTAATTGCTGAAAAAGAGAAGGTAAAAAAGATCAATTTAGATAATGCCCATGCTTTACGTTAGCATTAAAAATTGATCTTAATTTGACACTGTGTAGGAGAAAAGCATGAAGAAGAAACTTCAAGATGAGGTGGCAAAAGCTACACTAGCAAGAGATGGTGCTCCTCTTTCAATTTCTGAACACCAAGATCTTGTCTCAAAAATAAAGGCCGAAGCTGCTCAAACTCTTGCAGAGACACTAAAAGCAACAGAGATGGCCATAAAGAGTATGTTCTAATGTCCTAGCAGCACCCCCCACCCTGCACCCCTCTTCTTTTTTGTTGTTTGCTTTGTGCACAAACGTTGACATATATTTAGCTCCTTTGACGCATTTCTGCTCATCTTATGCTTTGAAAATTGTCCAAAGAAGAACAACGAACCGATGCTGTAAGATCAGAGCCTATACTTTCTGATGAAGATGGTCGCAAATTCTGGAAACTGAGAAGCTACTCCAGTAAATTGGGTATCCTGCTTCAAGGTCTGTGTTGATTTCGTATTTAAAATACCATGTAGTACTAAAGACTACAATTGCAAGTGTACTCCTTACTGTAACGTGCAGATGGTTGTAATGGAGATCTTATAACTTTTCACGAAAGATGGTTTGCTTACAATGTTGAAGAAATTGCAATGGTTGAAAAGTATATTTCATTGCCAAGGTACTCTGATTTGTTTTCGGATTATGGTTCTAATTTTTGTATTTTATTTGTCTGGAATGTCTTGGCATCAATAAAATTTGAAGAGAGACAAGAGATGGAACCATTAGCCAAAGAAAATGGGTAGGTGAAAGGGAAAATGTAGAAAATATGTGTGAGAAATTAAGGATAGAGAGAATGTGAAACAGTTAGACTTTTGAAAATCTGCAAAAGTTGATTCCATATTTTCTCTATATTTGAATTTCTGTTACTCAGTAAGATCTTGATTAAACAATTCAAACCTCAAGTAATGAATGCTACTTTGTCATTGTCATTATTTATGTCATTTTCTTCATTTTATGAGGCTCAAGCCTGCATCCTAAAATAAAGATTCATTTGATTTGATCAGGAAAGAGTATCACCAAGGAAAGGAAGCAGTCTGTCCCTCCGTTTGTAGGGTTAAACAAGAATCAATATAAAGAAAGATCAACCGTGAAAAGAGGTGAAAACCTCTATACACTTTCTTCTGCTCCTTTCTTACAAGAAAAACTTAATCAGTAAATCTAATCCTTTTGTTTTATAACGGTTTATCTGCACTAAGAAATTTGAATTCTTGATATCAGATGCTTAAAATTACCGAAATAACCTCCTTTTTTTTGGATGCAGGACATTAGGCGGAAGTTTCCTGCATATTGTCTCAACTGTCTTAAATCTAACAATATTTTCGTTCTAGTCATTTTTTCTTTTTCATGTTTTGGCTGTTGACTCTGTTTTCTTTTTTGTTCCAGTGGGCTACCCAGCTTCATGTTCATGTATGGATGTCTTTTGTCCATATTTATGTGAAACTTTGTTGTTGTACTAAATAGTGAGTGTAAATGTGTGTCATTTGCTACCCAAAAATGTCATCTATTCTTTTCTACCTTACTTTGTTACCTTCTTTACCTTTACGGTGCTTGGGTGGCAAAAAAATGGAGGGAGCTAACTTTTTGTTCTTCTTTCTTCTGTCTTTTTCCTGGAACAAGCTAGGCCATTTGTTCTTTCTTAGTGTTTTTTTCCTTGTACTAGACAAACTACCCCTATGGTCCCTGTAGTATAGGTGAATTCGCGGCTGTCCTTGTACTAAAATACAAAAAAATTGCGTCCTTGTATCCGTTTCAGCCGTTATTTCTTGCATGTGCAAACATGTGACTTTTTTCTAGGGGCATTTTCGTCTCAATCTATCTTTACTCCATTCTACAGTCATCTGAGATAAGAAACACCGCACTTCGCCGCTACCTCTTTAACACATGTAAATCTCTCTTCCCTAATAACTGTGGTCTTTGGCTCGGAGGATTTCGATTCTTATCTCCCTTTAAGATTTTGATTCTTTTCTCACGGATTGCAGAAGTATGAATAACCTTTGTCAATGAAAGAACCAAAAGGACAAACTCGAGACTATAAAGAGCAAAGGCAGAGGGGAGAAGTAGAGGAGGCGAAAACTCTCTTGGGGTTCAATTTCTTGAGAGAACAGGGATTGGGATCCTCCATCCCTGTTGAAGTCCATCGTCTTCTCCTTCAATTTCCCATTTTGAAAAAATCACATTCTCAAATCAAATGGGTCGTTGGAGTCCGAGTTGACTCGGCTGAGTGACCAGGCTGTCATGCTGGAGTTTAAGGGTGGGTTGCTTTCTTTGTTTGTTTCCAGGGATAGTTGAAACAGTAGGCGGAGGTGGTTGGGGGACGAGATGGTTGAATATAGAAATGGATGAGAATTGGAATATGGCTAATCCATGTTCATGCATTTTGCTTGCATTTGATTGTATAAGCATAGATCATAGAAGGTTAATCCACCCACAATAATTAATGGCCCTTTGATTGGAATCGAAGTGGAAAATTGACGCGGGGAACCGTCATTGTCGCCGGATAAATCTTCACGGTTTGTCCTTGTACTTTCAGTAATGAAGTGCAATTGCCTTTGCCAAAACTATTGTGAGGCGTGTCAAGTTTGATGTTTTTGGAACAAGGACGTAACTTGGGCTCAGTTTGTTTTACGGAAAATGATTTTCAGAAAATGATTTCTAGAAAATGAAAAGATTTCATTTTCAGGTGTTTGGTAAATCTTTTAGAAATATGTCGGAAAACATTTTCGGATGTTTGACAAATACATGAAAAATGTTACGGAAAACAATATATGAATAAATACAAAAAGTATATTCTAATACTAATACACTTATTGAATATAAAATAGTGTTGAAGTTTAAGTAATTTTCTTTTAATAACCCCCAATTTATCATTAATGGTGTCAAATCAATAAGTTCTATCTTTTTTCAAGCTCACAAATAATTTTTTTATTAATAATTGATATGAAAAATTGCTTTAAAAATTAAATAAATAATGTTTGGGACGTCCTTAAATAATAATATAATATAGTAGATATTACTTTTAAGACGTAGTGAATATTTCTTAAAATTTTAATTTATAAATAATGTGCACAAACTTCATTTATATTTCTAAACAATTTATTTGTTGGGTGACATATTGTGTGTGTATGTAAATATGTGTACTTTTGGAAGGGCGCAAAGGGTTGCTCAAACATTCAGAAAATGACTTACAGAAAATAAATCCTTTAGTCATTTTCCGGAAAAGAAAGCTTCATTTTCCGTTGACTCGAAAAGGCTTTTACGTTGACTACATTTTCATAAGGTTACCAAACACCTGAAAATAAGGAAAATGTTTTTCGAAAGTTATTTTTCGTGAAACAAACGAAGCCTTGATATGTTTGTTCTTTCTTACACTTTAAAGATTTACGACATTAAACTATTAATGATGATTTTCATCCATATAATGTTAACTTGTCATGTCCATGAGAATAACCAAGCATTTTCCTTTTTGAAGTTGTAAGGTGAAGTTTAATTTTTGATGTTTAAAATAATAATTAAAAAAAAAACTAAATGAATAATGAACTTTGCCAAGTTCTTCCCTTTATAAGCTAAGGTCCAAATAAATACATGAGAAAAATCTAGGATAAATTACAGCTGGGTTCACTTTGCAAGATTTATAATCGTTTAAATGCCTCTCTTTTTTAAAACCGCTAATGACCATTATTATAAAATTGTTCCAAAAAAACTCAATCGCATAATGGATGGAAATTTCCTTTTTTTCTCTGTCTTCGTCGATTTTGTTATTCTTTATCCTTGTCTTCCCTTCTTCTGTATTTGTTTTTTTTCTACTTTCTTACTTACATGAGATTCTTTAGTTTCACTTTTTCACCATAGTAAGAATCGATAGAAGAAAGTTTGGTGCTTAGGGATGAAGAGGAAAGAGAGTGGAAAGTTAGGGTGGTGAAAAAGAATTGTAGTTACGTTACTTTACCACTCTAACTTCCTTCTCTCTTTCCTCTTCATGTTGATGTGGTCAGGAAAGAGAAAACAAAGAGGAGAAGACCAAGATGGGACTACTACAACATTTCAACCTTCTTCTTCTTCTTCATCATTGTGTTTGTGTGTATGATTCAAAATAGTTTTACTTTTGTGTGTGAGTTGCTATGCATGTAAACTGTTCGATGAAATGTCTTGATGAATTTGTTCCTTTTTTTGGATACCCTTTTTGAATCTGGATACATCAATTTTGAATCGTGATGCATCGATTTGAATTTATGATCCAGGAACGATGCATCAATTTGGAAAGGCGATACACCGATTTAGAATCATGATACATCAATTTTGAACCCCTATTCATCGCAACTCAATTTGTGTATTACGATACACGATTTTGTGCATTACGGCATGAGCAGAAGTTTTGTACGCCTGCCTTTGTTTATTAAGTGTATACACTTTTCATTTTACACCAAAAAAAAGGTCTTTTTCTATTAAAAAAATAGAGAATATCGTAGCTGTTGAACTTTGTCTAAAAAGGACGGACCGGTTATCACCGAAAAATATATACCTTGAAAGCTGACGAATACATGGTGGTTGGCATGAAGTGGTCGGTAAAAAAGGGAATATGTGAATTTATTGTGATCCTGTCCTAAAACTAGTTCCCTTTTCAATATTTATATATATAAAGTAAAGTTGAAAGTATATTAAGATATATAATTAGTTGGTTTTTACATGAAGTTCTAGCTGGTCGAACCCCTACTATGCAGGGTCGGCCCTGGCAGCCGTCTACCTAAAGTTTGGGGGCCAAGAGCATAGTGTGAAAGCAAAGAGGTCAAAGCGAGCATGCTCGTCTTGCTTGGTAACATGATAATGATCGCCTTGAACGTGAGGAGTTATTATCGGGAAACTCGCCCCCACATTCCAGACAAGGTCATAAACGTACCCGCCCTTCACGCTCCGACATTTAATGAGCAGTTTCCAGTTCTCTAGACTGGCTATATAAACCCCTCGAAATGGAGAGGGAAGGTACGTTCATATATACTCAGGTTGAAACTCCGTTAAATTGCTAACTCAACTGTGTGTTTGCTAATTATCACACCAGAGAGCATTTGCAGGGTAAGCCCCTGCCCAGTTCACGATTGTTATTTTCTTGGCAGGATTTGGGCCTTAGAAGACACAGATATAATTGAAAGCCAGATATTCGGATAATCAAAGCTCAGTGTATCTAATTAATTTGGATTCATTAGCCTGAAGTGCTGTGGCCGCTGTTGGACTGGCCAATGAATTTCGGGAGGAGGCGTTGCCTAAGAGGGCAGTGTACTTGGGGCAGATGCACCAGCTCAACCAGTAATTGATTGCTATGGGCAAAACCCCACTGCCCATTGAGGTGGAACCACTTCCAGTTATACCTGCGTCGAGCCAGGTGTTAAGTGTGGCAAGACCAGTATGGGACCCCCAGTGATTGGCAGGAGCTTCATCTCAGCCGTGGGAACGGGAATCGAAGAGGGAACGTAGCCAGCATGAGGGGCGAGCTAGTCACAAAGTTGTTCCTAGTTTGCACTCTCGCCTTGGCCCACAAGTAGGGGAGGATTCGGCTCAATCTCACCGCCGCCAGAAGTCACCTTCCCCACGAAGGCCGCATCCCCGTAGGCCCCGTTCACCATGTCCACATAGGTCGCATGCTCGCTGACACCGTTCCCCATCACCTGGGCGGTCACATGATCGCTGGCACCGCTCCCCATCACTTGGACGATCACATGCTCGGCGATACCGTTTTCCATCACTTGGAAGGTCGCATGCTCGTAGACATGGATCGTCTTCACGACACACCAGGGGCAGGCAGGAATTGCCCCCCCTAAAAGCCAGCAAAACGGGGCGGGAGCAGCCCCAGACCAAGCACATCAGGGCACGGGAGGTGCACAGGCACAAGTGGCGCAAGCCATGGGCATAGCTCAGGCTACGTGAGCTATGGGACCCCCACAGCATGCAGGAATTTGAAGAGATGAAGTGATGAAGTGTCACATGGAAGCGTGGGAACAAGGTAAGGCCTTGGATGGAAATTTCTTGGGCACTACAGTCAGCCCTCTGGCCCCGTGGATTGAAAATGCCCCTCCAGCTTAGGGTCTCATCTTCCCCAATATAAAGGAGTACACCGGGAAGACCAAAGCAAGGGACTGGCTGATGCCCTTTGAATCTCAAATTGGCTTGGTGACCTCGGACGAGGCATTGAAGATTCAGGCTTTCATGGGTTCGTTGTAAGGAAAGGCACTGGTTTGGATGAGAGCTCTTTTTCGCAGATCGATCAACAACTGGGCGGATTTGCGGGCAAAACTCCCGGCTGACTTCAGGACTTCAGGGACGATTGCAATGACAAGGGCAATCTTGTCTAAGATTAAGCAGGGGGCCCATGAATCGACATCCAGCTACTTGGAAAGATTCACAAAGATGCTTGAGCAGGTGTCTAGTTTGTCAGAGCAAGAGGTCACCTTGTGTTTTGAAACTGCCTTGCTGTAGACATTCTAATTTCGTACTCCTGTTATATGGCATGCCATAAAATATCAAGACTTGTTAAAAGGACTAACGGATGTCAAGTTACATGGTTTAAAATGCAAAAAAATGTAGAAGAAAATAAGAATGCATTAACAGTGAATTGCAGGGGGCCAAAGTGCCAAAATTGGAAGAAAAAAGGGAAAGTGCGCTGCCTCCCCCCATTCTGGGTGCTGCGCCTAACAAGCTTTTAGGCCACGCACATTTAGCCTCCTGGCTGCGCCCACTTAGCCCCCTGGCTGCGCCCACAATGTTCAAAACACTGGTGCAGTTACCTTTTGGTGCAATTTGCTTAGCACGCGGTACTAACTGCTCAGGCACGGTTGTTGATACTTAACAGCGAAGGAAGTCTGGATCCCAGCCTATAAATAAAGGCTCCCGGCTTCAGAAAAAACATAGTTTCACTACGCAATTTGTGAAAGTTCTCCCGAGAGAACACCGAGGGTATTTTCCTTTCCAGCCCCGAAGCTTTGCCAAACTGCCAAATCTCTTCCCTAAACACTAAAACTCTCCGGTCAAAGTGAATCTTAGTTACCCTACTAGGTTTCTGCTCTATTTCACCGGTTCAAAAGAGCCAAAAAGAGCAGTTGTCTTGCCCGAATCCAGATGTCAAATCCAGCCGAAGCAAGCAGTTGCTCTGTCCGATTTCAAACGCAAGTAAGCAAACAAATCCAGCCAAAGCAAACAGTTGCTCTGCCCGATTTCAGACGCAAGCAATCAAGCAAATCCAGTCAAAGCAAGCAGTTGTGCCGCCCAGATACAAAGGCGAAAACAACTAAACGGAGCAGTCATGCTACCCGAAATCCATCAAAAAGAAAAAGACTCCCTCTCTCTGAAGGACAGAGCGAGCACACCTAAAACCCTGCCTAAGTGAAGTTGGTCCGGGTTATAACCCTCACCCTTCAAGAGGTAGGTACTAAAGTTATTTTTATCTTCGCTTAAGCTATATAAAAATATAATAATGACATAAAATAAGTCGTTATGCTGGTGAAATTTCTATTATAAAAAGACTATAAAATAAGTCATTATTATAGTCTAATATATATATATATTAGACTATAATAATGACTTATTTTATTAATTATATCTCTAAAATGTAATCGTTATAAGTTTCCCTTTACTTGCCCCATTATTACTTTAATGTAATAACATTTACATTTCCTTTCTGTTTAAATTAGTTTCTTTTCCGTTCTTACTTTAAATGTAATAATAGATACATTTCCTTTTGTTTAAATTAGTTTATTATTCTGTCTTTACTTTAATGTAAAGTAGTTATAATTTCTAGCAGTTTATTTAGTTTCTTTCTTTCATACACTTCCGAATAAGAAATGGTTATATTTCTTATTATTTAATAAATTTCTTTCTTACTTATACATGTAATGTAAATAAAGTTTGTTATTAAGTATAGATGTTTTATCCTTAAAATAGCTTATAAAATGTTATAATTATTTTCTAAATTATATTATTTCAGTTGTAATCTTGTTTTCTTTTCTTTAATAAATGAAAAGTTATTTCTCTTTAGTTCTTTATGTCGTATACAAATGTATTATTTTGAGCCAAAGTGTATAAAATAAAACAAACATATTGATAAAACCATTGTGAGACTGAAAGGGCGAGTTGGGTGCCTAACTTCTTCCTAACTCGTAACTTAGCCCCCGAACCCATATAATGTGGTATGTTTGGTTTTTCTCTGTTTAACCATAAAATAGAGGTGACGACTCTGTAACACATTTTTCGAGTCCACAATTGAGGCCGAGCGTATTCTACGCGCTTCGAAGTTTCGAAACCACCCTGTCTTTAAGTGGCGCGGAACCGGTTAAAAAATGAGGCACTCATACCTGCTCGAGGGTGAAGGGGGCCTGAGGTCAGAGTTGAGTATGAGGGAGCCCAATACGCAGGCTGAAATGTTAATGTGGGCTCAGATATGGTATGCGGGGGAGACCGCGAAGAAAGAGAAGAAGAAGGAGAGCATAGAGGCCGGGGGCAATGGAAACACTGGCAAGAGCACCGCCCAGGGGGCAGGGGGTGACTACAACAGGAGCAAATCGCGGTATGACCACCCTAAAGAGTTCCTTCGAGAAAGTGACCTTACCTCGCTCAATACACTACGAGAGGATATTATGTATAAAGTCCGGGATGAACTTCCCCGAGCACCACGCATGAGTGCATAAATTGCTGACACGAGGGACCGAACAAAAAGGTATGCATATCATGATGACTATGGGCATACCACAGAGGAGTGCTGACCGCTGAAAAAGGTCATCCAGAAGTTGATCAATGAGGGTAGGTTGGACCGGTTGAAGCCGGGTGGAAACAACATGGGGAATGCCCTTCGCATAGATGCACCCCCAATTCGGGGTGTAATAAATGTGATTTTAGATAAGGAGCCTACTCTTACACAACTAGGCAGACACATTTATTGCTTGTCAAAAGTTGTGGATTGTCCTACAACTTTGCAGGTAGGGGAGGAGTCTATCCAGTTTACTCGAAGCGAGTTAGCGAGTAGCATGGCCGGTAAATAGTCCCTGTCCTTGATAGTCTCTACTCTGGTCGATGGATGGGTGGTGCATCGGATATTGGTGGACACAGGGGCATGCAGAGATGTTATGTACTACTCCTGCTTTCAAGGTTTGGAATTGAAGGATGATTGTCTCAAGCCATATATGCAGGGACTCTAGAGGGTTTCACCAACCACAAGGTGCACGTTAAGGGTACAGTCGAGCTGGAGGTTTTTATTGGTGAAGGTAGTCGTTCCAGAACGAAAAAAAATCACCTTCATGGTGATTGACATGAAATCTCCCTATAACATAATTCTAGGTGTCCCCAGCATGACAAAGTTCCAGATGGTAGCTTCCATCCCCCACTATTGAGCAAAGTTTTGGAGGAAAAGACAAAAGAAGATTCTGGCCACCTTGCGGACACAAGGTCAAGACCCAATGCGGCCGCAAGGCCCCCAGAACCGACTTTACGAGGTTTTTGATCCGGATTGAACCTCATATTCCCCTACAACTCCTTGGTATAAATAAAGGACGGTAGCCAAAGCCAAAGGACGTCCATGAGGTGTTAGAAAATAGCTTTAGCTTAGGAATTAGATTGTATTACGTAGTTTAGTTGTTATAATTACAGTTTTGAAGATCGACCCATGTATTCCTTCATCTCGTTGTGCAGTTCATCTTCAAGGATGAACTAAACATCCATTAATCTAGGAGTTGGGAGGTAACTTGTATCGAATCTATGGCTTAATATATATTTTTATTCATTTAATTCTTGTTGATCATAGTGTTTATCAACCCCTTTATTATCTCGCTTTGAACAAATGAATGTAATCGCAAGTAATAAAGGACTAGGGGTGCGGATAACTGCACGGCCAAATGCATATGTCGTACACTGGCTCACCATAATGATAAATTGAACCTATTGATGCACGAGAGTGATAAGTTAGGGTTAGGTTCTATATATGACCTAAGTGACAGTTAGGATCCATATGTTCTTGTGCCTAGGATATAGAATTGACGAATTATTTGGAGATGGAGACTGAACGGTAATTCGACAGGCTATATATATCCTTCGTGAACGAACACAAGTTATTGAATGATACTTTATTTAAATAAGCTATAGAGTAGATACAAGTGAAACCCTAATCCTAGATTTCATCCCTCCATCAGATCTCTACAAACTATGATTACTGCGTAGTTTAATTAGATTTATTGTGTTATTAGAATAATTAGATTAGATTAAATCAATAAACAAACCCCCCTTAGTTTAAAATTGCTACTGATATTCTTGCTATTTGTATTCTTCTTGTCTCTGTGGTTCGACCCTTGCTTCCAAGCTATTCTACAATAGTCTTGTCCACTTGCAAGGAATAATTAAAATAAGACACGATCAAGTTTTTGGCGCCGTTGCCGGGGACAAGCTAGTTTGCATAGTTAGTTTGTTGGTAGCGTAGTTTTAAATTTAGTTTTTATAAAAATAAAAATACAAAAAGATTTTACTTTTAGTTGTTAGTTTTTATTCGTTTTATTTGCTTTATTTATTTTATGCGCGGTCGTAGATCTCTAAATCCTAAGCTGGTAGAATTAAATCAAAATATAAATAATCTTGGAAAGAATCAGGAAGACCCTAAGAATTTGGAAACCCAGCCTGTCAATCAAGAACAGTTAAATCAAGAGGATCCTCTGGTTGATCCTCCAATGGATAACAATAATCAAAATCCTGAAAATCTTGTTCCTCCGGTAAATGTGAATCAAAGAATGGAAGAACCTGCTGATAGAAATATAGAAGTAATAATCAATCAAAGAACTATAAGTGATTATGGTCGTCCTATGTTGAATGCAACACCATCATGTTTAGTCTTACCAAAAGCGGTAAGAAATTTCGAACTTAAAGGTTATTATTATAATATGATGCCTTCATTTCATGGATTGCTATCTGAAGACCCAGTAAATTTTGTTAAAGAATACGAATTCATGATTGAAACTTTCACGTTAGGCGGTTTGACTGAAGATCAGATAAAAATGAAATTATTTCAATGTGCATTAAAAGATTTGGCGAAAAGATGGTTTATGAACCTAACACCTAGAAGTGTTTATACTTGAACTCAATAATATGGTTTGTTTATGGGTAAATTTTATCAACATGCATCTCTTTCAGAATACAGAAAACAAATTATGTCTTTTCAAAATGAACCAGGAGAGACATTTCATGAAGCATGGAATATATTTAAAAATTTACTTATCATGTGTCCTCATCATAATTTATCTCAAGATGTGTTAGTAATTCAATTTTATCATGCCCTTTCGCCTGCTTTACAAACTATGGTTGATAGTACGGCCGGTCGTTCTATTAATAGAATGACATCAGTTGCATTAGAAGACTTACTTGAGATGTTAAGTGCAAATTCTCAACAGAAAAGTACAAAAGGTAAAAGTAGAGGTTTATTTCAAGTTCAAGAAAAACCAGATATGCAAGCTCAATTTGAACACTGGAAAATTCAAGAAGCATGTGCTATTTGTGGATTAAATTCTCATGCTACTAATTTGTGTCCCTCTAGTCTTGATATCCCGAATGTGTTAATGCCATGAACATGTACCCTCAAAGACAACGGAATGATCCCTACTCAAAACACATATAATCTGGTTGGAGGAATCATCCTAATTTTTCATGGGAGGAAATAAGCCATTACAACCTCAACAATTTCTCTACTTGCAAGGACAACTGCAGTTGAAGAAGTTCCAAAGTCGGATGGGTGCGAGGAGAAGTCAAGGTATTTGTTAACAAATATTTGCTAGAAGAGGTGGAAAATTTAAGGAATCAACTTGCAAAATTTAAAGAAAAAGAAAGAGAAGAAGGGAAGTTCCCTAGTCAGACAAAACAAACAAAATCTATCACTACTTTGCGAAGTGGTAGAGTAATTGGAGAAGAGGTAAGTAATCATATTCAATCTTCTGATGTGCCTTATAAAGTAGATAATTCTGGCAAGGAAGTTGAAAAGGATAAAAGTGAAAATATTCAAGAAAAAAAATAAAGATAGTCAAAAAGAAGCTATTCAAAAAAAAAGAGCAAGAGACAGAACCTCTTGAGGAACCTTATGTGGCACCACCACCATATGTTCCTCCAATACCATTCCCTGGTAGACTTAAGAAAAACAGAATGGATAAGAAATTTACGGAAATTTATAATATGTTATCCAAAGTGAACATTAATCTCCCTTTGCTTAATGTTATTAAAAATATTTCGTCTTATGCTAAGTTTTTCAAAGATCTTCACTCTAAGAAACACAAATTTGAAAAGAATGAAAAAATTATTGTTTAAAGCGTGAAATGTAGTTTTACAACCGAACTTCCTCATAAATTGAAAGATCTGGTAGTTTCAATATCAAAGCTCCTTGGGTAGTTCTAAAAGATGAAGGCTATGTTAGATTTAGGAGCAAGTATAAATTTGATGCCTTACTTGTCTAAACAATTAGGGTTGGGTGTGAAACCCACTACTATGTCTTCTGGTTAGGCGACCGTTCGGTTAAACATCCTTTAGGTATAGTAGAGGACATTCTAGTACATGTGGATAAATTAATCATCCCAGTTGATTTTGTGGTTCTAGAGATGGAAAGGAAGATATGCACAAACAATGAAGTTCCTATTTTGTTAGGTAGACCTTTTATGGCCACTGCCAACACAATGATTAATGTTAAGAATGGTAAACTTTCAATGTCGGTTATGGGTGAAAGCGTAGAAATTTCGGTTTTGATGCGTTAAATAGACCGAGTGACATAAATGCATGTTTCTCAATTGATGAAATTGAAAATCTTACAGCCCAAACCTTTGAAGAAAATTTAGACGATGATGACTATGAGAAAGATACGTATGTAGGATATGATGATAGAACCTTCTATCCTCAAATAGTTGAAATTAAAGAGAAGGAAAGACTCGAAGCTCTTAAGAGTAAAAATAAGAACAAAGTGGAAGATTCCAAATCAGAAAATAGTTTTGATAAAATAGAAATAGATGAAAAAAGTAATGAAGATATAGAGAATCAAAAGTCTGATTTTGATGATATGAAATTAGGTGAAGAAGAAGAAGAGAACTCTAAGGAGGAAGATAAAGAAGAGCAATTAAAGCCAAATTCAAGGTTTATTCCATCTGTCAAATCCCCTCTGAAGTAGAATTAAAGCCATTACCATCCCATTTAAAATATGCATTTTGGGAAGGTAAAACTTTACATTATAATTCTTTGCGGATTTAACGGAAGAACAAGAATCAAGCCATTAAAAGTTTTATGGACACAAAGTTATAGGTTGGTCTTTAAGCATTTGAAAGGAATTAGTCCTTCTGTGTATGCATAAAATTCATTTAGAAGAAGGTAGTAAACTTAGAGAAAGACAAAGAAGACTTAACCTCACATGGAAGAAGCGATGAAAAGAAGTACTTAGAAAGCTTCTTGATGCGGGTATAATTGCAGATATCGTGAAGTAAATGGGTTAGTCCAGTCCAAGTAGTTCCTAAGAAATTAGGAATTGGATTGTTAATAATGAGAAAGATGAGCTAGTTCCC
>CM028381.1:126971417-127078021 GCA_013146195.2 Codonopsis lanceolata | reverse complement strand
ATCAAAAGTGAAGGGCATCCCAAAATTGGCTTGACCATTTGTGCTTTAAAGTTATTCAAAGAAGGGAAATTGTGGGATGAAAAAAATCATTTGTGGTAGTTTGGTATACTCTCAACCCAGTTCTTGATTTGTGTAAAAAAAAGAAAAAAAGAAAGAAAGAAGAAGTTAAGTTTGGGGGTTGTTGAAAAGAATGTTGAGTTATGATGAAGTGTGTTGTTTCATGAAGTTAGACTTGAGTGTGATTTTGAAGGCTTCACTTGTGCTCTCTTGTCTTGATTTCCTTCCCTTCATTTGTAGCTCAACCTTGGCCTAAAGTTACAAGCTTGCAAAAGTCCTATTGATATTGTCATGCCATGAGTTATTGTCTTGTGAAGTATTTATCTCTTTCGGTTTCATGGCTTATGCTTGGTATTTCATTGAACGTTCAATCCTAGCTAGAGTGATGCTATTTAGTCATGGGCTTGTGCTTCATGTTTTTAAGTAAGTGTTTGAGGAAAGTTTGATAGCATTGGAATCACATTATACCTTGGTTATGCATTTTTATAATCTTGAGTTTGATTTCTTTCATGGTAATATGGGATCTTGATTGAGTGCCTTCTTCATTCCATCGTTGTCTCGAGCTTGTCCATAATCCATATCTCTCTTTGCTCGGGGACGATCAAAGCTTAAGTTTGGGGGGTGTTGATAAGCTTATTATTTTCTATTATTTTCATTAATTTTCCGGAATTTTATAGGTTATTTTGAGCTTTGGTTGATAATTAATTGCATTTGAGATATTATTTTTATGTATTTTTATGCTTCATGTAGGTATCTCAAAGATATTCGAGTTTCTATGGCTCAATTCATGCAAATCGGGCAATTAGGGCATTAATGTTAAGTTTGTGGCTTTTAGTTAAGTTTAAATCAAGTATTTCAAAGAGCGGCGGCTAACAGGCTTGAAGTTAATGAGGACTAAATTGCAAAGTGAGGCGTAGGGTCTTCGGCGGCCGCATTCAAGAGCAGGAGTGCAGGAGCAATTCCTTGAAAGTTGGCTTTATGTGCGATTGTCAGAAAGCAGCCTTGGCCAGTCGCCCGGTCGCTTGCGCGACCAGCGCGTGCGTGATTGGGATCCGCCCGTGTTCTCTCGACCCCATCATGACCCTCCGGCCATCCCTTCACCCCATTTTCACAAACCTCACCCATTTCACTGGGCGACCACGCTCTCTTGCGGTCGACCACGACCTAGCGCAAGCCAGGTCCCTTTCTTACCCTTTTTGCCTAAATTTATTTAACCTTCTAAATTACCTAATCCCTATCGGCCTTTGGAGAAATCACGAGAGCATTTTTCAGCGGACAAGCAAAAATCGGAGATTCAGGCGGTTTTTCGTGCAGGGCTGGGGGGTTTTAAAAAGAAAAAGCGGGCGAAGGCTTGAAGAGGAAGCTGAGGGTTTAAAGCGATTGGAAGGGGCTGGAAGGTTGGAGGAATAGTAGAGAAGCGACCACATTTAATCTTCTATCTTCATTGTTCCTCCATTGTTGTTCAAACTAAGGCAAGGATTTCATCATTTCCTCAATTAAAAGTATTGTATTATTTACTCTATTTTAATTTAATGACAATAATTTTTATTGAAGAATTGATTTACCTTCCTTGCATCATGAACTAAATTAATTGCCTAGGGTTTTGATATACATATTGGCTTGGATGTTGTGATTTAAATTTGGGGCTTTGTTATTAATTTCTATTCACTTGTTTTTGGATATTATGTTGTGTTCTTAATGCTTGTAATGATTTGATCACCCATTACATGATTTTAGAAATTGTTTAGTGCATGAGAGTGACTTGATAATTTTGGAAAATACAATATAGTTGTTTTGAGTTGGTTAATCTAAGTTATTAATCCTCTTTAAAATAGTCAATTGGGGTTTTTGTGTTTGGGCGATTAATTGGATAAATTCATCGTAAGCCCGTGAATTTATACCGTTAATTAGCACCGTTATCTGGCGAAAGCCATTAACGGTGATTTTTGAATCGACTCCCAAAAATAGAATAGTTTTAATAATAGCAACCCCATTAAATCACAAGAGCAATTGAAAAACCCTAGATCCTCATTGAAGCCAACCTCAATTTAATATTGCTTTATTTAATTTCTTGCTTTAGCTTAGTTAATTAGTTAATTCACTAAAATCGATCGTCTAAATATAGTTGAAATTGTAACGTGCTTGGTACTGTTAAAACAACCAATTTGCACCTCGTGGGATCGACACTCTACTTACCACTCTCTATTACTTGTTTGACCGGGTAATCTTGCAGGTGTTGCGTTCTTTACCAACAACCATGGTAAAAGGAGAAAAATAAATATGCAATACAACTAATATCAACTAAGGAAGTACCTACTTCAATTTTGTGAAATATTAATAAACTATTTACGCTAAGTGTAAGAAAAGTCATAGAAAAAATTTAAAAGTACAGTATTCTTCATTTTCCACATACCACACCGAATCACCCATCATTTTCCTTATTCCTTTAGGAGGATTCTTGCATGCCTCGGCATATGACATGCCATCCACGATCATCATCTTCCACTTCTTATGAAGCTTGCAAACATGATCCCTAAAAACGGTAGGCAACAATTGTATCTATGCACCTTCGGCGTGTGGCCCATCATCAATCAAATTAAATTTGTCTGTTACAAATAAAGCATTCGTTTGAGCTATGTAGGAAGAGAATATATTGAGCAAAATAAATAGTAAGAAAATGTTTCATAATTAAAATGTGCACCTTGATGCGCTCATATATAAGATTCTTTTCAGTGCCCTCAAGTTTCTTGTAAGATATTGTTCCAAGAGGTATAATGCTACGGGCAATTATTCCAAGCTCATTGGAGAACTTTACAGACGTTATCCTATTCACGGGCCTTCCTTTTGATTCGAGAATGTGGATAGGAATCTTGCCGTGCAGCTTTAATGTACCTATCTAGTCCTTTCCTTTTGTTTTCCCTCGTGTTACTAACAAAGCAAATGAAATTAAATTGTGAGATAAAACCATTTCTTTTTTTTAAAAAACAATAATACATTTTCAAACAGCATCCGCATCAACTGTACATTTATTGAGTAAGACCAGTTTGCTGGCCACAACTGGAAGGCTGAGCATTTGACCCTTCAGCGTCTACTGTCAAAGCAACATCTTCAACCATACATGAAATAGAACCAACAGAAGTAGAAGAATCAAGTACCAGTTTAGAAGCCAGTTTTTGTTAGTGAGGTCTAGCTACAAACTTATTAAATGAAATGGGCTGTGTTGGATTTTGATGATTATCATTATCGACCAAAACTTCATTCTTTTTGTTTTTCATAGTGTGCTTTATTTTGGTACTTTTACTATGCCCAATGAATGATTGAGATGATCATATGATATTCTAGCTTTGAAACCAAAGGTTACCGAATGTTATTTATCCTTTTTTTCTCCCCATAAACTGCTCACTTTTCTGTCAATACTACAAATGGTCATCCACGCTTGCAGATAAAGATAGGGAGCTGGGAGATGCACACGAAATCAAAGCATTGAAGTACTCCGGCGCCTCAAAGAGAAGGCAATTGAAGAGGTACTACATTATGATATTTGTACCTATAGATTTCTTGTCGCATCCACGTCTCAGTATACATATTATATGCATGTAAGGAGGGCTTCGTAAAGGCATGTTCCAGAATGTGCACCTAATTCAAGATAGTAAATGCCTTCATCTAGAGTTTGTAAACCCAAACTTTTGTGGGGAAACCATTGTGGGACAAATCCAACCCCAATCTTAATGTAAATAGAACTCTTTCATAACTCAAAAACTGCATAAATTCTAAACACCCGAGGGAATTTTGGCATAAACTTCTAACGATGACTTATGTGACTTATAAGCCTTCTAAGTCGGGATCCTTCCTCTGCTTTTTCCTTTTAAGTTTTACGTTTGAACCTAGAGCTTAAGAAGATAAATGACGATAAGAAAGCTGCTTTGGCTGCACAATTTGTTTCGAGAAGCCACCCTTCGTAGAGTTCATCTTTGCCTAAAAAGATGATGAGATGCCTCCTATTGAGGCCATTATTACTCCATTGGAGAGAGCTAAAGGCGACTAGGATGGAGGTAATCCACTTGGCCCATTATGACCCAATAACTTTGTTTTTGTTTTTTGTTTTGATCGATTACTTTGCATAGTACCATGGTTTATTGCTACTGATATTATATGATGCATTGACTGAAGAAAGTTGTATCACTATTATATGATGCCCCTATTGCTTTTGAAAATCTGCATCTCTGTTGTAAAGTTTGATAAATCTCCTAGTTAGACAATATAAGATTCGATCTTGGTTAATAGTTGAATGCTTATTTTAACTACTGTTAATTTTGTTGCCTTATTATCACAAATGGCACTTATGTGTTGGCTTTCATCTCTGCTAATCTTTTTTTCTTGGTGGTGCGGGATAGAAGAACTTACGTCGAGGCTGTCTTGAAGAACGAGAAACTTTCGGCTACTCTCTGCGTTAATTTGGAAAAGAAGGAGAATGAAATTTATAAGTAGGTAGTTAACTAACTATATTAAGATGTTTTTCTTTTTTTTACTTTGAGAGTTTGCAAATTTAATGAGGCCGACAACGATTGTTTTTTCAGCCGTAGTTTGTTTGAATGCTAAAATTTGGATTACAATGGTTTATTGCGATTGCTAATTATATGATGGATTTGAGAACAAAGTGTTATATCATTATTACATGATGCACCTATTGTTTGTGAAAATCTGTATCTGTTGAAAAGTCAAAAATTGGGAGATTTTCGACGTTCTAGTAACTTCTTCTTGTGTTTGTTCGATTTCTGGGGAATCTTTTGGGATTTGGAAAGTGAGAATTTTTCTGTCTTGTTCATTTTTTAAGCTTAGTTGTATTCGTATGTATTACACAATACCCAAAAATGTTTTTAGCTTCTCCGAGTGAGGTGAGTGATTGGTTAGAGATTCAAGAAACTTATCTTAGTCTTGGCTTTTGGGTGTATGCATTCTCTATCGGTAGTAACTTGTGAGAACGTTTCCGCTTTCTTTGATACGTGCTAAATACAATCTAAACTAAGCCCGGTTGGTTAGTTTAGTTACTTATACAATATGAAAAGCAGTATTTGACTTTACGTTTAAGGTCTTCGTTGCTACACAAATTTAATTTTAATTTTGATAACCAAGCAGATTTTTTTAATAATACTTCACTTATATTCTCCATGTAGAATTCCAAAACTTGGAGGTATAGCACGACTTCCATGGTTGATAATTAGTGCTAGATCTTTATTTGTGAAGTTGTTAGTTTTCTACAACTATGAATCTTGAAAAGCCACCTTCGGGTGGTGAATAGTTTTATTTGAAGTTGTTAGTTTTCTACTACCATTAATTTTGCAATTGCGGTGATATGCGTTTAACTTTTAAGGTTTAATTGTATATATATATTTATGTTTGAAGTCGTTATCGTTCTTGAGTTGTTATCTCCAGGGGGTGGATAGGTGTGCCTAGGTTGCTTCCAAGACCATCTAGGGGTATATATATATGTGTGTTCTTTAGCTCACGGTACATTAGATTATTTTGTCTGGAGAAGATTTAAGTTAGTTCAGTTCATTGTAATTGGGTGGTTTTATCATATAAACTAAGATGTAGAACAGATTGATGATGTGATCTAGAACTACATTGTGGGGTATATTTTGTTGTTAATCTGGATATTGCAATCGCTGACAGGGTTACAAGTCAGGGTCCTTTGGGAGATCACTGGATATCGCCAAATTCGGCGGCTACCATGAGTGCGATGAACTAGCTCATATGTTTGGCACAGGCTGGAAGGCCAATTGGAGGACCCTTTGGGATCGGTGGCGGCTTGTATACGTTGACCGGGAGATTGACTTTCTTCTACTTCTACATAGAAAGTTTCATTTGTTATCGATGTGGTGTGGAAGCTTTTGGAAGCTTTTATAAGTAATAAACAAATATATTAACAAGCGACAAAACAGGTGTCGCGTCCTTTGTATACAGGTAGTATACTCTAGCAAAAGAGACTATACAATAGAAAAGCTATCTAAAAACTCAACAAAAGAACTATCCAAACTCCAGACTCTTTCTGTGCACCAAATCATGATCGACTCCACAATATTATCTTTGATTCTATCTGCATACAGCTCCATATTCTCAAAAGTTCTACGATTACGTTCAATCCAAATATGAAATACTGACACCGCTAAAGTAACCATGTACCTTCACGAATCTAAGGCGTGCCTATGCTTTCTTGCCCTACTTGCTTAATGTCACTTTGCCCATTTATTTCTCTAAGATTAGCTCATCTCAACCACCTCTTTGTATCACTAGTTGTGATCGAGAACTCTCATCTTGAATCCCGTCTTTGCAACAAGAAGACATGCTTAGTGATGCATCATTAATAGATTCTTACAAATCTATTGACAACGAGATCAAAACGACACCGGGGAGACTACCGGTGCTCGTAGAAAATTGATAAAAGCGTAAAAAGCTCTATTTGCCTCGGCGGTAGCCCGTATGTGTCTAAAATGGGATGGCGGCAACCCGACCATGAAGGATTGAATATCCACAATGTCGATAGCTTAAATTTCTTCTCTCGAATTATCGAGAGTCGGGGCAATACCAAACTCTCGGACAACCTTCTTGCCAAATCCCCATGGTTGTTCGCGGTGGCGAGGAGAGACAAGGCTTGGTCTCAACGAATTAGGGCCATGCCGATATCCTCAAAAAGCAATTTGAAAATAACTAAATGAATCTTTGTGAATCTTCTAGGGTTTTTAGGAAGGGGAAGGGTTTATTTAAAGACCACGAGAATGAGAAAGATGAGCAGCACGCACACTCTTTCTCCGTATGGTTGATTTCGGAGAATTCGAACCAGTATATACGGGGGGAGGCGGGCGATAAAACTATTTCATGTCCTTGACTAGAACAATATTTACTATATCCAATAAGCATTCAAATGTTATGATTTTTTTATACCTTGATTGTGAGGCACTTCATTTTCGGGATTGGCGGCTCACGGATGTATTGTCGATTGAGGTGGAATAGTTTGTGAGGAACCTACATTTCTTTCTTGAACCATCGCATGAAGGCCTGCTATTGATGTTGGTGTTTTTGACCATTTTCTGGAGCCATTAGAAACAATTGTAGAAACAATATAGTTAATAATTAAAAATATCATTACTTACGACATGCTCAAAAGACAATAATTTAAATAGTTCTAAAACAAATAAGAAACAATCATCAAAATTACTTTGAAAAAATTAGAACCATCCAAGAAAGATACAAATTAACTTGATTAACTTATATAATGTTTTACATTCCAAAAACATCAATTAATGAACTCTAACAATTACTAAAATGGATCCATGTCGCTATCGGCGTCACTAAATTGACCTCTTCTTCCTCTTGCAATATTCAACAAGTGTATCATCCTCTTCATCTTCCATTTCATCATCCTCATCTTCATCATGTACAATGGCATGATTGCTTACCAATATTGGCTCAATATCTTTCCTACATAATGTGGTAGTTTCAACATCTTGATCCACTTGCACAATCCTACTTATCATCCTTGAGTCATTCTCTTGGTATACTTCAATGGAGGAAGGTAATTCATCAGGATGCACAAATTCATTTTCAGGAATATCCCACAAGTGTCTATGTTGAAATTTTTGAACAACTTGCCAGTTTTTTCCCAACTTCGTGTCATTAAGATAGAAAACTTGTTGTACTTGATTAGCAAGTACGTAAGGATCATCTTTGTACCACCATCTACTAACATTAATACTTGTGAAATAAGCATCGGTGCGTATTCCTGATTTGGAGTTAGTATTGAACCACTTGCACTTGAAAAAAACAGGATGCTTTCCTTTGATATAGACTAATTCAATCACATCAGTCAAGACACCATAGTAGTCAATCTGATTTCCCTCATGGTCACCTTGCACGATTACTCCACTATTTTGACTTATACGACGATTGTCACGCTTTCCTTTGATATAGACTAATTCAATCACGCTTTCCTTTGATGTAGTCAATCTAAGACCGGTCTTGGAGTAGCCATCGAAGCCATATGAGCTTACTAATAGTAGTCGCCATTGCACGATATTCGGCCTCAGCAGAAGAATGAGAAACTATTGTTTGCTTTTTTGTACGCCAAGAAATGGGCGCACCGCCAAGAAAAAGAAAGTAGTCTATCCGGGATCGACGGGACATAGAGCAGCCACCCCAATCAGTGTCACAAAAAGCCTCGAGTTGTAAGTTTCCAGAGGCGGGATGAAAAATTCCTTGTCCAGGTGCAACCTTTAAGTATCGCAAAATGTGAGTGAGGGCCTCCATATGTGCGTCACGTGGACTCAAAACAAACTGGCTTAATGCGTTGATAGCAAAGACAATATCCGGTCGAGTAACGGTCAAATAGAGGAGGTGCCCAATCAACCGACAATATTGAGTAGCATTGACTAAAGGGTTGTCATCATCAGGTCTTAACTTGAGTTTCTGTTCCATCGGAAAAGAGCTAGGACGACTACCAAGGAAACCAATTTCTTCCAAGATGTCCAAGGTATTTTTTCGTTGGCTAAGAACTAAGCCTTCCGATGACCGTGCAACCTCGATACCCAAGAAATATTTTAAAGGACCCAAGTCCTTGATGATGAATTTGGTGTCGAGGTATCGCTTAACTTCATTGATTTTCGTTGCATCATTTCCAGCAAGTATAACATCGTCAACATAAATGAGAGCAAAGACGTAAGTATCATCGTGTTTGAGAATTAAAAGAGAATGATTAGCCTTGGATTGATGAAAACCAATGAGGACCAAGGCGGACGTGAACTTGTGTTACCAATTGCGTGAGGTCTGCCGTAGCCCATAAATAGATTTATGTAACTTGCAAACCCTTGTGTCATCCCTTTTTGCAAACTATTGAGGTACCTTCATATATACATCTTCAAGAAGGTCACCATGTAAGAAGGCGTTGTTGACGTCAAGCTGCTGAATGACCCAACCTTTCTTAGCTGCGACAGCAAAAAGACTACGAACTGTGACAAGCTTTGCAACTGGCGCAAAGGTTTCGTGAAAATCAATGCCTTCAATCTGAGTGAATCCCTTGGCTACTAAATGTGCTTTATATCGTTCTACTTCACCATTGGGTTTATACTTGACTTTAAAAACCCACTTGGAATCAACAGCTTTCTTGCCCGGTGGTAGAAAGGTTAAAGTCCATGTACCATTGCCTTCCAAGGCTTGGACTTCCTTTTTCATGGCTTCACACCATAACGGATCCCTAACAGCTTGAGAGAAATACTTTGGCTAATCATGAGAGGTGATGGCCGCAAGAAAGGCTTTATGTGAAGCAGAAAATTTATCATAAGAAACGAAGTGTGAAAGAGGATATACCGTAGAGGTTCCTGAAGTGGAAGTAGGCTGCACATGGTCTATAGATTACGGAAGCGTGACTTTATATTGTTCCAAGTGCTTTGGCTGACTTTTGATCGATTCTCTCACTCCAACGAATCTCAGGTTCAGTATTGGGCTCAACACCATCGTTATCTTGGTCCCCCAAAATCTGGAAGATCGTTGGCAGGACCCTCTGCCTACTCGGATTGTGGAATATCCATTTGTATGACGAGAGGTGTGAGTGGAATAGGCTGAGTGATAGATATAGGGTCGTCAAAAAAACAGGGAGTAAAACTCTGTGGTTGGGGGTCCTGTAGAACCAAGGGATGACTATGATGAAACGAAAAATTATTTTCTGCAAACTTCACATCTCGAGAAGTTAAAATTTTCTTATCCTTTAAGCTATAAACTCTATACCCCTTTAACCTTTTGTGCATGTGGATACCCAACAAAAACACAAGGTCTCCCCCTTTCACCAAACTTATCACCCTTTTTTTTATTGTCACGAGCATACACAAGACACCCAAAAACACAAAGATGATCATAAGACAGTTGACGACCCAATAAAATTTCATAAGGAGTTTTGTGTTTAATGACTTTGGAAGGTAGCCGGTTGATTAAGTAGGCAGCAGTCAGAACACACTCCCCCCAAAAACCAATCGACGAATTTGCTTGAAACCGTAATGCCCTAGCAGTTTCAAGAATGTGCCTATGTTTTCTTTCAACCACTCCATTCTACTGTGGTGTATCGGTGCAAGATGTCTCAAAAACAATTCCATGATCAGCATAATACTCTAACATCTGATTGGATTGAAATTCCAATCCATTATCACTTCTAATTTTCTTGACCTTTTTGCCAAACTGAGTTTCAATCAATTGCAAAATGTGGGTAGTAAGTGACTTACTTCGGACTTGTGTTTCATTAAATAAACCCAAACTCCACGACTAAAATCATCCATAATTGAAAGAAAATAATAAGCACCCGAAAAAGACTAAACTCTATAATCACCCCAAATATCACAATGTATCAAATCAAAACTAGAATCTATTTTAATATGACTAGTAGGAAAAGGAGTTCGAGTTTGTTTTGCCCGTACACAAGAATCACAAGGTGTATCATTATTCTTAAGATATTTACAAATCGGTATATACAGGAGCTTTTCGTTGGAAGCATGACCCAAATGTCTATGCCAAATCTTAGACTTAACGGAAGAAATTATCATAGCTGCACCTCCAACTTCCACAGGCTCCACGCAACATAGACCATCGTTGCATTTACCCACTCCAATCAGGTTCCTCGAAGGTAAGTCATGTATGACACAAAAATCCAGAAAGAATGTCATAACACAATTATGATCTTTCGTTAATCGACTAACTGAAAGTAAATTGCATTTGAAATCAGGAATATTTAGGACTTTTTCAAGTTTTAGTCCATTGGGTGAAAAGTAGTTCAAATTCCTTTCACAGCCACTCTATCACCATTTGGAATTTTCACCGGCATACTTGGCATAGAATCATTTTGGTTCAAGAGTATTGTGTCATCATAGGTGATGTGTTCCGTGGCTCCAGAATCAATGATCCACGGTTGTTCAAGAAGTCGCTTACCAACCATGTTTATATTAGGGAGAGATTTGGACTGAGGTGTGTCACCAGGTGAGACAAGATACTGAAGTAACTTATTGTATTGTTCAGATGACAGGCCAGGAACAAGACTGAAATCCAGTTCAATGGTTGTTGCCTTTGGTGTAGCCTTTTGCCCGTTTCGCCCATTAAATTTTGATTGCCATCACGAAAACCCTTTTTAGGTCCAGTTGGGTACCCGATCAACTCATAGCATGCTTCAATTGAATGACCAATCCGCCCACAGTGAGTGCATTTAGGTCGCTCACGTCTTCCCATCTTGGATTCTGATGACTCCTTGTGGGGTTGTTGTGTTTCTTTCTCATTCCACGACTGGAATTATGACTAAAAAGCCGCAGCCTCCATGTTTGGTCTACGAGTCACGGTCATCAGTCGTTGTTGTTCATCTTCAGTAACAAGATGGTATGCTGGCCCAAGAGTTAGAGTCAGTTTTTGACTCAGAATTTGAGATTTGACAGTTCCAAAGACCTCATCTAAGCCCATGAGAAATTCATAAAGTTGTTCTTTCTCACGCAGCATAGTGAGTTGTTTGGGGACATCACATGTACATCGTCCACACGTACACTTAGGCCAATAGGAGATCGATCGTATCTCGTCCCATAAACTTCTCAGTTTAGTGTAGTAAGATGAAACTGAAGTCTTATCTTGAAATGTTAAAGTCAGTGCTCTTTTCAACTCGTACGCACAAGGAGCACTTTTGTTCCCAAACCTCTCTTCCAAATCGCCCCAAACTTCAGTAGCAGTTTTGGCATATCGAACACTGTTTTGAATCTCCTTGTCCATGGCGCTGCTCAACCAACCTTTGATCATGGCGTTGCATCGCTTCCATAGCATGAGGTTCGATGATCTTTCATCAGGTAAGGGAATGGAGCCATCAACCAACCCTATTTTATTTTTCGCATATAAGGCATTGCTCATCTCATTCACCCAATCACCATAATTTCCGTCACGTAGGACTTCACTGACGTATATTTGATCGGGGTTATTCGACGCGTGGATATAGTATGGAGATATATGATCCACGGTGGTATTGACGGTAGGCCGGCTGAGTCACGGTTGGGGTAATGGCACCGCTACCTTCTCCACTAGTAGCCGCCATAAGTTTTGTAAAAAAAATCGGTTAGAAGTGGGTATTAGGGTTTGGCTCTGATACCATGAAGAATTATGTGATTTCTGAATCGTGAATAATTCGTATTGCTAAGCCCAAGGATACAAAACTTGAAATACAAGAAAGAAAAAAAAGGAAAATATACATTCCTAATACAACTCAATCTTCTAAAACAAAAGAAGATTGACTTCCTATAATTACAAATTCCATATACATTCCTAATAGAACTCAATCTCCTAAAACAATAGAAGATTGACTTTCTATAATTATGAATTCCATCACATAATAAATGCAAACAATGACTAATGTCAGTTGTTATTCCATATTAGTTTGATTTCGAATAGTAAAGCAATCATGCCAATAACTACCATAGCAATAGAAGGACGACAGACTGTAGTTCAAGAATTTGAAACCTCGCAAGAGCTGGTTAGGACAATAGAGCAACTCCATGAGATGAATGAGGTAATTATAAGTTGCAACTTTCATTTGAATTCTTTAAACTAATTTTATATTAAGAGAGTGGGGCTCCATCTTATGAATTAAGGTCTGTACAACCTTTTTTAGTTTTTTGTTAAATGAATTAACAAATTTTTCACTTATTTGAAAAGTGCTTTTGTTTTATTTTGGATCATTATAAAATAAATGTTTTTCTTTTCTACTTTTAAAAAAAATCTTTAACCATTTGTTCATAATACACTTACACATTGAGAGATGAAATAAAAAGAGGGGTCTAGTAGACCAGCTACAATGGAGGAGTCTTCAGTAGCATTGCAAGTATTTTGCAAAACTTTAACGCCCCAAACTTTGGGTCCCACTACATGGGTCCAAATTTGGTCACGTCGCTACAATTTCAAACTTAATTAAAGACTAGTCAAACGTCACCCAACCAGAAATTACAAAAGTCTCAAATTTAAAAATACAATCATCCAAAATAAATTACGAAACAAAGTCTACCAAAATTAACTATGTTCCAATAAATTTCAAAACTTATAAATTCGCCCTATAAGTCTTGATTCCTTCACTGGTATCCTCTACCTCAAGCTTTGTCCTTAATTTCGACCTGGAAGAAGAGAGTTGTGAAGGGTGAGCGAACAAAGTTCAGTAAAATCATACGTCGCCCCTCCGGTTTCTAAGGAGGGGTGACTCAAAGAATAATCGTGCTATAAGTAAAACAAAATTTAGAAATTTGATAACTTGCAAAATCAAAGATAGGTATCGATCGACAAGAATATAAATCTTTTTAAAAAAAAATGGAGAGTCCAAACAAATCATTATGGATCAAATGAGTTTGTCATTAATGGTTATCCCATACCAACTAGTAATAACCGAAGATTCAAAATATTTATTAGGATCACATAAGGGTCTATTGACCAAGAACCAAATCCCCCAAAGAGTACACAAATCCCCCGTATGGTACACAAATCCCCCAAAGGGTACACAAATCCCCCGAAGAGTACAATATTAAGGTATATCCGGATAACCGCACTCACAGGCCAAGTGGTGCAATTTCAATTATTTCAAATGTTGTCACGAAAATCCCCATGACGGATTGTTCATACTTAGTGATCATAAATAATTTCAAAACATGAATAGTACTATCAATGTACTATTATTAAAACGTAATTCATATCAAAATTCGTCATTTTTAATACCAAAGAGTATACTGACAAGGTTTACAAATACAGAGCAATTTCTCAATAACAAAGGTATTTCATGAAAATCAAAATAGACATGATCATTCTAAATTCGTTGTTTACGAAACGAAGTTCAAAATATATCATAATCACTAAACTAAAAATTGTACCAACCAAAACCTATTAATTAAATAACAATAATTATAGTAATACTTGATTAAATAATTAATTTCTATTACTATTATTATTATTATTTTATTATTATTATTATATTACACACACAAAAACAATAAAGTTAACGCCACTGACACAAACACACAAAACACACGCAAAGCACACACACGAAATATGTATTCAAACTCTATTGTATTATGTATGCTATCCATTCTTTTTCCCTCTTTGAACCCGTACAGCCTACTCACTGCCATGATGCTATTCATTCAATCAATACCCGGTACAATTTTTTTTAATCAATACACTGTTTTATTAAATCAAAATCACTTCATCATACCTTTGAAACTGTATTAGAGGCTTTCTCCAAAATATTCCGCCGGCTTTTTCTTCCTCCTCGACTGCCGCACTAAATTTTTTTTTTCTCTCAAAAGTGTCCGATTTCTCTCCCTCACACCCTATTTATACAAAACTCTAACCGAAAACCTAAAGTTAAATGAACTTAAAATAAATTTATGTAACTTTAATAGGGAATTGTTATTAAAGTTCTAGTCAAAAGTGGGTCTAGCCCGACCTAATTAAATTAATTACTAAACAGATTCAAAACAAAAAAAATTATTAAAATTTTATTTTAATCAATACAAGTTAATATTAAAATAATCGGGTATTACAAAAACAATGAAAAAGTTTGAGGAGCTACCGAAAGCATCTCCAATGTGGGAATTCTTCCCACAAATTCTTAACTGGGTCCCACTGCCACCTACACATTTTTCTCTTTTTCTTTACTTAAGAATTCATCTTCCCATTGTATACTATTCTTAACATATTCTTAACTGGGTCTCATTGCCACCTCATTAACTTTACATTTCATTCTTATTTTTATATTTCTCAACAAATAAATTTATTTCATGTTATTTAATATATTTCATATTTAAATATTTCGTATAAATAATTAATTTATAAATTAAGACAAAAATTAATTTAAAAATAATAAATTACATTATTATTTTTAAATTTTATAATTTATAATTTAGTTAATAAATTATCTATAAATACATATTATACATAACTCGTACAATAACATAAATAGAAAATTACATAAAAACGTTAAGAAAAAAATTTGCTTTTTTTAAAAAAAAAATTTTGATTTTTTTTAAAGAAAAAGGGTCAAAACGGTAAGTTTTAAAAAAATTTAAAAACGTTAGTGGAGCAGCCGAGACCCACCGTTTTTAGGCTTCGTCTGCTTATTTGATTGGGCGGTGCACGCCACTTGAGCATTTAAAACTAGAATTCTTGAGCTGTGTGGTGGTTTCTTTGTAAGGAATTCTTCACTCTCTCTCCTCCGAATTCTTCACCAAGAATTCAACAATAGAAGCATTGTGTGAATTCTTAACCAAAGAATTGGTTAAGAATCATACAATGGAGCTACAATGGAGCTGCTCCGATAGCTAAGAAAAGAAATGGAAGGATTGAGTAGCTTTTAATGCTTGCAATGGTTAGTCAACCTATTAAAACAAATAAACTAATTCATTAGATATTTATTTGATTTAAAACAAAAAAACTCTTGATGGCACAAAATCCAACATATTTTCTTGTCTTTATCTCTTTATCTATCACATCATCTTTATCTATTAATTTAATATATTCTTTCAATTTATATTAACAAATAAATTTTATATTGCATAAATAAATAGTTTCGAAATTATATAAATAGTCATTATTAAAATAATATTTATTTATTATAATTTTAATAATTTGAGTCAATAAAATGAAACAAAAAAGTCTTTTTATAAGTAAAATGCTTTAATTCGAGGAAAAAATATTTTTTTTGCTGAAAATTTGTCAAAAAACAAGGAGGAAAAATAAAATAATGACCAATAAATTGTTGACACATGGAAAGGGTGGGAAAAGGGGAAGGAGGCAATACCTAGGAGTTGGAGCCATTTGGGTTCATCTCTTGATTTTTTTTCCCCCACAAATCAATAGATGATTTATATTTGATTTATGAAGATACTCCATTGGAAGCAAAGATTACAAGGAAACTTGGATAAGATCTTCCATTGGCATGCTCTGATTAATCCAATAGGAGCTTTGACTTCAAAACTGAACAAAACAGTGTAGTATTGATCAAAAAAAGGCCGAAACGATGGTGTTTCTTTTGCACCAATTCAATCAGCAAAATGCAAGTGGGCCGACATCCAATCCATTGCCTTTCCACGTGTTGCCATTTGAGTGGTTTTGTGAATTTTTTTCTTTTTATTCCGTTTTTGACCTATTTTTCAGCTCAAAAATTATTATTTTAAAAAAATTTTAAAAAAATATATACACATTTTTATCTATAAATAGAGACTTGGTTTGTTGAATTTGGATATCAACTCAATTTTCTACATTTTTTGAATTTTCCTTGATTACTTTCTCTCCCTCCCAAAATTTGATATTTTCCATACACTATATTTAGTTATTGTTAAAGAACCAATTCATTTATTGCATTGCAACAATTTTTTTAAACTGTTTGCCTCACCAAGGGCATCACAAAGCAAATAGAGTGACAACATGCACTCACAATATTCCGGATAACAAATGCAAACGGGATTATTCGAACCCATGACTCCGGGTAACAAATGCAAACGGGATGATTCGAACTCACGACCTTGCCAAACCAGAGCTTTGATACCATGTTAAGTAACAAACTCATCTAAAAGCTTAAGATGTTAGATAGGGGCTCAACAATGTATATCAAGCTTAACAATTATTTCAAGAAATTTTTGTTAATTATATTTAGTACTAATGTTTTATTTAGTAGTTAATTGCTCCCTCCATTTCAGATAAATAGTCCCCGTTTGAAAATCATTTTTTTTAAGAAAATATCACTTTTAGTAGGTCATTAATAATAAAATTACACTTTCATGTCTTAAATTTTTAAAATAAACTATTCAAGTAAAGTATCACAAAATGGAATAGTGGACTCTTTGTCTGGAATAGATGGAGTATTAATTTTGAATTTAGTAATTTTAAACAAATTTATTTATTAATATATAATCTCTCCATCCCAAAATTATTGTTCTCATTTCTTTATACGGTTGTCCCAAAAAAATTATCAAGTTTGAAACTTTCTTTTTTTGAAAGTGTTTTTGACCATTTTACCCTTAAGAGTATATTCTTTAAATCATGGGACCGGGCCACCCTAAACCAAAACAGGCAACAATTGTTCTCTACTCAATTTTTAAACCTCAATGGTGCAATTTTTTAACCCCAATGGCGGGTTTGACTTTGAGAATCCATAATGCTATATCTTCTTATACATTTTTTAGTTGGATCTCACTGTTATTTACATATTTTTTTCTTCTTATCCATTTAAGAATATATCTTTTCATTCCTAATCTTTTTACACATCTTTTTAGCTAGGTCTCACTGCCAACTCATTAACATTACACTCCAATCTTATTTTTATACTTCTCAACAAATAAATTTATTTAACTTTATTTAAATTAATTTATATTTAAATATTTCGTATAAATAAATTAATTTATAAATTAATTTTAAAATAATAATTAAATTATAAATTATATAATTTATAATTTAATTAAAAAATTATCTATAAAACACATATTATATATAACTCGTAAAATAACATAAATAGAAAATTACACAAAACGTTAAAATTGAAAAATTACATAAAATGATAAAATTACATAAAACATAAATATTTAAAAATGAAGGTTGAGGTAGCATATTTATAGAGAAAAGGAAAAAAAAGAATTAAAAAAAGCGTTAAAAAAATTAATAAAAATTAAATCTAACCAACCGAAGCCCCCCCACCCAACAGCTAGAACGATAAAAAAAAATAAAAAATCAAAATAAATCAAACAGCTGCAGTGCGGGACCCAACACGCCGACCCCTCTCACGCTCAATTTCAACACGTGTGGTGCACGCGCCATGTGTGAGGCAGCGGTGCACCAAACCGCCCTCTCATGCGCCCCTTCTTCTTCCTGGCCGATTTTCTTCTTGATGAAGAAGTTTGTCTCCTCTCTCTCCTAGGTGGACAAACTACGAAGCCTTCTCCCATTGTGTGTTTAAGTCTTCTTGCTAAGAAGAAGAGCATGAAGTGCTAAAACCCAACAATGGAAATGATCTTACTCTACTACTACTATTAGTATTGGTAGTATTATCTCTGCCATACACATCAATAAATTCATCTCTATAGTTAAATGTGCGAGATCGGCAAATAAAGTGAGGGCAACTCCAAACCAGGTACGAAAACTTTTTTTCCTTTATTTAGTGAA
Organism: Codonopsis lanceolata; assembly: GCA_013146195.2. Lineage (NCBI taxonomy): Eukaryota > Viridiplantae > Streptophyta > Magnoliopsida > Asterales > Campanulaceae > Codonopsis > Codonopsis lanceolata. The sequence goes on along the minus strand of CM028381.1, from coordinate 127,059,766 downwards.
GTGAGGACATCGAGGCCTCTTTCCCCCTCCCATTCTTTCATGAATAATGGGGAGTAGTTTACAAAGAATGGTTTAAGCGAAGCCCTATGTGGATCCTTCCAAGAATCGGAGCAGTAATCGGAATTGGGACGGTCGAATTTGGGGAATCCAAACTGAGGTTGATTGCGGCGGTCTTCTTCGAATAACGCTCAATTGGAAAACCTCCCTAGGAGGTGGGGAGATTTGGCAGTGGTGAGAGTGAGGATTGTAAAATGAGGATGATTGGGGGTGTCACGGTCAATGGAACGATGGTGGGATTGATAAAGGTGAAGTGAGATTGGTGGGGGTTGTAGGGGGAGGTGGTGGTAGGGAAGCGGAACAGGGTAGGCAAGTGTATGAGGGTGGAGGGAGGGATGGGGAAGGAAGAAGGTGGTGTTGGTGGTAGGGATAGGGATAGGGATCACAGTGGTCGTCGGAGAAGCTAGGGGGGGACGAGAGGAGGAGGGACGTACCTGTTATTGTGGTTGTGATGGTGGTTGAACGAAGGGAAATCCATTATTGGAGTACTGTCATCCCTCTCTTTATTCATTTGGGCAAAAATGGAAATTCACACAAATTAATATCAATATTAATAATTCAGTTAAATGTGTTTTTTAAAACCGTGCGGCAAGTCAACCCAGACGATAATTTTGGGACGGAATGGAGTAATATATAAAGATATAACATAATTGATATAAAGATGGTGAGATATGTAAAGTACTAAAGTTGTTAGAGTTTGTGTCACCGCTGGAATGAGTTTTTTTGTTGGATAATTTGGAGTAGCTTAAAGATATTTTTTATTTATTTTTAATGATTTGGGTAGCTTGGGAGCAATATTAGCTCCCACATTGTACATGCTCTTAGACTATTTGTTGATTTGATATGGCAATGAGGATTATATTGAATATATTAAAAGGAAATTACAAATAATCAACCACTTTTTAGGATGCGTGTAACTTTTTTTTTTAAACAAATCGTCCTAAAATTATTGATATGCACGATGCAACACATAAATTAAGGGAAAAAATGATTTGATTATTAGTATTGATATGATATGTTTTTTTTTCTTTAAAATTTATGTGCACGTTGTCCATACTTCAAATATAAACAAAATATAATAATAAAATAATAAAAATCTTGTATTAAAAAATATATTCACAGAAAAGATAATTTTTTGAGAAGCGGAGTAAAAAGAAAACATGACAATAATATGGGCAAGGATTGAATATCATTTTATTTATTAAATCACTTGCCAGTCAAGTGAAAATCAGTTTTTATATTCTTTTAATTATTTCATAACTTTTTTTAGGCCACAAAGTAAATAATGTAGAGAGGATGAAACGTTGACGCATAAAGAATGATATACTGAATCTTAAGGCAATAGTTCAAGCAGCAAGCATCGAGGTATGGAAGTGAGATGTTTTGGTAGCTTTGTTAGTTTATTTAAGGGCAGTAATGTAAATTAACTAGACCAGGGTATTCCATTTCTTTGTATAAGAGACAGATTAGCTCTCTTAATCAATGAAAGTGCAGCCATTGTTGATCACAATTCTCTCTCAATTCTTCATTTCTTTACAAAAGTTAGCAATAACTATATACATGTGTACAGAAGGTCCCACGTGATGGAAAAACAAACAGGCCAAGACTAGTATAAATAAAATCAACCACTTGACTTGAAAGCATTATTGAAAGTTACCCCCTTTTTGTTTCAAATAAGACACTTTCATAGTGAACTAATTTACTTTCTCGCCGGCCCGCCGGAAAATAGGTGATTCACCGGAGACCAACATGAGCACCACCATTCAAAACCATATTTCTACAACCCTACATACTCGTGTATCGATGAACCGCCGGTGGTTCAACCGTATTTATGCATTAATAAACACTATAACCTGGTTAGCTCTTTTGTACAATAGTTTTCTTAACTTAAAAAAATCTCCCACACCAATCTCGATTCAAATGCTACTAATAGCCAATCTCGTGTTCGCTTTCATGTCGATAACGTATCAAGGTTTTCACGTAAACCCAATTCATCGCGAAACTTTCCCGGAAAACCTACCACAAGTTGCAAAGGAGAGCGAGTACCCGGCTATGGACGTGTTTATATGCACGGCGGATCCCTACAAGGAACCGCCAATAGTGGTGGTGAATACTGCGTTATCGGTGATGACATATGATTATCCGGTGGAGAAGTTATCCGTTTACGTATCCGACGATGGAGGGTCGCAGTTGACTCTCTATGCTTTCATGGAGGCTGCTAAGTTTGCTAGACATTGGTTGCCTTATTGTAAGAAGAACAATATTATTGATAGGTGTCCAGAAGTTTATTTTGGATCTAATCCTGCTTTGTTACCGGAGACTGGTGATGTTAAGGTACGTACCCATTTAAAATACTAGCTAGCTCAGTAGTAGCTCTTGTTTGAATTTTTTGATTATTGAAATTACTTGTGTTAGTTAATAATTTCATTAAATTTTTTTAAACTATAATGTTTATAGTTCTTATATAGTGCTCTTATATAGTGCTCTTATATAGTGTTCTTATATAGTGTTCTTATATAGTGCTCTTATATAGTTTACTAATTAATCATGATTTTGTGTTCTTTCACCAAATTCATGAGTATGTTTGTTCGAGATATTTTGAGTTTGAGACAAAAAAAAAAAAAGTTTTAAAGGGACAATTATTTTGAAACAAACAAAAAAATAAAATGATGATAATTATTTAGGAACAGATGAACTACTACCAACTACTTGTTTTAGGAATCAAGTTTTTTTTTTTTTTTGATTGAAACTCAGCTCGTTTGACTATAAAATACTTCTTTCGTTCATAAATGATTGTTTTTTTTTCTTTTTTTATACGTTTCAAAATAATTGTTCTTTTTTAAAACTTTATTTTTTAGAAAAAACAATTTTACTACTTTTATCCTTACTTTTTTCTGCATACATTAATTATGACTACATGCTCAAAAACATTTTAAAAAACCACGCATTACATTAATATAAATAATACAATTAATTAATATTTTTAAAAGGTGTGATATTTCAAAGTAGACTATTATTTAAAAATGTAGAGGGTACAAAACTAGACAATAAATTGGAAACGGATGGAGTAATATATATAAAACGATTTATGGTAACCACTGTATCTCTATATTTTAATTGAATTTATATTAATTGTTAATTATTAGTACTTCTGTCACTTCAAAATAAATGGTATCCATTTATGTTATACGGGTTTTAAGCATATGTTGAATCTATGTAATTTTCTATCAATGCTTCAAATTATTTTTATGGTATCAAATCAATTGATTCCTTAAAATTAATAAGAATATTAATAAAACAATTTATAAAAAATACTTAATTTATTCTTAAATAATCGTCATGATTGATTAGGCACACAATTTAAGAAAAATTAATTGATTTTATTATAAATATTGATATAATATGTAATTTATTATCAAGTTCTTGTGCATGTAGTGTGACAATAATTAAAGTATATTTAAAAAGTAAAAGTAAAGTGGTAAAATGTTTTCGTAAAAGTAAAGTTAGGAAACATAACATTTTTTCGGAAATAACAAAAAATAAAGCAGTACAATTTTTTAGGAACGAAAGGAAAGGAGTATATGAACATTAAAATGAAACACTTTTGTTAGTACTCCTTTATTTTCAAATAATCGTTTTGTTTGGTTGAACATATAAAATAAGGAAAATTAATAGATTTTATTATAAATATTTATATAATATGTACTTTTTCTTAAAGCTCTTGTAGATATGCCTATCACTAAAATCTAAAATAGTAGGATAAAATAAAAGTAAAATAATTAAAATATTTTTTAATAAAGAAAATTTTAAAATAAGAGAATTCCTTTAAAATGAAAAAAACTTAAAAAATATGAATTATTTAGAAACAAATGGAATATGTGTTGAAATAAATAAAAATTACTTAAGGAAATGTACGAAGTACGTGATCAGAGTACTCCTGGACGCAGACTAGTCAATGCTGATATTAGATATGATTGCAGTTCAAGTCTATGTAAAGACAAAAATGGATGTCACTACGTGGTGGCGGTGCCATGGACTTCCACAATCATGGGCACAATAATTGAGATTCCACGATACTACTACGGGGGTTAATCGTACCATTAGAACTTAACTTTTGAGTCATTTTTATCGTTAGTTTTTTCAGAAATTTTTATAACAATCGAGTCTTTTAAAGTTTTAAATTTTTATAATCCCAGTCTTTCTGATGGATATCGTCAGATAAATATCGTTAAGTTACTCATAACTTATTTTACAATTTGTAGTCGAATCTCTACGATTTGAAAAAAGACCACCAGGCATATTCTCATCCACTCCTTGAACCCACCAAAATTTTCAAATTTTTCTCACTTGCCATGGCGGCGATGACAACTATAGTAAACAAAATACCCTCCAAAACATATCAGCCTTAATTTTTATTTTAATTGATGTCTAACTCTCAGAGTTATCATTAAAAAATAAACTTAATGTTAATAATAAATTCAATTACTTTTTTTTTTATTAGTGAGTGGAGTCAAACGATTTTTTTGGGGGGATGGAGGGAGTATGATCTTTTGTTTTCTAAATTAGTTTTTTCGACTTTTCCTTGGTGGTGGACCCGGTGGTTGATGGGATCTTTTAGGTGACTACCATAATCCTCAAAATAATTGAATAAAGTGGTTAGGTCCAAATGGAAGTCTTCATTATGGTCCAAATCGCATCATGTTTGTTTGGCTTTATCAATGCAAGTTGAGTTGAGGCGTATATGATCACATTAATGCACAAATGTTACTCATTTCCTTTCATTTCTTGCAGTGGCGGACACAGGATTTTTTTCAACTGGATGCACAAATTTAATAAAGTTATAAATCATAGTTGTTCCCTACGTATTTTCATAGCTTGAAAACGATTAATTACATCATTATTTGTAACATTCTTAAGCAAATATTTTTCAATAAAACATACAAGACAATCATTTATAAATTGATTACAAATTTGGTTTCCGTTTAAAAAATTTCTCTATAATCACTAAAATCAAATTCCTTCAAATCAACCACAATTTAGAAATCTACACAAATTAAAAAAAAATCTCATAAATCAACTATTTCAACCACTAAATTAAAATGTTCTAACTTCATATTAAATAAATATACATTTTGTACCAAGATATTGAACACACAAGTTTAGAAAATAAAACAATATTATCATAATATCAATATATCATTTACCACAAATTCATAAATAACAATTCATAATAATTATATAAATTAAATACTCAATTAGACTATTTCAAAATTATGATTATTTCAAATTAGGGATATTTTAAAATAAGGGTTATTAATTTTTTTAAAATTTAAATCACAATTATAATTTGTTTTTTATTTAGGTGGGGGCAAATTGTAGAAATTTGATTCAGGTGGGGGCAAAATGTATAATATAACATATTATTATTTTTTTAGAAAAAATTCCTTCACAAAAAAAATCCCAAGTGGGGGCAACTGCCCCCATAGTCTTTGCCATGTGTTCGCCAATGATTTCTTGTTGGTTAATTATTTTTATAAGCAAAATACAAAAAGGGAAAAGGAAAAAGAAGTGAAACCAATGACTGAAAAAAGTAATTAAAAACCGGGAAACAAACACATTTAATAAGGATAAAAACAAAAATTTAGGTAAAACGGTTTTACGGTTATTTTTTATACGACGGATCCTTATTACCCAATTCACAGTTTGTTGGTGGGTTGAGGTGTGAAAGAGTGAGGCTCCATCTTACGAATTAAGATCCGTAAGACAGTTTTAAAAGAACCTTACTCATAAGTAAATCAATAGTAAAAAAAAAGTAACCAAAAGAGCAATGGTTCATTTTTATGATGTTTTAGTTTTATTTTTATTTTATACTCCTCACATAGTTGTCTAAATGAGAATAATTATTTTATACTCCGTAATAGGTTTCTGACCTTTGTTCATTGTTTCGGCATTCCATGATGGTTTAAGTGAAAATGCTACTTAAATTTAACTGATTCCATAAATGGTTGCAGGCAATGTACGATGACATGAAATTTAGGGTTACAAATGTTGTGGAAGGAGGAGGCATCGGTATCAATTATAGTTGTGATGAGCAATTGCACGAAGCTTTTAGTAAATGGACCGATAAATTCACACGTCAAGATCATCCTCCCGTGATTCAGGTTTAGTAATCAAAATATCGATATATTTTATGTCAGTACAACGATAAATATTATTTACTTATAATGATACTCATAAATATTATTCTCAGGTTTTGCTAGAGAGTCGAATAGACAAGGATATCTTAGGTCACCCTATGCCAAACCTAATCTACATTTCTAGAGAGAAAAACAAGGGTACACCCCACCATTTTAAGGCTGGTGCCCTAAATGTGCTGGTAATTAGTTATTTCCTTAGCTTGTACTTTGAATAATAAAATGTCAATTTTTCATCACATATATTTTTGTGCTTTTTGAAGCTCCGAGTATCGGCCACCATGACCAACGCTCCGGTGATCCTAACCATAGACTGTGACATGTACTCAAATGATCCCAAAACACCCCTCCGAGCACTATGTTATTTCATGGATCCTTATATGGATCAAAATTTTGCATTTATTCAGTTTCCTCAACTCTTTCATGGGCTCAACAAGAATGATATATATCACGCCGAATTCAAATATGAGTTCCAAATCAATGATCTTGGGGTAGATGGCTTGTTGGGCTCTATAAATCATGGCACTGGATGTTTTTTCCGTCGACGATCCTTTTATGGGGGCCCATTGTCACTTGTGGTTATTGAGAACCCAGAGATAGGCCCACTTCATCTTGTGGAAAAGCCAATCCGATCCAAAGAAGTTCTAACAATAGCACATCATGTCGCAGGCTGCAATTATGAGGCTCAAACCAAATGGGGCAAAGAGGTATGCTCATCTCTTTCCAAACTCGTGTTGTTATTAGCCGATCCACCTTCATTTTACTACATCCAAGTATTCGATAATCCACTCTCTTAGTTATGGCTTATATTGACTTAAACATGCTGCAGATTGGCTTTAGGTATGGATCATTGGTGGAGGACTTGTACACGGGCTATCGGCTACATTGCCAGGGATGGAAGTCCATTTTCTGCTATCCGAATAGAGCAGCATTTCTAGGCGATGTACCGATGACACTCAACGACTTACTCACCCAAACTAAAAGATGGTCTATCGGGCTTCTCGAAATGGCCTTTTCCAAATACAGTCCAATGAGCTTCGCCTCTTGCGCTTAAATACTTTCCAGGCTCTTGCGTATGTCCATTATGCCTTTTGGCCCATTTGGGCCATTCCAGTGACCATCTATGCCTTCTTGCCACAATTAGCTCTTATCAACAATTATCCAATTTTCCCAAAGGTAAAACTTAGAAAATAATAATTTTTCAAAAAAAAATGCAAAGGGCTAAATTTTATTTTTAGCGCAATTTTTTTCACTGCAAATTATTATATGTATTTGCCTACCAAATAACTCTTTAATACAGGTCTCAGATCCTTGGTTTTTACTTTACGTGTTTCTCTTCCTTGGAGCATATGGCCACGACTTTCTCCACTTCAAATTAGGTGGAGGAACGGTGGGAAGATGGTGGAATCGTCAGCGAATATGGATGGCTAGGGGATTATCGTGCTATTTATTCGGGGTAATTGAATTTTTACTCATGTCATCAGGCATATCAACATTTGGCTTCAGTATAACAAGCAAGGTGACCGACAATGATCTAAGTAAACGATACGAGCAAGGGATGTTTGAATTCGGAGTTGCTTCACCCTTGTTCGTGCCTATTACTATGGTTGCCATAATAAATTTTTTATCTCTCCTCCTTGGTATGGATCAAGTGCTAAGAAATGGAAATTTTGAAGAACTATTTGGGCAAATATTTTTAGCTGGTTTTGTGGTGGTAAATTGTTGGCCAGTATATGATGCCATGGTGTTGAGAAATGATAAAGGAAAGATGCCGTTGAAGATCACATTGATATCAATCCTTCTTTCTTGGGTCCTTTACCAAGCATCCTCTTTGGCATTTTGAGTTACTCCCTAGTTTCCAGTTTTTCTTTCTAGTTATTAGGTTTGTTTGGTTTATAGATTTTGTGGAGGAAATAAAATGAGACGAGATATTCACGTTGTATTGAGAAAGTCTATTATTTTATACGCTATTTCCCTTCGTCCAAGAAAAAATATACTTCACTTTCTATAATGAAATTGTAACCTATAACATCAATTGGCATCTGGCTTGGTGGTATCTAGGCCTTACAATTGGGTTTGAGTTGGGTTGGAATGGAATGGGTAATGGGTTGAAACAAGTCGAAACTCATTAGAACTGAAATATTAAACGGGTTGAAATAGGTTGGCTCGGAATATGTCGTGTTGAAATGGGTAACGAGTTAAAGTGAGTCGAGCCGTTTCAACCCATAATTTCCCCCAAAAAAACATAAATTTATAGCATAAAAAGTCACTGATCGAAATGGGTAACGGGTCTGACCCGCTTTAACCGGACTCAACTCAATCCGTTAATATTATTGAGTCGAAACGGGTTACTCGCTTCAACCCAAAAATATTAATGAGTTGGATTGGGTAATTAATAGATTAAGTTGGATGGGTTAATGGATAATGGATTACAATTACCAGGCCTAGTGGTAAACGAGTTTGATTCCTGCAATCATCGTAATCTTTGAACCAAAAAAAAAAAAAACACTCTGATTAAGACGATATTATATAACTATTTAACCTACATTGACTTAATGACGTGTTACCTTGAACTTAAATAGAACACGTCTGATCCCGTGTTTGTCATCTTTGAAGTTCGAACAAAAAAAATTAACTTGTCACCTAAATAGATAGTATCAAAATTGGTTGGGAAGAAGTGTAGCCCAAGATCCTTCTACATCAACCAACTTAGGTTTAGAGTTTCAACACAGAAAAAATTGCGGGTTGTTATATTTTTGCAGGATTTTTAATTGCTTTATACCTTGATATTTTTTTCAAACCGGAAAAAAAAAAAAAACTCTTTTGATGCACGGTAATACATCGATTGATAACAGACGATGCATGCATTTGTGCATTGCGATGCATAATATGAATGATAGTGTCTTTTTTCGATTTGAAAAAAATAATATCAAAGAGTAAAGAGATTGAACATCCCCCAACAAAATTTCTCTGAGAAATCGATGGTCGGTTGCCTTTCATAAGTTTTTAACCACTTAAATCTCCTATGTAATTTTAACCGAAAAAATGCACTTTGAGGGCGAAAGACGACTATGCCATTAATGAGTTAGAGGCGTGCTAATGCTCAATTTGTGCATCGCGATGCACCAATTTGTTCATCTGCATCAATTAGAATCACAATGCATAAATTGGTTTTGCGATGTAGAAATTGGATTCTGATGTACAAATAGGATTCCCGATGCATAATTGGATTTTCGATGCACAAATTAGATTGTCGATGCAAAAAATCTTGATGCACAATTGGATTTCTGATGCACAAACGAGATTCTATTTGTGCATCATGATACAAAATCAATGCATGAACTAATACATTTGCACCCCCCGTGTTCAGCTCATTAAGGGTATCGTTTTTAGCCCACAAAAGTGTTTTCTTCAGTTAAAAAAAACATGTTGAACTGAAGCAGTTGAAAACTATTAAAATGGATGTGCCCGAATTTCACCAAAATTTCTCCCTTCAGCATATTCCATCATGTGTAGTCGGCCCAAAACATGCAACGTGAAAATATTAGTTCAGGTGGCGGATAGCAAAAATGTGAGTCGTAAGACATATATGGAAATATAAATAATTTTGGGCCTTGAGGCTTATTATATAGCTAATTACATTTAGGGAAAAATTCAGGCCAGTCTCCTGTGATGAAATTATAATAGGAAAAGTCTATGATATTTGTTTTCAACCGCTAAAGTAAACTTTTGGGAATAAAATAACGAAGATAACATTAATAAACAACAAACAGGTGCACAAAGCTCACGCCCAAAATTGGGCATCGCAAAGCAACATTTGTGCATCGCAATGGGATATTTAAGTCCCACTAAAATTGGGCAACGCAAGTGAAAAAGTCGTGCATCGCAATCGATTGAAGTCCCACCAAAATTGGGTATCGTAATGAAAAACGAGCATCGCAATGGACAGTTGAAGTCCACCCAAATTTTTGCATCGCAATATAAAAAATTTGGCATAATCGTAGATCTAAGAAAGAGAGAAATAAGAAAATGAAGAATGTATCACCTTAAATCGTAGACTCTAATGCTTGCAAACACCATGGAAAGAAGAAGAAGAAGAAAAAAGAGTGTCTAATATTCTTATTGATTCAAATTCTTGGAACCAACAAGAAGGTCCATGATAAAAGAGACAGAGAGATGTCTGGAAACATTTGTTTAAGCAATAAAAAGAGCAAAAAATAAGTTTTATATTTCAAACACAAATAATAGGGAGATATTTAAACTATATGAAAGTAAAAGGAAGCCTAGAGACTAATCGCTAGCAGTAGTGCTAAGAGTACGAAAATAGAACAGACTATCCAAAGCAAGATGAACGGACGCAAGGGAAGGAAAATGTCAAAACATTAATTACCTCCTTGGAAAGAGAAAGAGACACATCGTATAATGTGAAAAGAATCCATTTTTCAAGGCAGATGGACAAGTTTCAAGGTAGACCAAGTTTCAAGGTAGAGTCGTTTATATTTGCGATGCCCAATTTTTGCATTGCGATACCCAAATTTGGGCGAGGATTTTTGCATTGCAATGCTCGAATTTGGAGACTTCAATTGTGCATTGCGAGGCCCAAATTTTGCATTGCAATGCCCACATTTGGGCGAGGATTTTCTTATTGCGATGCTCAAATTTGGACAAACTTCAATTGTGAATTGCAATGCCCAATTTTTGAATTGTGATGCCCAGGCAGGGGCTTTGTCCGTGCGTCTTTTCTTCATTAAGGGTATCTTTGTCATTTTTCCCCAAAAAGTGTACATTAGTTGTTTAAAACAAATATAGGGGACTTAGATGGTTATAATTTCACTAAAAGGTACCGGTCCACAATTATTCCTTACATTTAAGGAGTTAATTCGAGTCAGTCCACTCTCATATAACTTTTCAACCGATATAGTACCCTACGTCTTTTTAAAGGAAAAAAGTCACTTTTGTAGGGGCAAAAAGACTAGAATACCCTTAATGAACATAAGGTGTGTTACCGATCACTTACTCAATATGCATCGCGATGCATCAATTTATACACCACGATGCATCAATTGAAATTACATAATCCAATTTTACATCACGATGCATCAATTTTAATAACATAATCCAATTCATGCATCGCAATGTATTAATTTTAATAACCTAATCCAATTTATGTATCACGTTGCAACAAGTCAAACAACTAATTAATGCATCACGCTGCAAAATATTGATACATCGAGTTGCAAATAATAATGAACTGTCCACTTTTTCCTGAATACAATCAACAAATGATTTTAAATTGATGCATCTTTCATGCATCTCAAATTCAAATCGATGCATTACGATTGACAAATGAAACAACGTGATTTTAAAACTGATGTAACCACATTGAAAAAAGGTGTCCAATAACAAACAATTTTTCATTAATGCATTTGATAAGCTTGTTATTTTCCTTTTATTTTCATTATTTTTCGGAATTTTATTGTTTATTTTGAACTTTGGTTAATAATTAATTGCATTTGAGATACTATTTTTATGTATTTTGTGCTTCATGTAGGTATCTCAAGCATATTCAAGGTTTTACGGCTCAATATTTGCAAATCGAGGCAATTCCGGGCATTAATGTTAAGTTTTGATGTTTGTCGTTAAGTTTCGTTAAGAGTTTCTATGTGCAGCAAGCTAACAGAACTTAACAGAAGCAAAATGAGGACTAAATTGCAAAGTCTGGGGGCATAGGGTCTTCGGCAGCCGCATTCAAGAAGGCAGGGGGACCGGAGCAATTCCTTAAAAGTTGGCTTCATTAATGTGTTGTCAAAGGGAGAAGAAGCCACGTCACCGCCACCCAATGGCTGACCCGCGCGTCCTGTCTTCTGGGTCGGATCCGGCCCGCGCCTTCCCTACCCCAATCCGGCCCACCTGAAGCCTTTCCAGCCCATTCCCTCTCAGCCTCCAGCCCGTTTTCTCCTGGAGCAACCCGCGCCTGTCTCCCTGGTTGACCCGCCAGTCCAGCCGCGACCCAGCCTCTCCTTTTCTCCCTTTTTTGCCCTCAATTAATTCTGGCTCTTCCCTTTTTGCCCCTATTTTGTGAGTCCCTTTGTTGCCTTCATTATATCTCCTTCCAGCCGATATTATTGGAGATTCAGGAAGAACCAGCCTTCAGTTTTAGGGCAGCAGCCCTAAAACTCTTCAACCCCATTAATTCCATTACTCCACCTCTTCACCTAAATCAAAAATGCATCTATTTTGAAGGCTTGGAGCATCAAATCAAGGGTCAAAGGAGCAAGATTAAGTGAAGTCAATCCAAGATTGCAACATTAATTGGTTTAATTCTTCCACCTCTTTAATTATTTTAATGTTGTAATTTTTGGAGAAAGTTTGCATTTATTTTGATACCTTGATGATGAGCTAAATACATTTTTGGATTGTAATTATTATTTATGTTGAATGTGATGTTTTAATTTAATTTATCTCTATTTGATGTATTCTCATATATTTTTGGTTATTATCATTGTGTGTTTAATGCTTTTAATGAAATCATGAATCATTAAATGAGCCCTAGAATGATAGGATACGAAGCGAAAGCCCTTCCTATTATTCCAAAAATCGTGATAATTGTTTACGTCTTTAAGGCACGCCGATTGTCGAAGGTCGTAGATAGTCATTGGGTGCTTGATCTACCACGCGGCTATTTTCTCCCCTACGCTATGTGTTGCGAGGATATGAGCCCGTAGCAAGGATGAGTGATAGCTAGGTTTTTCTATACGTAGCGAAAGCCCGTAGAAAAAATATTAGTGCGCACCCGACTACCAAAAATTTGAGTTAAGAAAAATAGAGAGAGTTAAATTAAACATTGGCTAGACTAGAAATATCACAATCCTATTCTTTTTAACCTTGATTTGATGTTGCCGTTTCAGTCGCGTTAATTTAGTTTATTTTCTTACCTTTATTTTGTTTATTTTATTTTTATTTTAAATCTAATTTCCGTTAGCTTAGATAAAATTAGGTGTGCCCAATTTTAGTACTTAGGATTTATTTCTAGCTCTATCCTCGTGGGATCGACTCGTACTTCGAACTTTATTACTCGATACGACCGGGTAATCTTGTCCGTGTTGCGTTCGCGCACATCAGCATTTCATCAAACGGTTTAAATGCATAGTAACACAATATACAAACTGAATCTATTTTGAATCAAACACACAAACACAATGATGATAATGATGACACAGGTGAAACTGAAGATCGATAGGTGAAGAGGAAAGAGAGTGGGAAGTTAGGGTGGTGGATTAATCGAATTCAATGTGAAAGTGAAACACACAAGTGTTTTTCACCACCTGACCTCCTCATCCTCTTTTTCTTCATCTCTACAAATTTCAGCCATTATTTCTCTTTTGCGGAAATTTTAGGAACGCTTTCACATAAATAGACTTTAGCTATTGAAAAAAAAAGTAAAATTATGGTCGGTCCTTTTTCTAAAGTTGTTAACCCCAAAAGTCTACCGTTCTTTTTTTTTTCAATCACAAAAGACCACTTTTTCGAAATATTGTTCTGAAAATGTCATCGTCTCCTTCAACATCTCCGAAAACACACTTTGGATTCGAAAATCACTATTACTGTGCAACGAAACGGGGATCGACCTGTCCTGTCAGGTCGCGGGGGTCGAGAGGGAAATACCCCTTCGTGGGGGTTCGGGGCAATACCCCCGAAAGGTAAACGATTTATTTGATTCATTATATATGAAATTGTAATTGATCTGTGTTGGGTTGAATGATTTTTTAGTAGAACTAATGCGGAGGAGGAGGGGAAAGAATAAGGCTTACGACAGAGAGAAGATGAAGGATATGGTCTAGTACATTATCATTTTGTATCGCGGTGCAAAAATGAATTAATAATATTTTATGTATCGCGGTTTAAAAATTAATTCATTACAGTACATAAAAGTTGATACCGCGGTTCAAAAATTAATTCATCGCGGTACATAAAAGTTGGTACAGTGGTGTAATTAGAAATAGGTAATTAAACTTTTAAACCGCGGTGCAAAAATTAATAATATAAAATTGATGAATCGCGGTGCAATAGGACTAGACAATTAAACTATTGAACTACAGTGCAAAAATTAATGCAATAAATTTAATGAATCGCGGTTCAATAGTCAATGCATCGCGATTCATTTTTGTAGCGTGCATCATGCTCATTAAGTGTATCGTTGTCTTTTCGCGTCTAAAAATGTCTTTTTCGATTGGAAAAAAAACACGATACTAAAGCGATTAGAAACTTTAAAAAGTGGACCGACCCGTAATTTTTTTAAAAAAAAAGACGAAACCGAAGGGGTAATAAACTTGGACAAGGGACCGGCCAACATTTAAACCAACAAGTTGGTAAAAAACCAAAACGTGGTCTATGGGTCTACTAGATGTGGCCTTCTGCAAACATAGCCCAATGAATCTTAGGATCAAATTCTTGACCTTTTGTCAAACCTATATATTTGCATTTGTCAAAACGGGCCTCCGTGGCAAGTTTGCCCGCGAGCCTGAAAAGTCCGATGTGAAACGGGGTGGGGCGTGAAAGTCCGCGAACATAATGGTCCTGGAAACTCTAGCCCAACCCATCCCGCGTAGGGCTAGGGACAAAACGGGCAAGCCAATTTTTTTTTAATTTTTTATTTATTTATTATCAATTATTTGAATTTAGAATAGATTTGAATTTTCGACAAATAAACCATTAAATTCAATAATTCATAATACTTCAAATAACAAAATTACATATCCATTAATATATTCAAAATATGTAAAATATTAAATAACAAAATTAGTAAATTACATATCTATAATCCATTAAATTCAAAATACTAAATAACAAAAAGAGAATACGCAATGCCCATTCCACTGCAAAGAGGAAGACGATGGCGGAGGAACGGAAGCAGGGACGGATGGCCGGGATCTGGAACTGGAAGGCTGGAAGCAGAGTCAGAGGAACGGCGGCGGCGAAGAGGAAGCCCTTGCCGGCGAAGACGACCTTCGCGCTGCCGCTGCCTACTTCCGTTGGAGAGTGGAGGCGTGGAGTTGGTGATCCGATGGACTAGAGAGAATGTGAGCGTGGAGTGAACTGAGAGTCTGAGAGAGTATTGAAGATTTGAATCTATTGATAGTTGAGATTGAGAGAAGTATATAACTAATAGAAGATGAATAGTAGAAGACGGAAGTGTGAAGAGAGAGAATACATAGTGCCCACTCCACTGCCCACTGCCCCAAATACGCGGTTAGGTAGGTAATTAGGTTAGGCATGACCAAATGAAATGGTTAACGGACTGGGCTCTTGAGTCTTAATAATTGTCCAAAAATAAAATTCAAGAATATGTGAAATGCCCGCCCCACCCCAAGCCGCGAAGGCCCGCAGCCCGTGCGGGCAAAGCCCAAAAGCTCACATCCAAATGGGTGTTGAATACATCAACTCAACCCGTCCCTAATAGGTGGCGGGATATGCATGCCCGCAGGCTTTTGTCCTATTTGGCATCTCTATTTGCATCACACTTCTTGGCACCTATGGTCCATTCCAATTTTTAAATACAGAGAAATTAGGTTGATCCTCTAGACAATTTTCAACCTCTTTTCACTATGACATTTTTCGAAACCTAAAAAAGATAAGTTATGCATCACGATACATGAAAAAAATTGTTTTCAATTTCAAAAATATTAAAATGTAAAGTGATTGAAAACTTTTAAAAATAGATTGGTCCCTAATTTTTCCTTCTGCGTATGCCTTTCTGGCCCAACTAGCTCTCATCAATTCTTTCCCAATATTCCCCAAGGTATTTATGCTAGCAATAATAACAACTTAGCTATAATATCACAATTCCTTTAGCTAAAATATAATGTTTATGTAAAAACTTGGCGATACAGATCTTAGATTCATCGTTTCTCTTGTATTCATTCCTCTTCGCCGCGGCCTAATGACTAGACTCTCTTGACTTCAGATCATCGGGAGGGACATTACAAAGGTGGTGGAGCAGTCGAAAAATGTGGATGGTTAGGGGACTCTTTTAATTAGTTACCTATTTGGATTAGTCAAATATTAAGCATGTCCACATTCAGGTTCAAGGTGATCGATAATGAACTCGGAGTAGCTGTAGTGTCACCGTTGTTCGTTCCATTGACAATGACCAGTATAATCAACTTGCTCGCATTTATCCGTGGGATTATTCAAGTTTATGAGAAGGGAGGATCTTAAGACGAATTGCATTGAGATATATAACAAAAGTCTTGAATTAAATCCCAAACACAAAGTCAAACTTCAAGTCAATAGAGATGTTATTAGACGACTCAACCTCTATGTACATATTCGACCTTAAGTAGTTGCCAAAAAAGAAAGGCGTTTGTTGAGCTAAGTTGAGTTGAGACGAGCAAAACTGAGTGGCATTTTATGGAAGTGTAAATGGAGTAAAAAGTGTCTACCTAAAAACTTCTTGCGTACTAGAGCTAGATGACCCTTCAATCAGTATGACATGTTGTTCCCTTGAACAACTAGCCAAATTCGAGTCAACTCTAACTAATTGTTCTTCTTGTTGTAGTGGGGAGCTAAGTTGTGGGTCATGGTGCGGTCCCGTGACTGGGTCGGGTCCAGCGGGTGGATCCGAGTGGGTTTCCTTGGAGGAGTGCATGACAGAGCCTCTACAGAGTGGACAAGTGGAGTTGGAATGGAGCCAGTGGCTTATACAATCAATGTGGAACACGTGTCCGCATGATGGGATCTGATGCAATTCTTCTTGGATCTCGAATTCCCCCAAACAAACACAGCACCTGCATTTAGATTTTCATTAGATAATTTTTAATTAATTAGGTACTAATTAACTACTAATTTAACTCTGAAATGTATCAAACGACAAACTACGATCGAAATTATGTGTTCTAACTCGATACATTGAATAATTAGAACAACTTTTGGTGGTCGACATAAGTTGGCATAGCATATCTTATCAAGAAGGATAATGCTTGGGCTACTCTCATTTTGCATCAAAATATAAGTACTCTGTGATGTGGCACACACTCTTATTGGTTGGAATGTTGAAACCTATAAAATGTTCAATCAATAAAAATATGTCACATCATAGAGTACATATATTTTAATGCAAAATAAAAGTGACCCTAGCATTGCCTATCAAGAATTTGGGCTGGTTATTTGATTTTTTTCAAAATCATTTCATGGAACTTTATAGGTTTGGTAATAATTATGAATTGGGTGCTTATCAAATGCTTTTTCTATTAAACTATACTCCTACTAATTAGAATCAGATTTTTATCGTAAGATGAAGCTTCACTTTTTATATCACAATCCACTAATATATGTTGGATCGGATAAAGATAACTCTCATATAACATTATCTTATAAAAGTATTTTTTAGTTAAAAAAATAAATATAAAAATAATTCTTACTGCCCATTGCCCATTGGATCCGAAGATAACTTTACGATGAAATTAAGAAAGGTCTGACTACTATTTGTTTTGTCGTTTTTAGCAAGATAAGAACAGTATTAGTTTCAGAAAAATTAACCGACTTTCCTTGGGTTTGAAATGAGAATAGTAGTTGGTCAAGTTAAATACTTTACATTTTTTGTAACCCTATTTATATTATAAAAACATGGTTAGTTAATTGATTAAGTTTATTTAAAGGTTGAGATTAAATTATTTTAAAAATTTAACGGTTAAGATTCATCTTTATATTTACATGTGTAAATGATTATTTATTTTTAACTTCCTATTTTTTCTTTCTCTATTACAAATCACTCTCTATAATTAATATTATAAACAGTCATCATTTTTTTTTCTCCCTATGTTTTATGCTCATATTACTAAGTGTCTAAGTCACACCCTACTATTAATCATCGAAACAGTCAATTTTCAACTGAAGCAATATATCCTTCAACTGTAACATTTTTTAAATCGCATTTTCTATTTAGGAACTGTCATTTCAATTGACGAATTCAAATATATTGGTATCGTGTCATAAGCACGGGTAGGACTGACAATTATAACTCAAAACTCATTTTAACGTGACCCAAATCGACCTGTTAATTTTTTTGCTATACAAATGCAAATTTTTGATGGAAAATTGTTGGATAAAACGGGTCAACCCGTTTTGACCATTACCCATTTCGACCTGCTTAATTTTTGGATTATAAAGGGTCACGACTCAATTCGACCAGTTATCTGTTTCGACCCAACCTATACCCAATCCGAACCACTCAATCGCTAGCCCTAAACACAGGCATGAAGATCTAGTTAATGATAAAATGATCATTTTATACTTTAATTTTTAAAAACAAGCTATTTAAGTGAAAAAATTCAAAATAAAGTATTGGGCTCTTTAACCAATGGACGGAGTATATTTGGAAGGACCGACAAGAATTTACTTTTTGTTTTAATTTGAAGAAATAAAAATATAAATTTCATAGTGTTGGAAATTGGTGTAAAAATATCTACTTACTGTGAATCTTTCATCTTTAACCCATCATCAAACAAGACTAATAAAAGCTTGTCTTCTAGGTTCCCCTTCACTCCCATCTCACACTGCATACATAAACAAGAGTTAGAACTTAGAAAGAAGAAATCATTTGAAAGCAAGAGAGAGAGAGAGAGAGAAGAGAAAAAAACTCCTTGCATGGTGTGTGTGAGAGAGAGAGAGAGAGCTTACCAAATGGGAGGGTAGGGATTGTTGAACTGAGGCGGTTGGAAGTAATGGAGAAGGGGAGGAGGAAGAAGTAGAGTAGCTTCTTCTTTTGAGGTAGAACAAGTAAAACAAGAGAAAGAGAATGATGGAGAAGAGTATTGGGATTGAGAATATGAAAGCTTGGTACAACTTCAGTTGAACTGCTTGAGAGTACAAGTGAGGGGCACTGGTTGGAATTTGAGGATGCCCCATTTTTTCAATAATAATCAAGAGATAGAGAGAAAAGCCAAGACCTTGATGAGTTTATATATGGAAGAAAACTATAGTGGATGTGTGTGTGTGTGTGTGAGAGAGAGAGAGAGAGAGAGAGGGAAAAACGTAGTGGAATTTTAAGAATGGAAGGGATTGGAGAGGGAAAAAATGAGCGAGTAATCCTAGGCTAGCTCAACTACCTGGGATACCCTCTCTCATGAGTCCAATAAATAGTCTCCTTTATATAATTTTAATTTAATTTTGACATAAGATTTATATCATTTTTTAATTATTATGAATTTTAAAAATTACTATTGATTGTTTTAAAAAATATTATTGATAATGATAGTATCATAGTGTTTGATATTATATCAATGATTGGACGACTTTCGGTATATAATAAGTAGATAATATACATGATGTCTTGACAATTGGTTGGGGGTATGGACATGTAACGGTTTAAAACATGTTGAAATTTATTAAAATCTAAATATTAAATTATTCGAAATACATTGGGTTGAATCGAGTTCGATTATAGAAAAAATTGCGGGCAAGTCTATTTCTTTTAAGTTTGTAATCGTTAAAGTATCTTTTTTTTAATCGAAAAAAGTTACTTTTGGTGGCAAAATGACTACCATGCATTTAATGAATCGTAGGCACATTACAGAGATCATTATTTTTGCACTGCGGTTCATTAATTTTATTAAGGGTGTGCACGGGCCCTAAGCCCGCGGGCATTGGTAATGCCCAGTATAAACCCATATGGCAGTGGGCATCATTTTAAAAAGCTCAGTACCGTAGACAAGCCCACGGGCATCATTGAACAGTCATTGGGCGGACACGGGCTTAGATGAGCTCTCCAATTGTCTACAATATAACATAACTACGAAGAACCAAAATTCAACTAATACAAAGTATTTTCATTATTTCATTAGCTCTCAAACAAAACTACATATGATCAAAAACCTTGAAATCATTCATTTAACTTATAAACTCAACACATAGATGACAATTAACCCCTAATCAAACATCATAAACACCTAAAATTCGTAACTCAGATGTTATTTTCAATAAAGAAGCAAGAAAACAAACTCAAATTAGAACAAACTTACATAAACATGATAACAAGATCTATAATGTCTCGCAAAGAGAAAAAATAATATCGAGTGGGTAGCGAGCCTAGCGGTGAAATGGGAACTAGGAACGGGAAGTCACGATTCTGCCGAAGGTCACGATTCCGTCAAGGTACTGAAGAATCGAAGGTAGCAGACTAGCAGTCAATTTGATTTAAGGTTTCACACTTTCCCTTTCCCTTTTGAGTTTTGGTCTTTTATATTGGACCTATTGGTATATCACTAATTCACTATATTTACTAATCTGGATAGTGGATTCTGTTAGTGTATAATATATTATAGTACTCCCTCCGTCTCCTAAATAATCGTCCTAGTGGACCCGGCGTACGGATTAAGAAAAAACAATTGGCTTGATTATTTATATTGGTTTAATGTGTAGTTTCCTTTAAAGCTCATGTGTATATGACTCATAATTAAAGTAGAGTGAAAAAGTAAGGGTAAAGTGATAAAAGTGATGTTTTAAAAAGGTAAGTTTCAAACTAGACAATTATTTTGGGACGGACGAAAAAAGAAAGGAGGACGATAATTTAGGGACGGAGGGAGTAGTATATAATAATAAAATTTGTGATTTCGTTTATATATAATTTTATATATGATATATCTAATACTAATAGACACTAATAGAGTAATGGTATAATATATATATATATATATATATATATATATATATATATATATATATATATATATTACAATAGAGGTCATTCTCACACATGTGCAATTGACTAAAGCTATTTAGAGGTTGAGATTAAATAATCTTAAAAAAATTAATGGTTAGAATTCACTCTCACATTCACATGTGTGAGAGTAGTTATCCACTTTTAACTATCTATTTTCTTTTACCATGTTACAAAGTCACCCCTTACAATTAATATTACGAGCAGTCACACCTTGAGATTAATATTCTAAACTATTACCTCTTACAAAACATCAACCTTACATTAATATAATCTCATAATATAACTCAATTGATTGACTGAGACTATCTGGCCATGGTGGTTGATTCCGTCACAAAATCAAACGTTCATAGGTCAGTTACATGTAACTCCTTACAAATAACACACTTTAACTATGGGTCGAGTTCGAACAGCGCCCCTCAACTATCATTTGAAGTAATGTACCTCTCAACTGTAACATATTTTTTAAAATCGCACCTTGTATTTAGACGTTGGCGTTTCAATTGACGAAATTAGATATACTGATACCGTGTCATAGGCACGAGCACAAAGATCTAGTATCTAAAATTTAAAAACTTAATACGATGATGGGTCGAGCCAGGCTTAGATAGGCATTAGAACTTGAAGGCACGGGTGTGCCCGAGCCCGCGGGCATCTAACATCTCTAAAGTCCAGCACTATGTATCAATCCATGCGCACGGGAACTTTGGGCCGGGCACAGGCGGACACAGCGGGATGTACTGGCTCATAGGATGGGCTGCTCACCCTTAAATTTTATTACATTATTTTTTGTACCATGATTTAATAGTTTAATTACCTAGTAATTTAATTGTACAGTGATTCGTCAATTTTTATTTTATTATTTTTTGCACAACGATTCAATAATTTAACTGTCTAATTTAATTACACCATGATTCATCAATTTTATTCCATTACTTTTACATCGCGGATCAATAGTTTAATTGCCTAGTCTAATTGCACAGTGATTCATCAATTTTATTATATTAATTTTTACACCACGATTCATCAATGTTTGTAACGCGATTTAACAATTTTATTGCATTATTTTTTACACTTATGTTCAATAATTTAATTGTGTTGTCTAATTGTACCACAATTCATCAATTTAATATGATATTTTTGCACAACTATTCAAAATAGTTTAACTATCTAGTCTAATTGCACCACGGTTCAAAATCGTAATAAAACAGACCATATCCTCAGTCTTCTTCTTCCTTCTCCTCCGTCGTAAGCCTTCTTATTCATCTCCTTCGCCTTCATCCATACTGTGAAAACCCTCCAACCCAACACATTTTCATTAAAGTTTCGTAATTAATGATCCAGAAAACTCGTTTACCTTTCGGGAGCGTTGCCCCTGAACCCCCACGAAGGGGCGTTGCCCCTCGACTCTTGCGACCTGACCAGGCAGGTCAATCCCCATTTCATTGTGCAACAATGGTGATTTTCGAATCTAAAAAGAGTTGCCGGAACAGTTGAAGGAGACGATGACATTTTCGAATAGTATTTCGAAAAGTGGTCTTTTGCGGTTGAAAAAAAGAAAGGTGGACTTTTTTGGTTAAAAACTTTGAAAAAGGGACCAACTAGAATTTTACCCTAGATTATAACAGGTTGACCCGTCTTAACCCGAATTTACGCATAAAAAATCATATATTTATAAAGTAAAAAATATTGTGTCAAAATAGGTAACGGATTCAACCCGCTTTAACCCGACTCAACTCATTAATATTTTGAAAAAATTACGAGTCTGTCCACTTTTTAAAGTTTATAACCCCTCTAGTCCAGTTTTTTTTTTCAACCGAAAAACGACAATTTTTAGGGTGAAATGACTGCGATACCCTTAATAAGCCTAAGGCGCACTACATTTTTGTATCGCGGTTCAAAAATATCTGGTTAAATTTATGAACCACAGTGCAATTAGATTATTCAATTAAACTATTGAACTGCGTTGCAAAAATTAATGCAAAGAAATTTATGAATCGCGATTCAAAAATAGACTAGGAAATTAAACTTTCAATCGCAGTGCAAAAATTAGTTTAATGAAATTTATGAACCACGATTCAAAAATAGACT
The DNA here is from genome assembly GCA_013146195.2 of Codonopsis lanceolata. NCBI lineage: Eukaryota > Viridiplantae > Streptophyta > Magnoliopsida > Asterales > Campanulaceae > Codonopsis > Codonopsis lanceolata. The sequence continues at coordinate 127,036,708 of CM028381.1, read as the reverse complement.
AGAAAATTAAACTTTAAACCGTGGTGCAAAAATTAATGCAATAAAATTTATAAACCGTGATTCAAAAATAGACTAGGAAATTAAACTTTGAACCGCAGTATAAAAATATTATCTAATTCATTTTTGCACCGTAATACAAAAAGCATAAATAACTAGTTTATGTCTTCCATCTTCTTCTTCCATGTCCTCCATCGTAAGCCTTCTTTTTTCTCCTCCTTCTCCACCTTCGTCCCAATTGAAAATCCTTCAACTCAGTACAGATCCATTATAGTTTCGTATTTTATGAATCAAAAAACTCGTTTACTTTTCAGGGGTGTTGCCCTCGAACCCCCACAAAGGGGCGCTGCCCCCTCGACTGACTGGGTAGGTCAATCCCCATTTCGTTGTGCACAATCGTGATTTTCGAATCCAAAGTGTATTGTCGGAGCTATTGAAGAAGATGGTGACATTTTTGGAACAATATTTCAAAAATTGGTCTTTTTCCGGTTGAAAAAAAGGAATGTGGATTTTTAGGTTAGAAACTTTGAAAAATGGACCGGCTAGAATTTTACCCTAATATTTTTTGGTCGAAACGGGTAAAAAGAAATTGTTAAGGTTTTACATTGACGAAGGATATTCTTGAGGTCTTCGGTTCGAGAATCTCAGGCCTAGCTCATTAAAAAACTATTTTTGAAGAATCTCCTAAGTTTGATGTAAAGAAATTGTTTTTAACCTGGCCTAAGAAAATAACTTTTAAAATTATTATTGTTTGTTTCAAAATATATATTACTGATAATGATAGTGTCATAGCGTTTTATATTGTATTTGGGCAAAAACTTAGGTAACACGAACATACAGATATTTTTTATAGGAATAATTTCGCATCGGTACACTTTTCTGAAATTATAACCGGTCCACTATCCTCTTTTTATTCCCAACCGGTAAAGTATTTTTTCAAAGTTTTGTTCCAGAAATATCTCTTCCTCCGTCTCCGTCATTTGCGGACAGTTTTCTATGCCAACTGAATAGGCATTGAATGTTCACATCCCCTAATTCATATTCCTATTCATTTTTACCCTCTCTCTCTCTCTCTCTCTCTCTCTCTTCATTCTTCTCCCTCCATAACCAGCAAGTCTCTACCTCACCGTTTCCATCTAGAGTGTTATACTTCATCTCTTTCTTGTAGCTAAACCTAGGTGATCCTTCACCCACCAAATAAAATGAAAGAGATTTCAAGGTCTATGCTCAATTATGCAACATTTGGATATTGCTTGAGTTGATGAACGAGCTGTAGTGAAAGGTTACCTCAGATTCACTTTATCTTCCTTATTTTGAAGATGGATTCCAACCTATGTGAGTATCGTTGGCTATGATGTGGGCGTCATTTCCTCCGATGTATACGTTGTTGCCTCTAATTTGGGTGTCGTTACCATGGCCAACACACCCACTTCATATGCAACACAGACAGAACAAAATAAATAAATGAAAACGTGACTCATAAGCACAAAAACAACATGGTTTATATTCACTGGAGATGTCATGATAATGATTGTACTCTTCCTATGCAATGCCACCATACTTCCATGTTGTGCGTCGTTGCCTCCAATTTGGGCGCCGTTGCCTCCAATGGTTTATATTCATTGGCGTTGTCATGATAATGATTGTACTCTTCATATGCAATGTCACTATACTTGCATGTTGTGCGTCGTTGTCTCAAATTTGGGCATCGTTGCCTCCAATTTGGGCGTCGTTGCCTTCCCATAATCACTTGGATTCTCAACATAGATGAGACAGAGAGGCGTGAGAAGACTAATATCTAAGGTCGTATATATTACATGGCCCAATTCATCCATTTAATTCTTGCTAAAATCCTGCAATGAAGATTTAGCCTTTTTGTGATTAATGATCGATGCCCAAAATCAATGATCAATGCCTAATTTGTGTATTGCGATGCTCAAATTTGGGCGATGATTTTTGCATTGCAATGCTCAAATTCAGTAGCTTTGTCTGCACGCATTTTCTTCATTAAGGGTATCTTTGTCATTTTCCCTCCAAAAGTGTACTGTAGTTGTTTAAAAAAAATTATGGTTGACTTTTGCGATTAACATTTATCTGCATGGTACCAGCCCAAATTTCTCTCTTTTTTGGAAGACGAATCATTTTTAATCGATGTACCATTGTGTATTAATTAGTTGAGGTGTGAGAGAGTAAGGCTCCGCCGTACGAATTAAGATCCGTAAAACCATCTTACATGAGATCTAGGGAATTTCATTATCTAATTTGTAGATAATAGGGTTAAGTATACCGTTAGTCCCTGAACTTTGACCAAACTCATCATCAGTCCCCCAACTTCAAAAAGTTTCACCACTGACCAAAGTAGGCCATCGGAGGTCCCTAGCCTTAACGTCGTTTGTGTATTTCCATTAAGTGAGCATGTGCCACTCACATGCACAAAATAAGGGGGCCATGTATAATATCATCAAAATAAGGGAGCAATGTGAAAATTTTAATACCATTTTTTCCAATCAGGGACTAATGTGAATATTCTTTTTATTACTTATACTCAAATCTGTTGAGGCGTGAGAGATGGGTTGCTGGAACGACCATGGATGCTTGCCAGAATGCTGTAGGCCGGAATCGAAGGTAGTAGTGCTTAAATTCTTGAACTAAACCTAGCTAATGGTAATGGGTAATTTTGGGGACAAAAAATTAGGGACTGGGAGCAGGAGGCGAACCAAGAGCGCATCTATCGAAGAAACTATGGCCAAGTGGATAGATTACAACCAAAACCAACAAATTCATTCTACCGTACATGGACCTAAAAGGAAGAGGATACTCCCAGTAAAGGATCGAAAAAGGGTTGTATGCTCGGAAAATGAGGCCCCGAGAATTCAGGGTACGTGTACAGGGGAGTTCGATAGAGGACTTGGGGCAAGTGAGTTATAGAAATTCGAGAACCGAGGTTTGGAAACGATAATGCACCGACTAAGACCAGTCGACTTTGGCTTGGTACATTTTCCACGGTTGTTGAGGCTACTCTTGCTTATGATAAAACATCTAAGACCATTTATGGGAACTGTGCTGTACTTAATTTCCCAACTTATTTTGAGGAGTCTGCAGACATGTCTTATGATGATCACTCCTCGATTAGTGTTAGTTCAACCCGAAATTATACACTTGAATCTACAGCGACATCGAATAGACAAGCAAGAACGACCATGTGCTCCTATGATGGAATTGAGTTGCGAGGGCTTGGAGGGCAGCGGACTGGCCGGACGATGTGGCTCTGACGTGATTGATGTTTGGGATGTGGTGGTGGTGGGTAATGGTAGAGGAATGGAATGGATCACGTGAATCATGGTGGAACGGCAGTTTTGGGAAGACGTCGGCGTGAATGATGGCGGCAATGGCTGGAGAGAGAAGACGCACAGAGGCAAAGGGAGAACGGCAAGGGCATGTGATGATGGTATTAAAATTTTCACTTTGGAGATGATGGTATTAAAATTTTCACTTTGCCCCCTTATTTTGATGATGTTATACATGATCCCTTTATTTTGTGCATGTGAGTGGTACATACTCACTTAACGGAAATACACAACCGATATTAGGGCTAGGGACCTCCGATGAGCAAAAAAGGTCTACTTTGGTCAGTGGTGAAACTTTTTGAAGTTGGGGGACTGGTGATGAATTTGGCCAAAGTTCAGGGACTAATGGTATACAAGTTTGTCAAATAGTCATTTGATTTTTTAGAAGAGATCTAGGGAATATAAAGGAAAGTATAAAGGTTTTCATCGGTTCATGAAGGAAATTCTTGATGTCTTTGATTCGAGTATCCCAGGCCTAGCTCATAAAAAATTTACTCACTTTATTTCGGGCTAAAAGTCTTTGTTTGAAGTTAAATTTTTTAAGAAAATGACATTTTTAGTAGCTCATTAGTAATAAAAGAGACTTTAATACCTTAATTTTTTAAAGTAAAATATTTAAATAAAATATCCCAAAATAAATTAGTGAACTTTTTGTCCGAAAAAGATTACTAAGAATCTCCTGACAAACTGTTTTTAACCTGGCCTAAAAAATTACTTCAAGTACGTGTAAACTCACCATTCTTTGAAGGAAAAAAAAAAGGGTCCGGGAAAGAAGGGTGCTTAGAGCACCTCCATTGTTACAAATTTCTCACTTCTTATTAAGAAGACAAAATATACAATGGTGGGAGTCTTCTTATCCATGCCATGTAGGAAGGAGGAAAAATTTTCTTCCAATTTAGGAAGATGCCCAGCAGCCAAGAAGTGGGGCCCAGCTTTGAAAAAACCAATCATTTTCTTTATTTTTTTAACATTTTACAAACCTTCAATAATTCCAATCATTTTCTTTATTTTTTTAACATTTTCTTTATAATATGTGTTTTATAGATAATTTATTAATTTAATTATAAATTATAAAATTTAAAAATAAAATTTTAATTATTATTTTTAAATTAATTTATGTCTTAATTTATAAATTAATTATTTATACATAATATTTAAATAGGAAATATATTAAATAACGTGAAATAAATTTATTTGTTGAGAAATATAAAAATAAAAATAAAGTTTAAAGTTAATGAGGTGGCAGTGGGACCCAACTAAGAATATGTTAAGAAGAGTATACAATAGGAAGATATATTCTTAAGTGAGTAAGAGCACCACCAACGCCTTCTTCTTAAGGTGAGGTGGACAGACTTCCAAATTGGAAGTGCTCAATTTGCGTTGGTGACCCTTCCAAATTTTCGGAGGAAGCTGACATGGAGGTGTGATGAAAAATTTTCTTCTAAAATTGGAAGCCAGCCAAATGGGAGGAAGAAGGCGCGCCAAGCAGGAAGGTGGGCGTCACACACAGCCTGTGTGTGGCGCGTGCAGTTCACGCGAGGGGCGGTCGAGTGAGAGGCGCCAAATGGTGGGGCCCAGCTCTGTTTTTGTGTCTGTTTGATTAATTTTTGTTTTTTTTTAAAATAAAAGGCAACTTTACCGTGTGTGTGGGGGGGGCGGTTTGGTGGGTGGGGGTTTGGGATTTTAATTTATAGCCGTTTGGTATTAAATTTTGTAGTCGTTTCCTACTGATCTTTTATTTGTCTTTTATTTAATTTTTTTTATGTAACTTTAATTAGTAACTTTAATTAATGTTTTTATGTAACTTTAATGTTTTTATGTAACTTTTAATTATTAATGTTTTTATGTAACTTTAATTATTAATGTTTTTATGTAACTTTTAATTATTAATGTTTTTAAAATAGCCGTTTTAAAGTAGTCGTTGTAAAAGTAGCCGTTTTAAAGTAGCTGTTTTAAAGTAGTCGTTGTAAAAGTAGCCGTTTTAAAGTAGCCGTTGTAAAGTAGTCGTTTTAAAGTAACCGTTGTTGAGAAGTATATATAGATAAGGGGGTGTCATATTCTTCTACCAATACCTACAAATCATCAAGATACGACTAAAGATGTCTAATTCTTCCTCTTCTTCTACCAATAGCTCTAACACAAGCAGTTATACCGAAGAATCCAACATATCTGAAGGTGAAAAAATATATTTTGAGATAATTTCATTACAACAACAAATAGAAGAAACGGAGAGAGCCAACATCAGGAGGCGTCGCCAAAGGAAAAAGAGGAGGTATATAGATCGAAAGCGTGTAGCAGGAAATACTCAACTTGTCAATGACTACTTCTCATCTCAACCATTGTATCCCGATCATATATTTCGGCGACGCTTCCGAATGCATCGAAACTTATTCATTCAGATAGTTAATGCATTGGAGAATCATTCAAGTTATTTTCGACAGAGGTCTGATGCAGTAGGAAAAGTAGGTCTCTCACCACTTCAAAAATGCACGGCAGCTATCCGTCAATTGGCTTATGGAGTTCCGGCCGATCATCTCAACGAGTACCTCCGACAGCGTAAACAACCGCCATCGAGTGCATGTTCAACTTCGCGCCGATGTATCATTGAATTATTCTGAGGTCAATACTTGAGAAGACCAAATGCTAATGATACTCAACGTCTACTTCAAATGCACGAGCAAAGGCATGGCTTTCCAGGTATGTTAGGAAGTCTTGATTGTATGCACTGAGAATGGAAAAATTGTCCGGTCGCTTGGCAAGGTCAATATGCAAGAGGTCATGGGAAGCCCACAATTGTGCTCGAAGCAGTTGCGTTAGCAGATTTATGGATATGGCATGCATTTTTTGGGGTCGCAGGTTCTCGTAATGATCTGAATGTGTTATATGAATCACCTTTGTTCAATAATGTACTCGAAAGAAATGCACCGCCGTGCAATTTTGAAGTGAATGACAAACAGTATACAAAAGGATACTACTTAACCGATGGAATTTATCCTGATTGGGCTACTTTTGTTAAGAGTTTTTCGTGTCTGCCGATGCTAAGCGTTTAAAGAAATTCAAAGAGATGCAAGAGGCTGCAAGAAAAGATGTCGAACGAGCATTTGGAGTACTCCAATCAAGATGGGCAGTTATCAAAGGTCCTAGGAGGTTTTGATATAGAGATAACTTGAAAGAAATAATGTCCACGTGCATTATTTTACATAACATGATTGTGGAGACCGAGGGTGATCTCATTACGAATTGGGCTGATGATACCGTATATGACTCTCCACAAGTAAACCATGGGCCAACACAAGCATTTGAAGAATATCTGCAACGAAATTCAGAGGTACGAGATAGAAACACACATCATGAACTTCGATCCAACTTGGTTGAGCATATATGGCGTCGTTACGGTGACGTTTTTATGTAATTTTAATTATTGAACTGTAATTTTAATTTTAAGTTTTTTTGTTTTTATGTAATTTTTAAGTATTTATCTTTTATGTAACTTTATGATTATGTATTTTTTTCAATTTTAACGTTTTATGTAATTTTCTATTTATGTTATTTTAATCATCATGTATAATATGTATTTTATTGATAATTTATTAATTAAATTATAAATTATTTAAATTGTGAGTAATAGTATTATTTATAAATTAATTAATGTCATTATTTATAATTTATGTAATTTATTTGTTTGAGAAATATAAAAATAAGATTGAAGTATAAAGTTAATAAGGTGACAGTGGGACCCAACTAAGAAGATGTATAAGAAGATTAGCATTGGGAAGTTATATTCTTAAATGGAATAAGAAGAGAAAAAACGCCAGATGACTAAAAAGATGATATAGGAAGATGAGCATTGGAGATGCTCTAAGAAGAGTAATATGTATAGGTGATAGTAGGAAATAGTTAAGAAGTTGTGGAAAGAATTTTCACAGTGGGGACGCTCTTACTACTTACCGGTTATGATAGGTTTTCTGTTTATATATAAAAAAAATACTCTTTTTTTTTTTAGGTAAAAAGTTTATTATTTTATTTTAGAATGTTTCATTTAAAGAGTTTATTTTTAAAATTTTAGATATAAAAGTGATATTTTATTATTAATAGATTATTAAAAATATTATTCTTTTAAATATTTAATTTTCAAACGAAAACTTTTTATCCAAAACGGATGGAGTAAAAAAAAAGTTGATGAAATAAGGACTGAAAGTAGCATTTGAGATCAAGAAACGATCAAACATGCACATGATGATTATTCGCTACCCTTTTTCCATGACAAGACAATCTCATAAGCAACCACTAACACCTAGCACTCAAAAAGATTTTTTTTTTTTTAAAAACCCTAATTCGTTTTCATCTTTTTAATCATATGTTTAATTTCATTTTTGGATTTGTTCAACATAAAATCTTGCTTTATACTGCTATAAAATGGATTTCATTACATATTCACAATCATTGAAACAAAAGTGGGGTTGAATTAAGTTCTGATCTGAGATCGTCTTGCGATTTTAAATTCGGATAAAGTAGATATGTTTTATATTTTTTTATTTTAGACAAAAAGTTTATTATTTTATTTTAAGATATTTTGTTTAAAGAATATATTTTCAAAAAATTAAAATATAAAATTGTTATTTTATTATTTATGAACTACTAAAAATATTACTCGTATTTTTTAAAAATATATATATAACTTTTAACCTGGAGTTGTTTATCCGAAATAAAAAAGTATAAAATTTCATAAGATCTACTCCCTCCGTCCCTAAATTATCGTCCTCTTTTCTTTTTTCGTCCGTCCCAAAATAATTGTCCACTTTGAAACTTACTTTTTTAGAACATTATTTTTACCACTTTACCCTTATTTTTTCACTCTACTTTAATTATGGGCCACATATACATGGACATTAAACCAATATAAATAATCAAGTCAATTACTTTTTCTTAAACTGTGTGTCGAGTCAACCCAAACGATTATTTAGGGACGGAGGGAGTATTTTATAAGTTTTAGTAGTTTTTATTTACATTAATTGCATTTAGTGTAATCATTGAAATAAACTCCAAGTTGGCGTGTAAACTAATCCAAGATCATGGAGAAAACAACCATCCAATGACGTGTTGAGTAAGGATCAAGGACGGCAGGGCCCAACACACTGTCAGATTAAATGGAATAATACAACTTATCATCTAGTTACACTGTCAGATTAACAATGACGTGTGTTAGCTGTGTTAGGTTCTAGTGCTTCTTTGTTTTGTCCTTTCTTCTCTACAACTTACAAGCTCGAGTATCATTCAAATAAAATAAAAATGGAAACTTATAGCAACGATCGATTGTGAGGGAAACGGAGCCCCATTAATGGTCGAGACCATATCTTGCCTCTTAATTGTGACTAAACGTGTTGTTAGAGCTGGTAAATGGGTTGATCCGATTTGATTTAGATCCAGTGAGCTGACATTTTTTTGGGTTGGGTCGAAATACGATAGGTCTATTAAAATGTGCTGTCAAAAGCTTATGGGCCTTTAGGTTGGCCTGACTCGAAATAAGATCAATCAATAACCATAAATATAAAAAATAATAAAATTTATATGTTATGTTTTTATATCACTTTACCTAACAAATAACAAGAGTAGCACACCTAATCAACCCGTTTTGATAGCTTCAGGTCACTAACCAAGCTATATATCAAGCTTATTTAACCAAGTTATATACCAAATCACCAACTTACTGTTGAAATTAAAATAGTTGGTTTTAAAACTAAAACGACTACTTTAGTGAATAGCCTAGCCTAAGTCCCTAACCCCAAGGTCGGTCCCCAAGTCCCAATTCTGAAATGACTGATTGTGCAAGTCCCTTACTTCATCGCTTGACAAATGACATAAAACGGACCTTTATTGACTTTTTATTAGGCTAGTCCGCTAATGGGTCTGTTTTTTAGATAATTAGACTATGGCTTCTTCTATTGTAATTTTATATTATTTTATTGTCTACAATATAATATAAATAAATTTTATTTTTTAAAATTTGATTGGGCAGGGTCGACCCAAAAAAGCTCGAGCTTTTTCGTTCCGAGCCCGAGCAAAAAAGGCTTGTGTTGTTTTGGATTGCCAATATATGAAGCCCGATCGATAAAAAAATGGATGTGCTGGGGCGGCCCATGGGCCTGGGCTTTTTGGCCGGCTCAACTTGCTATCGAGTCGAGCATTAAGCTATATATGTGTTATATTTAAATACGAGTTCGAGCTAAATATCTAACGAATACTCTTTTCATTACCCAAAACAAATCAAATATGCATTTACGAATAATCGAAGTAAATAAGAGTACCTTTTGAATTTTTGAGACACAAGTCAAATTCAAATATCAAGTCGAATATTTAAATATTATTAAGGGTGAAAATCGAGCCGGTCAATTTTTCAACATTTTTAACTGCTACAATACCCAACAACTTTTTAACCGATAAAGGACACTTTTTATGGTAAATTATCGAGTATGCCATTAATAAAATTCAATCAGACACGCGTTGCATCACATATCCAAGATGATGCGTCGTAATTCTAATTTTTGCATCGAGAATCTAATTTATGCATTGCAAATCCAAATTTTACATCATAATTTACTTTGGTATTCTAATTCCAAATTGATGCATCGCAATTCCAATAGTTGCATCACAAATCCAAATCGATGCATAATTTGGATTTGACTTCCACCTTTAATAGTTGCATCGCAATTTCAAATTATGTATCGGGATTTAATATAATACTAAATGGTTATTAATAACCTTGGATATAACAATAGCACAACGAAAAACTTAACAATAGTACTACTGTAAAATCCTTATAAGTAATCTTAAATGCATCATAATTTACACATGATACATCCTGATTCAAAATTGAAGAAGTAGAAGTACTCTTGCCCATTATAAAGCATTGAGATGAAGAGACAAATGTAATGGGATCGAGACGAAGAGGCAGAGACTAAATGATATGAGGCAAATGGATAAGATCGAGAAAGAGGAAACGGTGAGCAGAGGGGTATTTAAGGAAAAATTTAACAAATGTGGACTTATGCGTTTTTTTAAAAACAAATAAAGGGTACTAACCAGATTGAAAATTTAATAAAGTGGATTGACCTGCAATTTATCCTACTAGTAATCTTAAAGTCCACTTTCACCGTTTGGGCCTTGCTCTTTCTTTGTTTCTTTATAAGAGAAATAGCGGATCGGTTCCCTTTCCCAAGTTTATAACCCCTTTAGTCTCATGTTTTTTTTTTCCAATCAGAAAAAATCACTTTTGAAGGCAAAAAGCTTATGACACCTTTAATGTACCAAAGGCGCGCTACACCAATTTAAACTACCCAATTCAATTTTACATCACATTTATGTATCGCGATGCATCGATTTAAATTACATAATCCAATTTTGTATCGCGATACATCATTTTATGCACCTTGATGCATCGATTTTATGCACAAATTCAAGCAACCAATAGATACATCGTGATGCAAACTGATAGCGAATACATCTCCTCTGCCTTCTTCCTCATCCTCTTCTTTCGTAATCCATCTTATTCATCATTTGCCTTCTCCCTTACTAAAAATCGTCCAATCTGCTTAGGTTCATTCCAGTATCGTACTTAATGAATCGAAAAATCGTTTACTTATTGAGGGCGTTGCCCCCTCGACCCCCGCGACCTAATCGGACACGTCGATTTTAGTTTCGTTGCGTAACAATGGTGATTTTCGAATCTAAAGTTTTGGTCAAAACTATTGAAAGAGACAATCTGAAGCATTTTAAAAACAATATTTCAAAAATAGACTTCAGTGGTTAAAAAAAAAATTTGGTAGTAAAGAGATTAATGAACCGACCGGAAATGACCTATTCTTTATAATTGTTAGGTCTTCAAATAGAAACCAACAAGCAGATAGATGAAGAACTTATAACTTGGTTCGTTAGACGGCCCTAATTATGACCAAAAGATGAAGATGAAGATGATTTGGATTGATTATGTGTGAAAAGAGGATTTCTTTTTTATAATTTATAATTTATATTCATATTTTCTTAACTTTAATTAGGTATATACTGCACATTCAGCGGTAGCAAGGGCCAAACCTTTTTACCATTTATTCTCTTTCCACCAACACATCATACTCATACACAACTAAAGATATTTTTAACCTTTTTATCATAAAGCACACCAATGTACTACTAATTGGTACAATTATTTTTCATAATTCAAAAAGGTATTTCTCTTGTTTCCCACTTTACCAATCAAAGTTTGATTAGCCTCCCAATTGCCATTACCTCTTGCCCTTGCCCTTGTTGGGGGTGGTTGGTTTTTGTCTATTACACCAACTTGCTTTCATTAAAACCACATATATAGTAGCTTTCAATATGTGCAAGTGTACATTATTATTTTTTTTTAATTCAAAAATTATTTATATTAAATAAATAAAAAAAAACAAATGGAGATGGATATATAACTTTCTCAATGCAGGTTTTTATGAGGTGTCCCCACTTAAGTCAAAATCACCATTAGTAACTTGCTATTAGTAAAGTGGTGGGTGTACACTAGTTTGAGACCCACACTCACTTCGCTGCACTATCTTTTATTCTTTCTTTCTACTTCTCACTTCACTATCCTTAGATGGTGCAAATGCAAATGTTCTTTTTTGGATTACATTTATTTTAGGATGCAGGTTCATGTTAAGCATCTCTCTCTCTCTCTCTCTCTCTCACACACACTGACACACACAAAGTTAGGATGAGGTAAGATATGAAACTGCAGCACTAGATCAGATTCTTAGATCTTGGAAAGAGTCCTTTGAGTTGAATTGTCGTTGTTTGTCACGTGATTTAAGGCTTGGTGGAGCATTTTGACCTGGCCACAATGCAACATTTTATTTTTTAAATATATCAATACAGTATTTTAAAACGCATCGTTTTAAAAATATGTTGCGTTTAGAAACGCTCCAATTTTGAGCGAAGAGGGAAAACAGAGGTTTTACAATGCTCTGTCATTTTTTACAACTACTTTGTTTATGAAAAGATCGTTTTGAAATAGTTTCTCACATGTTTATAAGGAAAAAGCGTGTCTTAAAAATTGCGTTTTCAAAACGCTGCATCAAACGATACATTAGACTCTGTCTTTCTCTATGATCTGTTTTTTTTTTTTCAAAACGTTGCACCAAACGAGTCCTTAGACTCTGTCTTTCTCTATGATCTCACATCTTTCTCTCTATCTCTGTTTACTTTTTCTTCCATCATTATAAAAACAAAAACCTAAAATCTAATGTCAAGCTCTTACATGAGAAAGGCAAATGCACTCATTATATATAACCCTTTTGATGATTTAATTGAAGAAAGTGATTTATCTATTAAATGTTGTAATCCTAAGAGATTTCCAACTATAGAAAAGATATGTACAACTGAACTATCAGGACCTGATTTAGTGTTCAATCTCATTGGCATAAGCTGACATCTCAAACTTTTTGTGACTTAAAGTTGTGGCCTTGGTAATCATTCCTAGCCATGAATCTTGATTAGTTTCTTATTCGGCGGGGAATTTAGAGGATAACAAGTCCTTATTCGTAACTGCTTGGCCTGGCTCACGTTCATAGCTGCATTTGCCTCCAACTAGTGAAGTACATAAATGAGTATCATGCTTGAACATGATCTCAGTGATCGAATCACCTCGATTCTTGGAAGGACCCGTCATCTGGCTCGCCTCATGATCCAGCCTGACGTAAACTTAGACTCATTATGTAAATGACTTGAAACTGAGCCTGTGCTGCTCCGCTCAAGGCAAGTTTGAGTTCGACTCTGTGAAAGCTCTGACTAAGCTCAGGTGGTTTGTTTATAACCTTTCTTGTTCACAACCCTAGGCTGTACTCAGACAATCATCAATTTTCTCGTCTTAAAAACTACAAAATTAGTATATGTACTCCGGATGGACAAATTTTATAGAGAAACATTAATCTCTTATAAGCACTTACTGTAAAAATATTTCCCAAAAGAAAAATGTTAAGCAAAAGTGCAGAGAAAAACAAAAAGGAACTCTCAATACTTTCCAGAATGACAAATAAACTATGGACTTAATCTGGCTGTCAGATGCCCCATTAGATACAAGTAGGTAAAAAAGATTTACAAAATACAAGTACAGAAGTACATCCTTCAGCAAATCTAGCAACTACAATTTCATTTTCTTGTAACTGTTGCATAATGATACAAAAATAATTTTACACGACTCGAAGCAGGGTAAATGTTAACATAACTATGTTGCACAACAAAGTTTGTAGCCTTTCTATCTGCATTTTTCTCAGAGTTAACGACGTGGATTGATGTGAATGAAGCTAGTCTTTCCTTTTCTTTATCGTTATCTTGAAAGTCGATGTTCTGATAACGGCGTAGTCCATTTTCAGAGTTTCCTGGAGCTCTTGCAGTGAGTCGGGTTTAGTGAAATAGGTAAAGAGGAGGTAGATACCATCCAAGTAATTATTTTTCTCTCCAGCTTTGTTTACTTTCCGGATGCTGTAGGCCAGTGGAATGACGCCTCGGTTGAATATCTCCACGTACATGCCACCCCCAGCAACAAGCAACTGTTGAAAAATAAAATCACCAAATAAAAATAACCATTGACATGCTTTCGCAGGAATCATTGTTCATGAAGGTGTGAAAAGTGCCATGAACTCATTGTGTTATTTCATACAAGGGCAAAGAAAATCAGTATATTTTAGACATATTTGCTGTCCGTTATGTTTTGTGTAGGGTAGTAGACTAGTGGAGTTGAGTTGTGCCTTTTCTCAGCTTCACTCACCCAGTTATTTCACGTGCTCAGACCTACTCAAGCTCGAGTCAGACTTTTTAATGGATGCGAAAACTCGGCTCACCTTAACTCATGAGATGTTCGTGAGCTCAGCTCCTACTGTGCTTCCTTTGGTTTAAGGCTCACGAGATTTTCATTAGCTCAAAGGTTTATTGGCTCAAGTCCATAAATTTAATCAGTCAAGCTATTTCAAGTGAAAGGGAAATACAATAACATACTCCCTACGTGACTACATCTCAAAGGGAGGTAAGCTTTGACTCAATATGCAGGTTAAGAAATGGCTGAAAATCCATTGTCTACCTAAATAACCCATGCATTTTGTGGCCACAATTTAAACTAGCTTTAGCCGATTTGACTTATTAATTCTCATCCACAAACTAATACGGCATTAAGTCATTGTGCAATGTACCTCTCCTTTAAATAAAAACTAAAATAAGAAAGCGTACTTCTCCTTTTTGCGATGGAGGGAGTATGATATATGTTATACCTATACCATATAAAAGTTCTCCGGTTGATGCAAACCTACCTGTACCAGTCAAGCCCAAACATAGCTTGTAAGCCTTACAAGTCCAACAAGGTATAGCTTCAGCACGGCTCATGAAAAAAGATCGAGTAGAGTTCAGTCAGGCTCGAGCAAGTCGAGATCGGGTTGGATAGCAAGGCAACTTATCACCTACAGCCCTATTTAGTATGAGTTATTGGAGTCTCTAATTGGTCAGTCAGTCTTTTGCAGTGGAAGAACCATTGAAGGTTACAATCAAGCGATCAATATCGTACAGTTGTACCAACTTAAATTTCCTGTTCCAAAAAAGTAAAAAAGAGAAAAAAGAAAACTATCTTTTAAAAAATATGCATTTCTTCTTAACAGCTATTCAAAGTTAGGACACATAGAAAACCATGATAATAGAATTTTCTGGGATATTTTTTTTATTTTTTTTATAAGTAAAAATTTACTGGGAAATAGATACAGATGATGAGAGGCCCATGAGCAAAAAATATTACTTCCTCCGTCCCAAAATGTGTCCCTCTATAGTTTTTTGCAAAAATTAAGAAAGTTGACTTTCAAGCCATTGTAGTAGAACATGTACATGAATGTCCATAGTGTCCACACTATAATATTGCAAGTGCATATTGGCACATGAGACCATGATAGATAGCAAAGATGAATTTAGTAACTTCATAGAAATTACACTCATTTTGGAACCCAAAAAAATCTAAAAAGTAACACTAAATTTGGAATGGAGATAGTAAGTAAACTCCCTTCATGATTCGGTCTATATCATCCCCCATGAGAAACAAGATCCAAATCCCAATACATTAGCACAGCTCTTTTCTAAAGGGCAGTTTCCCACAGTGTAGCAACCAAAACAAAACCCTCATATGCATTCATTTAAGGGTTCTGGGTACTGGTCTCAGATGCCCACACCCAACTTCTTTGTGTTCTTTTTTTTTTTTTTTTTGATAAGTAATGATTAAAATTAATAGCATTAACTCAGGTGATGCGGCCTTCATACACTAGGAGTATACATCACCAAAAGAATTAGCAATATCAATATTATTTACAAAATCTACAAGAGAAGAGGTAGGACTGGAAGTAGTATGAACTGCCTCGGAGCACCAAAAATGAAGAGAACGAATCAAAAAGTTCTTCAGTTCCGGTACAGACATTTCCTCATTGTCAAAAGCCCTATGAAGCAACTGGTTAGTGAAGTAGCAGATGATTCACGCTCTCCTTGCTAGCCTTACACATAAAGTACCTATTGACAAAAACCATGTGGCGCTTCCGCAAATTGTCCCGGAAAGAATAGCTTCGTGAGTCGCTTCCCACATGAAAAAAGCCACTCTCTTTGGAGCTTGAGAATTCCATACGGCTTTCCAAGGGAAGGGAGTTCTATCACTATTAAGGAGCTTGAGGTAATACCATCCGACTGAAAAAGCATGACCCTTCGCTCCTTTCCAGACCACCTTATCTTCCAAGCTATCTATTTTCTGCTCATGAAGTCTCTCCAAAGTCTCTCCAAAAGCTGCGCTACTGAATCAATCACCTAGTCATGAAAATTCCTTCTAAACGTGGGGTTCCAAATAGGTTTTCCATCCTCCATGACAATATTGAATTAACTCTACAATTCTTATCCATGGAGACCTCAAATAAATTCTAGAACACCTCCCCCCCCCCTCAATATCGAATTTCAACACCATCTATCTCCCCAAAATCTAACAGTAGCCCCGCTACCAATCTCAAAAGCAATAAATCTCTCAAAGGAGCTCCACCCTTTCCTGATGCCTCTCCACATTCCCACCCCAAAAGGGGAATTAACCTCATTTGGAAACCAACAGTGATCCCCTGCCCTGTACTTACAAACCACCACCTGCTCCAAAAGGCTTCATTTTCCATAAGATACCTCCACAACCATTTCCCAAACAATGCCTCGTTAAAAAGTTTGAGTTTTCTTACATTCAGGCATCCCTCTTGCACCCTGAAACAAACTTTCTTCCAATTCACTAAATGGAACTTATGACCCCTGACCTTCCCACAAGAAGTTTCTTTCCAATTTCTCGATTCTTTGTCGGATTGTGGCAGGTATCAGAAAAAGAGATAGAAAGTAGGTCGGTAAATTAGAAAGAGTATTCTTGATTAAGACCAACCTCCCCCTCCCCCCCCCCCTCTTAGAGCGAAGCTATCGTTTCCACCCTGCCATATGCTCAAAACGCTCATTCACCGGATTCCACAACGCTTTACTTTTAGACGGGTCACCAATGGGAAGGCCAAGATAAGAGGAAGAAAGATAGGCAGTCTTACACCCAAAGAACGACGATAAAACCCCAAAGTTATCCACAACACCAACCGGAATAATCTGGCTCTTGAAAATATTAACTCTAACCCCAAAACTGCGTTGTTTGTATTTATGTATGCATGTATGTATATATATATATATACGTGTTTAGTTATTATTAATAATATTAATATATATTATAACAAAGAAATCTGCTTTCGTTGTCAGAGTCTCATGGAAGGATTTGACATAAAAGTTCCATTCTTCTGAAGTTTCTATCTCAAGCTTTTACCCTCACCAACTCTAGGAGTACCCGTTTCAAACAAAAAGCCGGTGAAATGGTCAACTTCCTCCAACTGCAAGCCTTTAAAGCCTCTTCTAAGCAGGGATTCCAATCTGATTATACAAAGAAACAAAGTGTGGCCCCCCCAGATAATACACAACATGCACTTTCCGCACTATATCTGTTGACTCTCTCTATCACACCAAAAGAGCTTCATACATAAATTTCATAACCAACAAGAAGATAAACGAAACGAGGGGATATTCTTGTCTTAAACCAAGTAAACTGCAAGAGAAACCTTAGGGAGCACCATTAACCAAAACACAGAATCTAATAGCCTATAGTTAGACATATCCCCTTAAAATCACATATTAAATTAAGTAAGTTACTTTTAGGCCATTTTTGAAGCACATTTACATTAATGTCCCTAGTGTCTTTGCTATAGCATTGCAAGTGAACACTAAGACATGATAGTTAGCAAAGGTGACTTAAACAAGTCAAACCAAATCCAACTTTAAACAAGTTGAGCCAGAGCAAACTCAGTTAAACAAGTCGAACCCAAGCCAATGCCGTTTAAGCAAGTTGAGCCAGAACTAAGTCAGTTTAAACAAGTCAAGCCCAGGCCAATGCAGTTCAAACAAGTCTGGCCCAAGCCAATGCAGTTTAAACAAGTCGACCCCAAACCAAGTAGTTTAAACAAGTCGAACCCCAGCCAATGCAGTTTTAACAAGTTGAGCCCCAGCCATCCCAGATTGTTTAACAACCTTAGCTATAGCACATAAGTAAAACCCAGTAATAATTTAGCATGTTCTTACGAAAAAGGGGAAATCGTCAATACCCACCACACAGAAACAAATTGGGGAAATTATATGTTAAGAGAATCATACTAAGCAAAATGAGTGTGTATGTACCTCTTCGTACTTCTGGGTAACAGCAAGGCGCTCTTCTTCAGACAAATCAGGTCTCAAAACAATCATAGTCTCGTACTGTCTTAAACCAGGCGGACACTGAATTTCCTCCTTTTCTTCAATTTCAGGAATAAGTGGTCCCGAAAATCCTTCTGAGTCGTCTTCATCATCATCATCATCATCATCATCATCCCTATCAAGCCCCCTTTCAAAGAATGTGCCGGAAAAGTCGAGAGTTTGGACTCTGATTGAGAGGCCCAATGTGTTTCTTCTGGTGAATTTTCTTGGGAATGGTGAGATGGTTGAGGGAGGAAGGGTTTTGGGTATAGAGAGAAAGTGGGTATGTGACGCCGGAGTTGCGGTGGCGATTGAGATAGAGGCTATCATTTTGTTTGGAGTGTTGGGATTGGTTTGGGTTTGCCGGGATTTTGCTATATGGGGAGTTGGGAAAATGGGGATATGATTTTGTCGGGGGTGGATAAGGGGTGGAGTTTGGAAATTCTGTAATGTCCAGTTTATTATAGAAATAATGGACATCATAAAGCGCGCACCTTATGACCGTCTACAATCATACATATATATATATATATATATGTATATATATTAGAAAATTATTCAAATAATCAATCGACCAATCACATTACAAATTACAATATCTCAAATGTGACCAATGTATTCAGTAATTGGGTACGATATGTCCTTTCCGTCAATGCATCATTCAATTTTACAACGACTTATTGACGTGGATTAACGAAGGGACTGTACAAGGTATTTTTGTCTTTCATTTCTTTTTGTAGAACATTCTTAAATTTTTCACGGAATTTCAACCGCAAGTATCCCTTCCAAGTGTATAAGAAACCTATCTGCGTTCACCGACTTTTCCCCTCCTAAAAGAACCTTTTTTTCTTTTTTTCCCCTTTCACTAACAAGACTGAATTGAACGTTCGCCTTAAATGAGATACTTTTCGACCAGTTGGAAAAAGAATTCCTGCCTCCTCCCATGGTTTCTTTGCCCATCACCACTAGTTGTATGCGATAAATACTTAAGGCGGAAATCATTCCCTCGCTAAAGACTGAAAAGAAATCGAAGATAAGGTTCGTCACATTTTATCATTCCTTCTGGTCTTATAAATATGCCATTGATGAAGATTCATTGTGTAAGTCAAGTTGGTAACGAAATAAAGCTAAAGAGGGTGAATAGTCTTTTCAAAACTTTAAGGGTTATTTTAAAAACCTTCAAAAGTTGCAACGAAAAAGATACGTTTTCAGCAGCTAATGTAAAATCAGCAGGTAGCAATTGTTGAGTTTAAAACAGTTTGGTTTGATTTTCTTTTGATCACTTAAGTATAAAGATTGAATTGAAGTACAATATATAAAGAATTCATGAATGTAAATGTTAAACACTTAAGTAGATAGAAGTTGTTTAAGTGTATGGACATCAAAAACATCAAGTAGTAGAACACAGTATTTTGAGTGGTTCACAATGTTAAAAAAAATGTTACGTCCACTACCAAGTTCGTCAAACTTGAACTTTGAAATGCACTAAATATTTTGAAATGTTAAGTGATCACTAATGGATCTATGTACAAAAAAAAAAAAAAAAACAAAACAGTGTTTGAGGAGTTTGATCTAGCAAGAATCAAATTCATGCAACAATCAAAGGTCCTTTAAAGATTTGAAAGAATAAAGGAATAATAGATTAGTGATTGTTCAAACAGAAACTATAAAAGAATATTATGTGAGACACTATCTAGTAAATATATTGGAGAATAAGCTCTTCAAGAAAAGATTGAAGTTCTGAGTTGGAATGAAGGGTTCAACGTGTTTGTCTCTTTTTTAGTGCTTAGAGAATTTGAGATTTTTGAATGCTTGAGCACGTAGTTCTGCGAAAGGCGTGTTTCTTCAATCCTTGCTTCAAGCATTTGATAGAGATGTTCAGAATTGTAGTTGTTTGAGAGAGTAAGATTGAATCTTGAATTTTGTAACAAAATGACGATCCCAATCTATCATTGAATTCCCAGAAATTCTGCAAAATGTAAGAGACAAAGAGTATACCCTAGTATAAAATATTAAAGAGAGTGGTTAGCTAGCCCAAGTTGCGTTTTTGCGCATATCAAGTTTTTGGTGCCGCTGCCAGGGACGGGCAACTCGGACAACAATACCCGACCGTATCAAGTAATAAAGTGTACAAAAGTACGAGTTATCGATCTCACAGGGAATGTACGTAAGTACCAAAATTAGACTAACTAATTATATTTAAGCGAAAAGAAAATGAATTAAAATCTAAAAATATATTAAAAAAATTTAAGAAATCAATTAAATTTACACTACCGTGGAGGTGGTTTGGCAACAACAAATCAAGATAAAAGATAGGAGTGCATTATTTCTAGTCTAGCCGGTGTTTAATTTAATCATCTTTCAGCTTTTCTTCAACTCAAGTCCCGGTAATCGGGCGCACTATTTTATTCACTACGGGCTCTCGCAACGTATATCAAATCTAGCTACAACTCCTAGTTACGGGCTCTTGCATCTTATAACATATGAGAAAATAGTTGCATGTCAAAGCAAGCACCCAATGACTATCTACGCACAATCTCATCTCTGTCTCACGTATCGCAAACAATTATTGTGATTTTCGGAATTAATAGGACGGGATCTCACATTTTATCCTATAATTCTAGTGATCACCTAATAGTTCGCTACGCCATTAAAAGCATGAAGAACACACAATAATAACCGATCGCATGGGTAATATTTCGCAAAAAGAAATTCTCTATGTTTTTCTACAAATCATGTTGGTAACCGAGACAAACAAAATTGGTTAACTACGAGCTCTCATCTTATAGTCAACCCTAACCTCCCGACCTTGCGAATGGCTACGGTGGTTCAATCGTATGCAAAACGAGTCTCACAATGGCTATCGGTGTGTGTCACAAAACACCAACTATTAAATTGATTGGTCTAAAATATAAAAGTAGCTCTTGTGGATCCTAAATATTTCTAAAATTATTTAATTAATTGTCAATCAATTAAAAGCATTAAATTCACAAAATAATAACTCAACATGAGAGTGTACTAAATAAAGAGAAATATTAAATTAAATCACTACATTGGATATAGAAAAATATTGCATTCCATAAATAAATCAAGCATAAACCAATTCCAAAATTACAAAATTAATCAACCCAAGAAAATACAATAAATATCATAAAATATGAGTTGAAAGAATATTAAACCAAATGTTGATCAAATCCGGAGTTGAAATCTTTTGCAAATGCATCCTTAGTTCTTGAAATGATGTTCCAAACCTTCAATGGTGATCAATCAATGGAGGAGTGGAAGAAATTTTGGTGGAAATAGGGCTGGTGCCCCATTTGGGAGCAATGTTCTGAAATGGGGATTTGGTTTTCAAATAAAGGCTACTCGGAAGTATAAGGAGAAGGCACAAAGGAGGCAGGGGCAAATTGGGGAGAAAATTAGAGAAATGAGGGGTTAATTGGAAGGAAAAAAGTGATGGGGCACGGCTGGGTCAAAGGCAACCCAGGTGGTGGTTCGCGGGTTTGGCCAGGGGAAAATGGGAAGTGGCTATGAGTGGAGGTAGGCTGGAAAGCGGGCAGGAAGACTGGATAGGGCGCGGGTGTGGGGCGGATGGGCTGACCCATGAGATGCACGCGGGTTGGCTATTGTGGAAATGGGGGCAACACGTGGAGATCAGGATCTTTTAATTTATGAGGAAGTTCAGGCTGTAAGACTGCACTCACGTTTTCAGAAACAATAATCTTTTCATTCTTTTCGAATTTGTGTTTTTTAGAGTGGAGATCTTTGAAAAACTTAGCATAAGACGGAATATTTTTAATGACATAATGCAAAGGGAGATTAATGTTCACTTTGGATAACATATTATAAATTTTCGTAAATGGCTTATCCATCTTGTTTTTCATAAGCCTACCAGGGAATGGTATTGGAGGAACATATGGTGGAGGTGCCACATATGGTTCCTCAAAAGGTTCTGCCTCTTGCGCTTTTTCTTGAGTAACTTCTTCTTGACTTTCTTTATTTAAAAATTCTTTTTCTACTTCTTTATCTTTTGCTTGAATATTTTCATTTTTATCCATTTCATCTTCTTTGCCAGAATTATCTATTTTATCAGGCACATCAGTAGATTGATCAGTAGGGTTACTTACCTCTTCTCCAATTATTCTACCACTTCGCAGAGTAGTGATAGATTTTGGTTGTTCTGTCTGACTAGGGAACTTCCCTTCTTCTCTTTCTTTTTATTGATATTTTGCAAGATCATTTTTTAATTTTTCCACAGTTTCTAGCAAATATTTGTTAAGAGCATTTTGTTCACTGTTTGATCCTTCTAACTTTGGAACTTCTTCAATCTGCAATTGTTCTTGCTTAGGAAATTATTGAGGCTGTAATGGCTTATTTCCTCCCCATTAAAAGTTAGGATGATTCCTCCAACCAGGATTATAAGTTTTGGAGTAGGGATCATTCCTTGGTCTTTGAGAATACATGTTCATTGCATTAACCTGTTCAGGATACACAGCACTAGAAGGACACAAATTATTAGCATGAGAATTTAATCCACAAATAGAACATGCTTCTTGGATTTGTGATTGCCAACGTTCAAATTGAGCTTGCATATTTGGTTTTTCTTGAACTTGAAATAAACTTCTACTTTTACCTCTTGTACTTTTCTGTTGAGAATTTGTACTTAACATCTCAAGCAAGTTTTCTAATGCAGCTGGTGTCATTCTATTAATAGAACCACCGGCTGCACTATCAACCATAATTTGTAATGCAGGCGAAAGAGCATGATAAACTTGGGTTACTAGCACATCTTGAGATAGATTATGATGAGGACACATGATAAGAACATTTTTAAATCTATCCCATGCTTCATGAAATGTCTCTCCCGGTTCATTTTGAAAAGACATAATTTGTTTTCTATATTCTGAAAGAGATGCATGTTGATAAAATTTACCCATAAACAAATCATATAATTGAGTCCAAGTATAAACACTTCTAGGTGCTAGATTCATAAACCATCTTCTCGCTGCATCTTTTAATGCACATTGAAAATATTTCATTTTTATTTGATCTTCAGTCAAACCTCCTAACGGAAAATTTTTAGTCATGAATTCATATTCCTTAACAAAATTTACTGGATCTTCGGATGGCAGTCCATGAAATGAAGGCAACATATTATTGTAGACACCCCAATTTCGTACCCCTGATATGTGACTCTGGCATGTGATATCAAGAACTGCTTAAACTTAACAAATGTCAAGTTACAGGAGTCAAAAATGCGAAAGGCAAAACAGAATGCGCAAAACAGTAAAATGCGAGGGATAAAAGTGACAAATCTGAAACTCAAACAGTAGCTTGGCGTGGCCAAAAGCATCATCTGGCGTCGCGCCAAGCAATGGTAGGTTCCGCGCCATGCTTGCTACAGTACCACTCCCAATTAACGCATTGTACAAAATTTGAAGGTTGGTGTACAAGATTTATCAACGCATTGAGGGATTTTTAAATCCCCGATGTATCCCTTCGTCCACCTATAAATAAGCGTGTTGGGGGCTCACTTCAGACGAAGAAAGAGAGATCAGGAGAAACTCTGATATTTTTTCTCTGCGTCGTCCTAACGCTGAGATTAGTGAGAGAAGTGAGATAGGGAGTGGTTAGCCCATAAAGCTTTGAAACCTTGCCCAAACTCCGCCAAAACAAAAATCCACCGGTTAAAAGTGATCCCTAGCCTTTTAGTTAGGTATCCACCTTACTTCCCCGACCCAAAAACCATAAAGTAAGTTGTTACTCTGCCCGAGTAAGCAGGCCGAAAACACCACAAATAAGTCGTTGTTCCGCCCAACAAAAAAGGCCAAAACAACCACAAATAAGCCATCATTCTGCCCGAGTGAACGAGCCAAAACTACCAAAAACAAGCAGTCACTCTGCTCAAATCACAACAACAACAACAACAACAAAAAAGACTCCTTCTCCCTGAAGGACAAAGCGAGCACACTCCGCTTTAAAAGGTAATAGCCTTTAAGGGCGTTATTTATTTTATAAATGTTTTTCTTTAAATCCGGCCCAATGTAGAAAATATAAGCCGTTGTGCTGTCCGGATTTAGTTAGAAAATATTATGTAAAGAGTCGTTATAATGGCCAAATATTTTTAAATATATCTGTAATTATTGTAAAGAGACGGCTGCAAGTCCGTAAATAATGTAGTCGCGGATGTATTTGCTTTTATTTCACTGTCTATAAATGCTTTATTTATTTGCTAGATAAATATAACAAAAAGCATACTTTAGCCAAAAACCACTTTTGAGACCGAAAGAGCGAGTTGGGTGTCTAGCACCTTCCCAACTCATAACTTAGCCTCCGAACCCATTTTTATAATCTCTGGTTTTTCTTTTTTTGGTTTTGCTTTATTTTTGCCTTAAAATAAAGATGACGACTCTATAAAACATTTTGGATCCAGTGGGGCCTCGCAACACTCCTTTCTTGCACTTTTCTGTTTTCCCCTAAAAAAGGGAGAATGAGAATGAAAGGGTGATGTATTATCATATCCTAGTATCCCCTAAACAAGTGATAACTTGATGCGGGAAACCCAAAGCTCCCATGGTGATCCGAAATATGCCATAAGGCTATTTGTATAAAATCCATAGTGGGGGCGTCGCAACATCCTTTTTTGCACTTTTCCGTTTTCCCTTAAAAAAGGGAAAATGAGAATGAAAGGGTGATGCATTCTCATATCCTGGTATCCCCTAAACAAGGGATAACTTGATGCGGTAAACCCAAAGTTCCCATATTGGATCAAAAATCCACTAAAGTCAACCGAGGCGCATTCCAACGCGCTATTTTAGACAGCACTCCTCTCGCACTTTTAATTATGTTCTCCCCTAAACAAGGGAGGATGGAATAAGAGAGTGGTGTCCATCCAAGACGCACGCCGCACCCCTATCCAAGGGCGCGGGCGCGGCGTAGTCCGGCGACCACTGTGGGCGACTACTGGGAGATCGTTTTATTTTAAATAAAATGGAGGGCTAGACTCATAAAAAAAACTTTTTTGTTTTTCTTTGTTTCTGGCTAAAGTATGCTTGTTATATTAATTTATGCATTTGAATATTGCGTTCCTATACATCCGTGTCTATATTTGTGGATATGATCCTCCATCTTGCAGCGGCATTCGTATATTTAAAGTCGTTATGTGTATATTTAAATATTTTTTTTAAAGAAGCAAAAAAAATTCGAAAAAAAGGTTTTAAAAAAAAGATATATATATATATATATATATATATATATATATATATATATATATATATATATATATATATATATATATATATATATATATATATATATATGTTTGCAATAAAATTCCAAAGACAATAAAAGGGTCAGAGCTTTATTTTTAATATTGCTTTATTTTCGGCTCTGTATTATTATTTCGTTATGTTTATTATTTTTATTCCGCTCAACTTGTACATATTTGCATTCATTCTGTCATTTTATTTTTGGGACATAGGTGTGGGTTCCCGGGTCGTGCGCTCGCGCCCTTGGATAGGAGTGTGCGTACGTGCGGATGCGGAACACCACTGCTCTCATTCCATCCTCTCTTGTTTAGGGGAAAACGAAATTAAAAGTGCGAGAGGAGTTGCTCAAAATAGCGTTGCTGGAATGCGCCTCTGCTGACTTTAGTGGATTTTTGATCCAATATGGGAACTTTGGGTTTCCCGCATCAAGTTATCCCTTGTTTAGGGGATACCAGGATATGTGAATGCATCACCCTTTCATTCTCATTTTCCATTTTTTAGGGGAAAACGGAAAAGTGCAAAAAAGGATGTTGCGACACCCCCACTATGGATTTTATTAAAAATAGTCTTATGACCTATTTCGGATCACTATGGGAGCTTTGGTTTTCCCGCATCAAGTTAACCCTTGTTTAGGGGATATCAGGATATGAGAATACACCACCCTTTCATTCCCATTTTCCATTTTTTAAAGGGAAAACGGAAAAGTGCAAGAAAGGAGTGTTGCGAGGCCCCACTGGATCCAAAATGTTTTAGAGTCGTCATCTTTATTTTAAGGCAAAATAAAGCAAAACCAAAAAGAAAAGAAAAACTAGAGATTGAAAACGGGTTCGGAGGCTAAGTTACGAGTTGGGAAGGTGCTAGGAACCCAACTCGCCCTTTCGGTCTCAAAAGTGGTTTTTGGCTAAAGTATGTTTTTTGTTATATTTATTTAGCAAATAAATAAAGCATTGAAAGACAGGGAAATAAAAAACAAATACATCCATGGCTACATTATTTACTTGACTTGCCATTTTCTTACAATAATTACAAATATATTTAAAAATATTCTGGCCATTATAACGCTCTTTTACATAATATTTTCTAACTAAATCCGGCAAAGACAACGCTTATATTGTCTACATTGGGCCGGATTTAAATAACAACTTTTATAAAAATAATGCCCTTAAAGGCTATTACCTTTTAGAGCTGAGTGTGCTCGCCCGTCCTTTCTGAGAGGGAGACTTTTATTGTTGCCGTGATTTGGGCGTAGTGACGCTTATTTGTGATAGTTTTGGCTCACTCACTCTGCAAAATAACGCTTAGTTTTGGTGGTTTTGGCCTATTTGGTTGGGCTGAATAACGGCTTATTTCTGTGATTTCGCCTATTTACCTCAGGAGTAACGGCTTACTTTATGGTTTTTGGACCGAAGAAATGTGGTGGATACCTAACTAAAGGGCTAGGGATCACTTTAACCGGTTGGATTTGTGTTTGGATGAGGTTTGGACGGGGTTTCGAGGCTTTATGAGAGGGTAGGGATCACTGCCATCGACGCCATCGCTTAAAAATACGCAGAAGTAACTCCGGGCTTCAAGCCTTCGTCGAAAAATTGTGTCTCAAAGCGTAGCCGAGCACCTGTATTTATAGTTGAATTTGTGCTGTATCGGCTTGTACCGGCGCTTGACATTTTGTACAATGCGTTAACCGATCGGCACTATTTGGGGACTTTGGCGCTGCCTAACAAAGATATTGGCGCGCGGCGTAAACTTCCTCAATTTTTGGACACTTTCCCCCCTGCAGTTCACTATTCATGCATCATACTTTCTCCTTTTGCATTTTCAACCCTGTAACTTGTCATTTTGTTAAGTTTAAACAGTTTTTGATATCACATGTCAGAGTTACATACCAGGGGTACGAAATTGAGGTGTCTACAATAGGACCAAATTTGTAATTAATAGGAATTGATAGATTCCCCGTTTTTCTTTCTATTTCTTAATGTGATGTGCTTGCTTGCTTGCGCTCAAACTAAAAAGCCGAGAAAATCCACGCGTAACAACAAGACAGGCCATACATATTTTATTTTCCGTTTATATATCTGGAAAAAAAAAGATTTTATTGCTTTTTAGATACCGCACACACGTGCACGCATATAGGTATATTCCGAACTGTTACCCTACACCATGGCCAGCCTACCCCCTGCATAAGCCAACATTAGAATGCATATAGATTCTCAGGACACTTCAATGACCGACCGGTTTTTGCATCTTTGAATCATAGGTCAGCCCCTGCCAAAAAATATATATGAGATAAAAAAAAGAACAAAATATGAAAAAATAATAATAATGCGCAAAAAAAAAAGGATGCTGTAAAAAAATGAAAATAAATTGCGCAAACAAATGAAAAATAAATACGCATGGGCTGATTTGTTATTCTCTGATGCTCGACCTAGACCATTTCGAATGGTGGATCCTGGAAAGAGTATATGCCCTTCGCCTGGGATTAGTCCGATCTTGGGGAGTCGAAAGGCAGGTGGAATACGTTGGTCCTATACTGAGAAAGAATCCACTTCCAAATGAAAGTCCCGAGACCGTCAAAATAAAGCAGGTGCTTATCCGGTCAATTGTAGGGAAAACAAATAATAATAAAATATAATAATAAAGGCACGCTGTACTCCAAGCCCAGAAAGCCTTCGGCCAGCCTTTTGATACCTCCAAACCCACTTTCCTTAGAAACCTGGTCCGAATTTGGAAAGGCAAAGATAGTACTGGCCGGTTGATACGAGAAATAAGTGCGTAAATCGATCGAGGGTATCGCATCGATCGCACAAGGCGTAACCGGCCCGAGGCTACGATCCTGACAAGATGGCAAAGAGTGAGCAAATCCGCTATGGGTACGATATTGTGGTGGTACGACTCGACGAACGCAGAATGGTTAGACCAAAAGTCAGGCAATGATGAGCCAAATGGCTAGTCTGGTGCAAAGTTTAAAATCTAGTGGTGAGGTGAACTTTTCCCCTACAATCCCCTAGGAAACATCAACATCCCATGTGCCTCCAAACCCAACTCCCCAGCCAAACACTAACCCACCAAATATTGTCACTACCCCAAATCCCAATCCTCCACCAAGTCCTTACTACCCAAATATCAGCCCTTACCCGTTCTATCCTCCATATCTTCTCCCAAGCGCCAATATTCCCCAGAGCCCAAGTGACCTCCCTTTTCCCATAACCGACCCACTCCAAAATAGCCCACATATGGATCCAAAAAACTATAACCCGCCAGGCCAAGTTACCACCTACTTACCTTTCAATGATCCCGCCCGCCAAATAATCCACCACCCCTAACCCTTATGCCGCCCAAAATCCACTGTAATCCTTATATTGCCCAAAATCCACCAAATTTCAATATCCATATCCAAATTTCAAAATCCTTACCCCGCCAAAATCCTTACCTGATACGCGATTTAAATTAACCCAAATTCTTCCCTAATCCAACCAGTATATACCAAAAACCAACTCCCCCAGCCACCAAAATGGAGGCTAAATGGAAAATATGAAGACCATGATGCTTAAACTTCTCAACAAAGGGGAATTTTCTACACGGGCACTAGCATGGCAACCTTCAGCCATACTACCCTCAAAATTCAAAATGTCTGACATAGAAAAATTTGATGGGACTGGATGCCCTATATCTCACTTGAAATCTTATTCCACCGACATGCAGTCAAGAAGAGCTAGCTTTGAGGCTATGGCTTCTAATTTTCACCTCACCCTATAGAGCCGCCAAACAATGGCTAATGTTGTCTAATAACAAAGACTACTATGAATACTGGGACCAGATAGTCAAGTGGTTCCTTGAAAGATACAAAAACAACACCAGTCCTGAAAATAAAAGGGACCTTGAGTCGTGCACCCAAAGGGAAAAAGAAACATGTGCTGAGTTTGCAATCAGGTGGAAAAGAAAGTTGGCCCAGACTTTTGACTGATCCTGAGTCATGCGTAATGTTCATTAAAACCTCCAGCCCATTTACCCGAACATATGCGTATCTCCCCTATACCAATTTTAAAGAAATAGTGAAATAGGAGCCCGTATTGATGAAGATATACTGACCGGCAATTAAAAGCTAATACGCCTCCTAGTTCTTTTCGTTACTCTAAAGGAAAACCGCATCAAAGACCGTCAATATGGTAGAAATGCCTCACCCCATTTTCTACCCAAAATTATAGACTGCTCCATGGTACTACGGGTCGACAGATCACAATACAGGGAGGAAATGATGGCCCCGCGTAAATTTCGAATCAGTGGTGAATCAGTATTATGATGAGCTGCAAGCTCCGAGTCCGTGATATTGCAGGGGCTAATGGCACAGGAGTGCTAAAGCCTTTGGAGAATTATAAGCCACCAAACCCCCCTGTGACTTGGAACCATGCCCAAGATCGTGAATACCATCGCCGCAAAGGGTCACCTCACCGATAAATGCTATACTCTCAAAAATGCTATCCAGGACCTTATAGATGATAAAGTTATTGAAAAGCCTCCACCCAGACCAAATATAGTCAATAACCCTCTACCTCAAATCAATATGATTGAGGTTGATGAAAAAATTTGTGTACCCAAGTTTGAAATAAATAAACATCCATTACCATATATCCTTGTTCATTTCCCTCCATCCTTATCCATAAAAGAGCCTAGCTGCAATATGCTCTCTTGGGACACTATCATGGGTAGCCAAAATACTGTAATATTGAAAAGCCACTTGGCCTGGAGATGTTAGCCACCTTACCCGATGCCGAGCCTACCAACCAAAATTAAACGGAAAGAGGTGACCACTCCGCAAAGATCAAGCAACGATATCGGGGCTAAAACGGTGGAAGATACCTTACTAGCTCAGATGAAGAAAACGCAGGACAACATTTCCATCTGGGGCTTACTTTGTGCTTCCAAGACCCACCATGATATGCTGGCCAAATCTTTAAGCCAGGCAGCCATTCCTATTGAAACCTCCCCAAATGAGCTTACTCAGATGATCGAAAACATTCACTTTGGAAATGTCATAATGTTTACTGATCTAGATCTGCCAAAGGAAGGAACCAACCACATTGATGCCCTCCATATCACTGTGGGAATTTTGGAGAAACGGGTTCCCCGAGTTCTGATAGATAATGGGTCTTCATTGAATGTATGTCCCGCCAAAGACGTTAGCCAAACTGGGAACAAAATATCGAACTCACTCCTTCCTCGCAGACAGTCAAGGCATACGACAACACCAGTCGATGTGTCTTAGGGGTGGTCACTTTAATGCTAACTATCGGGCTGTTAAACATGTTAGTTGAATTCCAAGTCCTGGATATACCAACCACTTTTAGCCTGTTGCTGGGACGCCCTTGGATCCATGGGGTAAAGGGGGTAGCCTCTTCATTACACCAGCGTGTCAAATTCATCCACGATGACCACATAGTGATTATTCTGGCTGATAAGATCGTGGAGAATAAGGAAAACGAGGATATCCCGATCCTCGAAATAGAGCATGAGGACACTGGTATTTTTCTCAGTGGCTTTGAAGTTATCCCCCAAGATGTGGTCAACGTCATTGAATATGGCCGAGAGACTGACATCACCCGGAAGAAAACCACTTCCCTAGGAAACATGGTCCCTTTAAACATGTTTCGAAAAATGAATTATATGCCTGGTCTGGGTCTCGGCAGAAATCAGCAAGGGCTTATTAATCTAGTCCAAGATGAATTTAAGGAATGTATCCCTCCCTTTGGTCTAAGATACACGCCTACTCCAGCTGAAGTAGCCACAGTCATGAAACAGAAATGTGAGAAAAGAAAGGCAGAAAGAGAAAAACGTCCTTATGAATATCCCCCTCTCCAACCATATAGAAAAACCTTAAATGGTTACTTTGTAGGGAAGGGAAACAAACCTATCTCATGTTTCCGAGCCCCGGTTAGACTGTAATGGAAAAGATGCCCTGGTTGGGAAATCTTTGAAGATGTCGCCTTCTCACGATAAATGAAACAAAGTTACCCCGAGCCCCGTGAAGATCAGATATAAGACTTTACTATTGAGAATACTTGGTCTATAGACCAAGATGATTATGCTCGCCTTATTAGATGATGACTGGCCTAGGAGACACTGGTATGATAGACCTGAGGCACTTATTATAAAGAGCTCCCTCGCTGAGTTTGAACTTATTACTGATAAGCCTCTGCAGAACTGGTATACCACGACCGGCCCGCTCCTGACACCCGCAGATCTGGTGGACCGCTTTGGATATACTATCCCTATTCCTTCCCCTAACTTTACGGATTGGTCATCTACCGATCCGCTCCCTAAAGTTGAGGATCTCAAACCCCGGGTCCTCAATAATGTAATAAACCCTGTATAGTTTGCTTTTAATGATAATCTAAATGTCTTTGCTTATTCCTTAGTTGCACCTACATTAAAAGACGCATTAAATAATAATAACGATAATGAGTCATTTAATGAAATGGACCCAAAAGATAAAAAAATTATTTGCTTGAGCTTGTAAAGTCAGTTGAGCACCAGGAACAGCACCATTCATTAGCATCAACTGAAGACTTGTCCACTATCAATCTGGGCCGACAACGAAATAAAAGAAATCAAAATCAGCAGCTACCTGCAAGGCTTTGAAAGGGTAGCCCTCATTGATTTCCTCAAAGAGCTCGTGGACATATTTGCATGGTCCTATGAAGATATGTCGGGGCTAGACCCAGCCATAGTCGAACACTGGATCCCCATATATTCGGATGATCGACCGCTTACAAAAGTCTCGCCGAATCAAGTTTTAATGGTCACTATAAGTCAAAGAAGAAATCATGAAGCAGCCGCAATGTCAATTTCATTCGTAGTAGAATGCCCGATCCGTCAGTCCAATATAGTGACTATTCCCAAGCCCAACGGAAAGTCCTGGATCTGTAGATTTTCGCAACCTCAACAAGGCGTCGCCCAAAGATGACTTCCCTCTACCCAATATTGATATTGTGGTAGACGCCGTTGCTGGTCACAAATTCATATCCTTCGTCGACGGCATGCTGGGCTATAATCAAATCAAAATGGCAGTAGAGGACCAGGAGAAGACCTCATTTACTACGCCTTGGGGTACTTATTGCTATACTGTCATGCCATTTGGGCTTTAAAATGCCGGGGCTACTTATCAGAGGGCTGCCACCACCCTCTTCCACGACATGATCCCCAAAGAAATGGAGGTCTATGTTGACGACATGATCGTGCACTCCAGCGACGCCAATGGTACTCATATCAAAGACCTTCGAAAATTCTTCGAAAGGTTAAGGAAGCACCAAATGAAGCTTAACCCCACCAAATGCACATTTGGGGTTACCATAGGCAAGGTCCTAGGATTCTTAGTGACCGAGCAGGGCATCGAGATCGAGCCAGCAAAAATAAAAGCCATCATAGACATGCCGCAGCCAAAAACTCCAACCGAAGTCAAAGGCTTCCTAGGCCGATTGCAGTATATCAACCGCTTCATCCGGCAGCTGACAACCACATGTGAGCCCCTATTCAAACTCCTAAAAAAGAATACCGACCAAGTCTGGGACGAGGAGTGCCAGCTAGCCTTCGAAAAAATAAAAGCCTATCTTACCAATCCCCCAGTGCTAGCTCCACCTCATACACATAAACCTCTCCTCATATATTTAACCGTCATAGACACGTCAGTAGGGGCTATGTTCGCTAAAGAGAAATAAAATTCCTACATCGAAAATGTCATATACTTCATAAGTAGAAAGCTTCAAGGAAGCGAGCTAAATTATTCAGCGCTGGAGAAAAGTTGCACCGGCCTAGTCTGGGCCACGCAAAGGCTCAAGACCTATCTACAAGGACGGTCCATCAAACTCATATCCAGAATGGATCCTATCAAGTACATCTTTGGCAAGCCATCACTATCCAGCCGACTGGACAAGTGGTCCTTTCTTCTTAACGAGTTTGACATAACCTATGTCACACTCAAATCTATCAAAGGTAGCGTGATTGCAGACCACTTAGCCGATCTACCCTTGAAAGCCGAAGATGCAACTGAGCCTGGCTTCCTAGACGAAGGTGTCTTAGAAATCACTGACCATGACACCAGCTGGCAGATGTTCTTTGACGGAGCCGCAAACAAAAGAGGCTTTGGCATAGGAATCTTGCTAATTGACCCAGCCGATTCTCATACTCCGCTGGCCATAAAGTTGGAATTCGAATGCTCAAATAACACTACGAATATGAAGCCTCGATTGCCGGCCTGTAAGAAGCTCTCTAAAGGGGAGCCAAAGATCTCGAAGTCTATGGAGACTCTGCCCTAATTATAAATCAAGTCGAAGGGAGATGGAAAACCCAAGATCCTCGGCTGTAGCTCTATTATGCCAAACTAATAGCACTTGCCGCCCGATTTGACTCTATCTCGTTCCATTATCTGCCACGAGATACAAATCAATTCGCCGATGCCCTAGCTACTCTGGCATCGCTAGTCCAAATTCCCGCAAAAACTAATGTTCAGCCATTCGTAGTTGGGAAGAAGGTCACTATGGAATATTGCTTCAAAATTAATGCAGCCCCTGAAACAGATCACGGGCCCTGGTACGTTGATATCCTAAATCTGCTTCAGAAAGGTATCTATCCTCCCAGCCTAGACAAAAGAGGGAGAGTCTCCCTGCGAAGGTGGGCCTCACAATTTGTACTCAGCGGTGGTAGCCTGTATAAGAGGCACTATCAATGCCTTAACTTATTATGTGTCGATCAGGCCAAAGCTAAACAAATCATGGATCAATTGCATGGTGGTACCTGCGGGCCCCACATGAATGGCCATATGCTGTCCAAGAAAGTTATCCGACGGATACTATCGAGTACGCCGAAACCGACAGATTCTGCTGGTGCGACATTGTGACAAATGCCAACGTTTTGCTATTCGCAAGATGTGCCCCCGCACGCCTTATATAACTCCACGTACCGGCCCTTCTCAACATGGGGAATCGACGCCATAGGCCAAATTCACCCGGGGATCCAATGTCCACGAATATGTCTTAGTAGCCGTCGATTACTTTACAAAGTGGGTGGAAGCCTCTTCCTATAAAATTCTGAATGCCCGAAAGGTAACCGAATTCATCCAGGCCAACATAATATATCGCTACGGGGTACCTTTCGAAATAATCTCAGACAACGGCTCGTATTTTGAAGGGGACGTGAATCGTCTACTCGACGAATTCAAGATCCAAAGGCAAAAATCCTCCCCCTACCGGCCGCAAGCCAATGGTGCCGTTGAAGCAGCCAACAAAACGCTTGAAAATATCATCAAGAAATGGCCGACACAGAAGAGATCGGCAAAATTGCCGCTTAGCCCTCTGGGCTATCGCACTCGCCCGACACCCACCGGGCTACCCCTATTCTCTAGCATATGGCATGGAGGCAGTACTGTCAATAGAAGCTGAAATTCCATCACTGAGAGTGATGATGGAATCTGACGTAGCAAAGATTGACTGGGTCAAAGGGCGATTTGAAGAATTAGCCCTAATTAACGAACGACGCGTACTAGCCCTGGAGCATACCCAAGCGTATCAAAGGCGCATAGCCCGGGCTTTCAATAAAAAAGTCAAAGGCTGCGACATCCAAGTCGGAGATCTGGTGCTCCGAGAAAAACCCCCTAGTTATGTTGATACTAAGGGAAAATGGAAGTCTCCATGGATGGGACCATATATTGTCAAGGAGATCCGGTCAGGAGGTGCCTTACTTCTCACAAACCAAGAAGGAGAAGACCTTGTTCAGCCCTTTAATCTCGACAAGGTCAAAAGGTATTATGCTTGAGCTAATTTATCAAGCAGTTGCTTCCCTTTCCGACTCACTAGGCTGAAAACCCGAAAGGGCGGCCTAGACAAAAATTAGAGCATGTAAAAAATATATATATAATAAAATAATAAAAAAAAACAAAAACAAAAACAATAAAAAAACAACATATTTTAAAAATATATATTGTATTCTTTTTACATTCTCGCATGATAAATAAAAATGAATTTTTGTGCATCTAAACATGTATTTTAGTCATAAAAATGATGATAAAAGAAAAAAAGATTATATGTGTTGTTTTGCATCTAAAAAGGCTTTTTTGCATTCTAGGCATCATAAAAGTGTATTTTACATTTCAAAAATATGTACTGCATTTTTGCATTATCGTATGCATGATAGAATGAAAGAGTGCCCATGCATCATGTTAGTAAGCATCCTATAATTTTCCTGCATTGCACTTGCATCAAATAAAGTAATACATGCATCCATCATTTGCATTTATTGTCCAATAAGCTGCATTAGGGGTGCACTAAAAAGAGAATAAAATGCCACCAATCATGAAAATAAATATTCCTATGGCATTTACTACGTCCCTGCAGCATAAGCATGCATGAAAAGTAAATTTTAGGGCATAAAATATATCTGTTTTGTCATGTATTCATCCGAAAAATGTGCCCGAAAATGTGTTCAGAAAAATTTGAATTGTATTCCGAAAAGTCCGTTTTGTGAACATATAGCATGCCAAAATATGTCTTAGCCTAAAACATGCATCATATAGCTCCAATTGCATTTATAGTATAAATCATGCATAGTAGGGTCAAATAGTGACCACTAGTTCAATCATGCATCGCAAGAATAAATTGCATAAATTTCATGCATCATCACTAGAGCTAAAACGCAAAGCTCGGCAAAGCTCGCCCGCCCTATTAGGGGGCGGGTTGGGCTAGGTTCATACCCGTTAGGAAACGCTAAGCTGGCTGCCGCCACTCTTTAAGCCATGGTTTGCGGGCGGCACCGCATTTTATGGGCTCTGAATTTTGATTTAATGGTTTAGTGAAATATGGGCTCTATGTAATTGCCTAATTGGTTATAATGTTTATGTTTTAAGCGGCCTGCACCCAAGCAGCCCACTAGGGGTTAGGTTATACCGAAATAGTGACATGAAATCGAATCGCGATCTCGCCTTCTCACCTCGCCTCGTGATCCGATCTCCCATCCTCTCTCTCCTCCTCACTTCGGCCGACTTCGACTCTTCGGCACTACCGTAGTTAGTCTAATCGCCTTCCCCGCCAC
This sequence comes from Codonopsis lanceolata, assembly GCA_013146195.2. NCBI lineage: Eukaryota > Viridiplantae > Streptophyta > Magnoliopsida > Asterales > Campanulaceae > Codonopsis > Codonopsis lanceolata. Next base: position 127,000,200 of record CM028381.1, on the reverse strand, counting down.
TTCTTCCCGCCTGCCTTCCTCACTCTACTCTCTCTCTCTCGCCTCAACTCTCACTAGTCACAGAAGAGTAGGCCGAGTCGCAGACGGGCAGACGATCGAGACGAGATCTCTCTCACGGATCCACTGGCCCTGTCTCATCACCATCACTACGGCCATTCCTTCAGCCCTTCCTGGCCACCTGACTCACGGCCTTCCCGCTCAGTTACTAGGTTAGATTCTCCAGCTTCCACTCTCGTGACTCGCGAGTCGTGATCTCGCCACTCGCCTCACTCACTCCTGCCTCGCCTCACCTCACCGATACTGCCTCTCTCTCATCTGCCCTTATGCAAAGTGAACTTCACACATACCATCAAGCTTCAAAGCCTTGTGGAATCGTGGCCTCAAAGTTATTTGAGATATTATGAATTTAATGTTTTATTTGTTGGAAATTTAAATTTATCAATTATCATTATTCTTGAATTTAAATAATTGAAAATAAATAAATAAAAATTTAAATACACTTATTTTTTTGCCTAATTGGTGAATATTGATAAATAAACACAAAAGCCCGTGGCTTGCCCGCTTTTTGCCCTACGCTGGGGTGGGGTTTTCATGCCCGTTATGTTTGCGGGCTTTCCCGCCCGCCTGGCCCAATGGCTTTCGGCTGGCTTTCCCGCCCGCAAGTCTGCTTTTGACACCTCTAATCATCACCTAATTGCATCATTTAGGCATAAATAGGACATGCATAAGCATTATTAATAAAGTCAGGAATGCTCCAAAGGTGCCAAATAGTGCTAAAATCTAGCAGATCTGAAGTATACTCAGGCAGATCTAAAAAAAAGAAGAAACTTACAGGAGTGGGTGGAAGATTGGACACATGAGTGTTCCGATCGCGAAGAATGTTGCCCCAGTCGTCTGTAGAATATCGGTATTTGATCTTATTCCAGACCAAAGGAGGAAACTCTTTCCTCCTTCCGTCAGATTCTGGGTGCATAGGAGCCTTCCCCTTCCTAGATCATGACGAGGAAGCCATTTGCTAGATAAATTACTTAAGTTGGCGAAAGAAAATTGAGAAAATGAGCAAAAATGGAGAAAGAAACTTAAATAAACAGCAATGGCGTCGGAGCTGCGCTGAAGGAAAGAAAACGAAGAAGAAAGAAGTAGTAGCTCCCTTCCTTTCTTCCCCGTCAATAATAAGGGGAGGAAAAATGAATTTTTCTTTTTTCCCCCTCCGAAGTTTGAAGCTGCGACACTTAAGTCTCCAGGTTCCGAAAATTGCAAAATGGCCTCAAAGCTTAACGAAGGGTTAACAAAAGTAATTTTGTTAACCAGATTTGACGGCCATCCATCCGAAGGCAAAGAAAAAGTGATATCCCCAGCGGATAAGCCGCAAAATAAGCAGAAAAGCCAAAAAAATTCAGGCGGCGAAAGTAAGAATCATAGAAAAAAAAAGAAAAGAAAAAAAAAAAAAAAAAAGAGAAAAGAAGAAAATAAAGGAAAAGAAAAAAAAGAAAAAAGAAAAAAAAGAGAAAAGAAGAAAAAGAAAAAAAAGAAGTCCCTAGCTTGAAGAAGCGAAAGTGGCAGAAATATCAAAATCAGCTGAATCCGCAGCAGCCACCCAAGCACGAAAAGGTAAGGAAGGTAAAGTATTCCTATTCCACCTCCAATAAAAGAAAAATCTTTTTCAAGTTTTGCTTATGAAAAAAAAAAAAGAGGAATATTGAAAAACAAAAAAAGGAGGAATTTTGAAAAACAAAAAAAAGAGGAATATTGAAAAACAAAAAAAAAAGAGGAATATGAAAAGAAAAAAAAAAGAGGAATATGAAAAGAAAAAAAACACAGAGAGAGAGAAGAAAGGAAGGGAAAAAGAAAAATCTTTTTTGCCGTATCGGGCGACAGATTTTTATCGGTTTGATACAGTTTTTGAAAAATTTGAAGAAAGTTTTTTTTGCCGTGCTTGGCGACAGATTTTGATCTGGCCGAGTGCGCTGAAAATTTGAAAATTTTCTTATTTGTGTTTGGCGACAAGGTATTGACCGGTTGAGCACAATTTTTGAAAATTTCTCTTAACGTATTTCAATAACAGGTATTGAACAGTTGAAATATGGTTTCCGAAAAACTTAAAAATCTTCATTCCGTATTTGACAGTCGGTTTTGGCCGGTTGAATACGGCTTTTCGAAAAACATGAAAATCTTTTTCCCGTTGTGTTCTTGGACGGGTTTTGACCCGAAGGACATGGCATCCTCGTTGGTTGTTCAACTTGTTTTTGGCCTGAACTACGTTTTGGTCTGAGATCCTTTATTAAGGGATACGTAGGCAGCCTACAATAGTAGGTCCGACCATTAGATCATTTCATTGCATATCTGCTTAAAAACTACGATAATCTGTTATAACTGACTAAATATGTCTAGGCTATGGAGTTTGGTTAGCATGATGAACTGTTGCATTATAACTGTTACCTATTGTATTCCTCTCCTATTTTAATTGAACGAAATTGGAGAGTCTATTGTTTATCAACGATGTTCGCCTACTCAAGCAAGCCTCGGGTTAGTTACCCGTAGACTCCATCGCTGAGGGGCTCGTAGACACCCCAATTTCGCACTCTCGATATGTGACTCGCATGTGATATCAAGAACTGCTTAAATTTAACAAATGTCAAGTTACAGGAGTCAAAAATGCGAAATGCAAAACAGGATGCGCAAAACAGTAAAATGCGAGGGATAAAAGTGACAAATCTGAAACTCAAACAGTAGCTTGGCGCGGCCAAAAGCATCATCTGGCGCCGCACCAATCAATGGTAGGTTCCGCGCCATGCTTGCTACAGTACCACTCCCAGTTAACGCATTGTACAAAATTTGAAGGCTGGTGTACAAGATTTATCAACGCATTGAGGGATTTTTAAATCCCCGATGTATCCCTTCGTCCACCCATAAATAAGCGTGTTGGGGGCTCACTTCAAATGAAGAAAGAGAGATCGGGAGAAACTCTGATAATTTTTCTCTGCGTCGTCCTAATGCTGAGATTAGTGAGAGAAGTGAGATAGGGAGTGGTTAGCCCATAAAGCTTTGAAACCCTGTCCAAACTCCGCCAAAACAAAAATCCATCGGTTAAAAGTGATCCCTAGCCTTTTGGTTAGGTATCCACCTTACTTCCCCGGCCCAAAAACCATAAAGTAAGCTGTTACTCTGCCCGAGTAAGCAGACCGAAAACACCACAAATAAGTCGTTGTTCCGCCTAACCAAAAAGGCCAAAACAACCACAAATAAGCCGTCATTCTACCCGAGTGAACGAGCCAAAACTACCAAAAACAAGAAGTCACTCTGCCCAAATCACAACAACAAAAAAGACTCCCTCTCCCTGAAGGACAGAGCGAGCACACTCCGCTCTAAAAGGTAATAGCCTTTAAGGGCGTTATTTATTTTATAAATGTTTTTCTTTAAATCGGCTCAATGTAGAAAATATAAGTCGTTGTGCTGTCCGAATTTAGTTAGGAAATATTATGTAAAGAGCCGTTATAATGGACAAATATTTTTAAATATATCTGTAATTATTGTAAAGAGACGGCTGCAAGTCCGTAAATAATGTAGCCGCGGATGTATTTGCTTTTAATTCTCTGTCTTTAAATGCTTTATTTATTTGCTAGATAAATATAACAAAAAGCACACTTTAGCCAAAAACCACTTTTGAGACCGAAAAGGCGAGTTGGGTGCCTAGCACCTTCCCAACTCGTAACTTAGCCTCCGAACCCGTTTTTATAATCTCTGGTTTTTCTTTTTTTGGTTTTGCTTTATTTTTGCCTTAAAATAAAGATGGCGACTCTATAAAACATTTTGGATCCAGTGGGGCCTCGCAACACTCCTTTCTTGCACTTTTCCGTTTTCCCCTAAAAAATGGAGAATGAGAATGAAAGGGTGATGTATTCATATATCATGGTATCCCTAAACAAGGGATAACTTGATGCGGGAAACCTAAAGCTCACATAGTGATCCGAAATAGGCCATAAGACTATTTTTATAAAATCCATAGTGGGGGCGTCGCAACATCCTTTTTCGCACTTTTCAGTTTTCCCCTAATAGGGAAAATGGGAATGAAACGGTGATGCATTCTCATATCCTGGTATCCCCTAAACAATGGATAACTTGATGCGAGAAACCCAAAGTTCCTATATTGGATCAAAAATCTACTAAAGTCAACTGAGGCGCATTCCAACGCGCTATTTTAGACAGCGCTCCTCTCACACTTTTAATTTCGTTCTCTCCTAAACAAGGGAGGATGGAATGAGAGCAGTGGTGTCCCACATCCGCACGTACGCGCACCCCTATCCAAGGGTCCGCGGGGCGCGGGCGCAGTCCGGGCGACCCATAATTATAAAAATGACTTTTAGTTCGAAATTTCTTACCGCTTCTAGTAACACTAAACATAATGGTGTTGCATTCAACATAGGACGACCATAATCACTTATAGTTCTTTGATTGTTTATTACTTCCATATTTCTATCAGCAGGTTCTTCCCTTCTTTGATTCACATTTACCGGAGGAACCAGATTTTCAGGATTGTTGTTGTTATCCATTGGAGGATCAACCAAAAGATCCTCTCGATTTAACTGTTCTTGATTAACAGGCTGGTTTTCCAATTTATCAGAGTTTTCCTTATTCTTTCCAAGATTATTTATATTTTTAATTAATTCTACCAGCTTAGGATTTAGAGATCTACGACCGTGCATAAAATAATAAAAGCAAATAAAACAATTAAAAACTAACAACTAAGAATAAATAAAATAAAATCTTTTTGTATTTTTATTTTTATAAAAACTGAATTTAAAACAACGCTACCAACAAACTAACTACGCAAACTAGCTTGTCCCCGGCAACGGCGCCAAAAATTTGATCGTGTCTTATTTTAATTATTCCCTTGCAAGTGGACAAGACTATCGTAGGGCAGCTTAGGAAGCAAGGGTCGAACCACAGAGACAAGAAGAATACTGATGGCAAGAATATTGGTAGCAATTTTAAACTAAGGGGGGTTTTTATTTATTTTGTCTAAACTAATTATTCTACTAAAACAAGAAATCTAATTAAACTAGGCAAAGAATCACAGCTTGTAAAGATCTGATAGAAGAGGGAAATCTAAGATTAGGGTTTCACTTGCATCTACTCTATTGCTTATTTAGATAAAGTATCATTCAATAACTTGGGTTCGTTCACGAAAGATAGTTATAGTCTGTCAAATTATCGTTCAGTATTCATCTCCAAATAATTCATCCATTCTATATTCTAAGCACAAGAACATATGGAACCTAACTATCACTTAGGTCATATATATGAACCTGAACCTAACTTAACACTCTGCATCGATAGGTTCAATTTATCATGATGGTGAGCCGTTGTACGACATATGCATATGGCCGCGTATCCGCACCTCTAGGCCTTTATTACTTGCGATTCCATTCATTTGGTCAAAGATAGACAATAAAGGGGTTGATAAACACCATGATCAACAAGAATTGAATGAATAAAAATAAATATTAAGCCATAGATTCGATACAAGTTACCTCCCAACTCCTAGATTAATGGACAGTTAGTTCATCCTTGAAGATGAACTGTACAATGAGATGAAGGGATACATGAATCGATCTTCAAAAATTGTAGTTATAACGACTAATCTACATAATACAAACTAAAATCTAAGCTAGAGCTGTTTCCTAACACTTTCTCGGACGCCCTCGCTTTGGCTACCGCCCTTTATTTATACCAAGGTGTCAGTAGGGGAATAGGAGGTTCAATCCAGTCAAACACCCGTAAAGTCGTTTCTGGGACCTTGCGGCCGCATGAAGATTTCACCTTGCGTCCGCAAGGGTCTTGACGGCTCTTCAACTTTCTCGCCACCTTGCGGAGGTAGGTCTTTTGGCCTTGCGACCGCAAGGCCTCCAGCTTGTCCTTTTGTCTCTTTTCAACCTGTTGCACTTTGCACCCTTCCTTGAAATCTTCACTAAAAGCTTCATAATTCCCAAAAGTTCACCTAAAACCCGAAACTCACAATATAGCTCAAAAACACATATCGGTAGTCAAAAGCCTCGTGGAATTGCTCATTTTAAGTCATAAAGTACCCGACATGGACGTATAAAATACGCCTATCAAGCATCTATCGTTTATTATCCACTCATCAGTTGATTTATCATTTTCCATGAAGCATATTTGAAATGTGAATAAAACATGGTACCCTTTATAAATTTGGGTCCAGAGGGTTAGCTATCTTAGGTAGCCAGACATGCCTTAGTTTAGGCAGCTTGGCTTTATCAACAGGATTAAATCTAAATAAGCATTCATGGGATTGATGACCAAAATTAGAACAAATTTTGCATTTGTGAAAAAGTGTAGGTCGGGTCATTGTAGGTGATTTTTCTTGTTCAGCTTGAGTTTGTTTAAAGGTCTTAGCAGCAACAAAATTGACATGCTTGAACCTGTTAACTTCTTTCCTTCTGATCCTTCCTCTTATGTTTGACAGCAGGTGGATGTGCATCAATTGTTTTACTAGCTGATACAACTTGAGGGGTTTGAGAAGAAGACTGGGAGTTGTCATTGTTCAACTTCTCTTTCTTGTTGAAAGACTTTTTGAGTTGATTCTTAGGATAAGCATAACTGTAATGCCCCAAACTCGGGTCCGATCATTTGAACCCACAATTTGGTCACGTCACCAACAATCAATACTTAAAACCATAATAAATCCCAACACCAATAATTAATCAACATTAATATCCCTCAATTGAAATTAAAAAAAAAACCACCAATGTCTGAAACGAAATCCAATATAAGCTAATTAAAATTAATAAAATTTTCAAAGTACGAATGAATTATAAATGTCTAAAACTTCTTTGACCATCTTCGTTCATCTACTCGAAATAATTCATCTAGCCAAGCTAAATGTCAACTGGAAGAGAAAGAATTAGAAAGGGTGAGTGAACAATGCTCAGCAAGTTCATATACAACCCCTCCAGTTACTAAGGAGGAGTTGGCCGAAATAAATCAAGGAATCAGAATCGAAAGTTCAAATATCTATAATGTGAAAATCAAATAGTCAAAGTTTAAATATTCAGATTTCAAATATATTTTCAGGATTCCAAGTGAATGATAAAGATACAACAAACGACTCGAGTAATCTAATTGTCACCAACCGTCCCATACCAGCTGGCGACAACAGACGACTCATAGATAAATATTTAGGATTCCAAACGAAAGATAATAAAGCAAAAGATGACTCGCGTAGTCCAATTGTCACCAACCATCCCATACCAGCTGGAAACAACAGATGACTCACAGATGCCAAGATCACATAAGCGGTCAAAGACTTGTTCGAATAATGTTCCAAAAAATTCTAAAGTCTCATAAGGGTAGAGGTTTCTAAAGGGTATATCTGGATAACTAATCACGTGTCCAGTGGTTAAAGGGTTTCGAAATGTCACATTAACCCGTGACTAGGTAAATCGAAAGGTCACATTAACCCGTGATTAGGTTGTTTGACTTAGTGATCAAGGTAGGAAATTTAAAAAATAAATAAATAAATAATTTTCTCAAACCCAAGCATAATCAATAATCAACTCATGTATCAAACAAATGGTATCTCACATTAGACTTGATAAGTATGTGAGATTTAATAAGGAGCATAATTATGAGTAAGCAAATGAACGTAATCGATGGAGTTCAAAATCAAATACCGAACAAAATCGGCACACGTTTCAAAGGAAAGACATTTATCAAAGAAATAGAGGAAGCCCAACAATATGAAACGAAGAATTCAAAAGACCTAAATGAAGTATAATCCCTTACCCCGAAATGCTTAGCAAAAGAAAGATCCGCAACACGTACGATCGTCCTAACATTCTTTGTCCAAATCTAAGTTCAAAATATACAACGTAACAAGTCACTAACTAATATTATTCTATTAATTAATTTCTTACGTTCATACCAAATCATAATCCTTAACAATTAACATATCCTAAACGTACACTTAATACTAACTTAAATTACAACTTCTATCAAGTACCTTATCAAATGTATTAAAATATTAATATATTTTTTCTTATAAAATACAAATTTGTTTGGTACAATAAAGTACTCCTACAAAAAAAATTATAAACTTTCATTCACCAAAATTCTAACTTAACAGACTAACAATATTGTTTTTTTTAATGTATATATCATTAGTAATCATAGTTATTTTAGATTTTGAAAATAATAATAATAATAATAATAATAATAATAATAATAATAATAATAATAATAATAATAATAATAAAATAAACATACACCAAACACACACACACACACTATACACATTCATTCAACACACACTGTACACATTCATTCCACACACACTAACACACACACACGGTACTATTATATATATTATATATAAATTTTGCTTAAACTCATAAGTATTATATTACTTATATCTCTACGCACACAAATATAATAAGTCTCAAATGGAAACCTCAAAAAGGCTTACCAGCAATATGCCAGATCTCCCTCTCTCTGCCGCCGAGTTCTTCCTTCCTCTTTCTCTCTTTTTTTTTTTTTTGTACTATTTTCTTTCCTCCCCCTCTCAACCTTATTTATGTGAAACCCTATTAGGTTATCTAACCCTAAAGTTAAATAGACTCATTTTAATTAAATAATATTAATATGAAATTATAATTAAATCTCGTCACAAGTGGGCCAAGCCCAACCCAATTTAATTAGTTACTAAATAGGTCCAAAGCAACTAAATTAACCCAAAATAATTATAATTTTTAATTAACACGAATTAATATTATATTTTTTTAATTTAAAATTATCGGGGTAATTTGTAACGCCTCGAGCCCGAGAGAGTCTGGTCTGTTACGTGTAGCCCACGCACTAGCCCACTGAGCGCGCAACACCTTGGGTCATCAGGCCCACCACAAGCCGACCCAAAAGTCCATGGATGATGTTGGTGCTCAGAGGTAGTGTGTGATCACCTTATAAATCGAACACAATTCCCACACCTACCCGATGTGGGATGGGGTATTACAATCTCCCCCACTTAAATCATTGACGTCCTCGTCAAGTCCGAATCATACCTCGGGTGATGCAGGAATCAAGAGGTGGCTCGTACGGGGATCAAGAGGTGGCTCCCACCTTCTGCGGTGTAACACTTTGGTCCCTCGCACAGCACTTTGTTCCCATATTTCCGGTCGGGACCCGCTCTGATACCATTTGTAACGCCCCGAGCCCGAGAGATCTCGGTTCACTACGTGCCCCCACACCAGCCCACCGAGCCGCCAACACCTTGGGTCATCAGGCCCACCACAAGCCGACCCAAAAGTCCATGAATGATGTTGGTGCTTAGAGGTAGTGTGTGACCACCTTATAAATCGAACACAATTCCCACACCTACCCGATGTGGGATGGGGTATTACAATAACTAACTTTACTATAAGTTGGTCGTTTATCCTTTTTAAGCATATCATTTGGTTCACCTTTTACCTGTCTGATCTCACAGTGTTCATCAGCATTTAAAAATCCAAGACCATGTTGATCTCCACGATCTTTCTATTGACTGATGATGGTTTCAACAGTAGCTTTTGACTTTGAGTAGGTATTAACAACATTGTTCAGTTGCTGATTCATGTTTACAAGATCAGCTATTTGAGCTACTGAGACTTTAGCTTGAGTTTCATACTGATCATTTAAGCTTTTAAGTTGCAGCAATTCATTCTGTTGAACTTTATATAGCTCATTGATCTTTTGTAGCTCAATGTTCTCATTATAAACTCTTTTGAAATTAGTAGACAAAGATGTGTGAATTCTTTGAAAAGTTTCAAATTTGGAATACTTTTTTTGTATTTGATCCAAGAGATCATCAACCTTTTTGTTTGAAGTTTTCTCCTCCTGTTGTTTTGATAAATTGACTTTAATAGTTTCAGCAGTCCTTGGAGAAGTTGTCTTTACTTTCATGTCAGGTTGATTATTAATGTTTTGTCTATAGAAATTATTTCATATTTTCTTAATCATATACTATTCAAGTTGGATGACCTTGAGCAGTCTATGATTAGTAATAGGTGAGCTTAAAGGCTCATCATCCGAATCAATAAAAAAATTTGAATGCTCATTTTTAAAATCATATATAGTTTATTCTACAACAAGACAAATATTTGCTTCTTGCACAAAGTCAACAAATTCATCCTCTGAATCAGTCTCAATCCAAGTTGGTAAATTTTTATCTCTAGCAACTAACCCTTTTTGCCTTTCAAAGCTTCTGGGGGATCTCTTGTAATATCCATTTATGGTGATTGGACATTTTGAAGCATAATGTCCAGGTTTTCTACAATTGAATTACAAGAGTCTTTCATTCTCATCCTTATCTTCATTGGTTTTAAAGTAAGGATTTTGATAGTTTGAAAAATAAGATCTCAAGAAGTTTGAGGAAGATTTCTGAAAACTGGAAGAATGTTTTTGAAAATTTCTTTTGAAAGATTTAAAATTTCTAAATTGTTTGGCAAATTCATCAAACTCATCCTCATCAAAGTAATCATCTAGATGAGATATGGAGGCTTCTGGAATCTCATTTTGAGCATGTAAGGAGATGTCTTTGAAATTTTTCTCAATTTCTTGAGTTTTAACAATTTTCTTCTCATAAATTTTGAGACTGGCAACAAGACTACGTATATGAGTTTTGTTCAAGTCTCTTGCTTCCCTTATGGTATGTGGCGACCCGGCCCGGGTCCGAGGTGGAACCGAGGGTCGGACCGCCCAAATAGGAAGGAAACAAGTAGACAAAAAAACATGCAAGGACTAAATTTAAGAAAACGACGTGACGCAACATTAGAGACGTAGCACGCCTCGGCACCAAACGGCCGGTATTTTTAAAACCTTTTCAACCTGATAAACAGTTAAACAATATAACCAAGTCATCGGCGACACTACATGCCGGAACCCAAGCTAACAGTTCATGGACAAGAATTAAATAGGAGCTAATAGCATGCTCAGCGGAAGACTAATACGTAGTGGAATAATAACAAGTTAACCAAAGCTCGGCTTACACAATGCCGGCACAAAAGGGTTACAAGTACTACAAGTGATATAACTACTAACAGCTAACAAGAGTTACAAATCAAGTTCTACACAATTACCCAAGCATAGTCTAGTTGACTTGCTTAAACCCGTCGTCCTTACAAAATATAAACAAGAGGAAGAGGACAACTAAACCACCTCTTCAAATAACGACGGCGGACCAAAAGAGCACAAAGCACGAACATAGCGAGTCTCAACGAGCAGGACCTGTCTTGCTAGGATCTAAAGCAGTAAAGGGGAAAGGGTAAGTCATAAAGACTTGTAAGCTATCAATCATGCATGTCATGGCAATATGCAACATACAAGGCAAGATATCGTCACATAAGCATAGAGGTCATATATCCAAGATGCACATTGTTTCATATAAGTGCGTATAATTAAATCACATAAGATAAGGATATATGGAGAGCTGGGCCGCTACGTAGTTCCTGCATACAAGCGTTATCTGGAATGTGCGGGTATCGAATGCGTGTAAGTACATCGATCTTCCGAGGAGATGCCCGGGATAGTCACCAATGATGCTCTTAAATGATTACAAGAGGCTACTTCACCGTGGCCACGGTGGGGCGTGTGAACAAAGACGGATGCCACTGGACTCATGCAAATGCCAAGTAATGTATACTTAACAAAATTCTCAAGTAGAGAACGAGGTCGACAAGAGCGATCTCGTTCAAGACAAGTAAATTATTCTCATCAATAACCAAGTAGGATTGAGTTCGACAAAAGCGAACTCACATGTCAATTAGGCATTCTATGATATGACATTCAAGATCAAGCAAGGTAATCAACCCAAGTTCAAGAGTCTAGAATTATTATTCTTAGGGAAACGTGTTTAGAACGTCGTAGGGATTGATCGGTGAGCCGGTATTGTTCAATGGCTCGCTAAACTTGACTCCGTTGAGTCGTCTCTAACAATTCATCCAATAGAGTTAGGACGCTAAATGCATCATAAACCCTTTTCTAAGTTCTCGTATATGATCGGCTAGGTCATTAATCCATTTAACAACCGTAGTCAAGAATCATCCATAATTCGAATTCAAGGGGACCTTAGAATCATTATTTCAAAGGTTATTAAAATGCAATGGTCCAAGAACATTAATTATTCATAGGAGGACATAGAACACATTTAATTCTAAGCCTAGGACCCAATTCAATAGGATGATCAATACATGGCATATGAAACCCTAGAATTCATAATCTCCAAGAGTTATCAAAATCTATTAATCCAAGAACATTAGTTGCTCCTAAGGAAGCATAGAACATAATTAATTCTAGGCGTAGGTTTCAATCGACAAGATGAACATTTTATTCAAAATCTCAAAAGATCAAAACATCCATAATCATGGCTTGGACATGGTAGGAGGAGAAATCATGGAAATCAATAAGAGGGAACATGGCAAGTCTAACATACAACCTAAGGGGGAATCAATAGCTTACCTTCACCAAGGAAAAGGATGGTTTGAGCATAAACTATCCGGATGGAAACGTGCTCCTCGACGATAGCTTCACTCCGGTGGTCTCGGTTTGGCAATCGGAGGTCGGGAGCTCAATCTATGGAAGAAACACACACTAATCTCACCTTTTCTCTACACACACAAGGCTTGGTAGGAGAGAGGAGAAGAAAATCTGAAAATGAAGGTTTAAGTTTGATTAAACAAAGGGGAGGCTTTTATACCTTGCATGATATGGGTGGAAATCCACTTGTCAAGAGGAGGAGGGTGGACAAATCCACATGTCAAGAGGAGAGAGATTGAGGTTAATACTAATCTAACTTGATTAGGGTCTAATAGGTAGGATTAGGGCCAATTAGGAAGGGGTTTAAAGTACCAAAAGTCGGATATAGCAGAACAGGGGGAAAAATTCCCGTAGCTGGAATTGAGTTGAGGCGGGCGCCTCAACCTTGGCCGCCTCAGTCGGGCCGTCTCCATTTTTCAATTGCTCTCAGCATTTGGGGCGGGCGCCTCACTCGATCCATGCGGCCGCCTGGGCTTCTGGAGCTCCAAAACTTGACTTAAACAAGTCCTAAATGGTCCCAAACTTATGGGCAAACATTCTAGGGTCTAACATGACTCAAAACAAGTCAGAAACACACCCGAACAACACCCGGAACAAGGTAGGACAAGGCTCGAATCATGCGACGATTGGTTGACGAATCAAACCCGAATCAAACGTCAATAAAACTAGGATAACTTGGGCATGGAAAAGGCTTGTTTAAACATGGTTATGACTTGAATAAAAGTCCAAGAACTCAACGAACATTTCGCACGTCGAAATACAAGCAATACGGGAAACGAGGGAAATCGTTAAGGCCTAACAAAGCAAGAAGGTTTCTAAACTTCCAATCAAGCTTACAATGATCAAGGTGAATGTTCTAAGTCATCTATGGAAGACATTAGAACCCTAACAAGTCTTGGTTGAGTGCAAGTCATGCTAAGGCAACACTCAAGGCATAACGGCAAGGTATGCCAAGCATAGAAGGTATTCAAGCGACAAGGAACGTAATAATTACAATACGAGCCAGACATGGACAAATAGAAGTATCTAACATGTTAAGGCATAATACAAACATGTTAATAAGGTATAAAACAAATAATGCAAGTAATGGGTTTGGGTTCTCACATGGTAGTTACCTTGACATGCTATATACTTCCTAGGCTACTAAGAAATCTCATATTTAGATCTTAATTTCATACTATAGACTTTACCAAGAGAAGAGCATTTATTACTTACCTCAAGAAACCTGTCATAGGCATTTTTAAGTGATTTCTTTGGATCTTTCTTGAATGCGTCAAACTTCTGTATGCATTCATACAACTCGTTGTCCTTAGTATTTTGATCTCATTCAACAATTCAATAAGAGCTTCCCATATACCGTTGACTATTTTGTAGTCATATATTTACTTGTAGTTTTCATCTAAAACAACACTTTAAAGAATATGTACGACCTTGGCATCTAACCCATCCTGTACTTTATCTTCCTCAGTCCATTCAGACTGAAGTTTAAGTACATATTCTTCTTCATCAACTGTAAGTGGATTTATAGTATCATCATCTGCAGAAGAAGATTGACCCAGATTAGCTTTTACTTTCATGGGTAACATGAGGTCATTTTTAGTACATTCCATCAGTATTTTATCTATGTTGATCATATATCTTGTAATCATTTCTTTTCAAATATCAAAGTGATCTTCATAAAAAATAGGTACTTGGGTGACATTGTTTGATTGAAAAACTTTTAAGGTTGCCATGATCGATCTTTCAAGTTGTTAGACTTGGAAAAATGGATTTTTCTAAAAGTTAAGCTCTAATACCAATTGTAAGTCCAATTTGCAACGAAGTATTGGCAACGAAGTAAGGCTAGGGGTGAATAGCCTTTTAAAAACTTTAAGGGTTATTTTGAAAGCCTTCAAAAGTTGCAGCGAACAAGATAAGTTTTCAGCAACTAATGTAAAATCAGCAGGTAACAGTTGCTGAACTTAAAACAGTTTGGTTTGGTTTTCTTTTGATCACTTAATTATAAGGACTGAATTGAAGTACAATATATAAGATCAACTATGTAAAGAATTCAAGAATGTAAATGTTAAACACTTAAGTAGATAGTAGCTGCTTAAGTGTATGAACAGTAAAAACAACAGGTAATAGAACACAGTATTTGTAGTGGTTCACAGTGTTAAAGTCCACTACCAAGTTGGTCAAATTCAGATTTTGAAGTGCACTAAATATTTTGATATGCTAAGTGATCGCTAACGGATTTGTGTACAACAAAAACCAGTGTTTGAAGAGTTTGATCTAACAAGAATCAAACTCGTGCAACAATCAGAGGTCCTTTAAAGATTTGAAAGAATAAAGGAACAATGGATCAGTGATTGTTCAAACAGAAACTAGAAAAGAATATTATGTGAGAGACTATCTAGTAAATGTTTGGAAGGAGAAGCTCTTCAAGAAAAGATTGAAGTTCTACGTTTGAATGAAGGCTTCAACGTGTTGGTCTCTTTTTGAGTGCTTAGAGAATTTGAGATTTTTTAATGCTTGAGCACGTAGTTCTACGAAAGGGGGTGTTTCTTCTATCCTTGCTTCAAGCGTTTTATAGAGATGTTCAGAATTGTAGTCGTTTGAGATAGCAAGGTTGAATCTTGAATTTCTTGACGACATGACAATCCCGATCTATCATTGAATGCCTAGAAATTTTACAAACTGTAAGAGACAGAGTATACCCTAGCATGAAATATTAAAGAGAGTGGTTAGCTAGGTTTGAATAGATAAAGAACATTTAAGACATGCATAAAAGTCTTCTATTGACAGGACATGTGAATAGTTCTTTTGTTTTATAATAAGTGCGTGAATGTCAAATATTTCAACATATATAGTGTTTCAGCAGATAGAAAATTTTGAGTGTATAAGCAGTCTGTGCCATTATCAAGAACTAGGTGCTCATGACTTTGAGCTGTAAGCAGGTAGAAAGTAACAAGTAAGAAGGCTGCTTAAACAAAGTCAAAAGGAGTATCTTCTGTATTTAGACAAAAGAGGATATCTTATCTGCTGAGGGTTCAGCAGATAAATTTAGACTTGATACAAATTATAAGTAAAAATCGTTTTAAGGGTTTTGGACAAATATTAAACTAGATGTTTTAACTTAATGGTTTTAAGTAAATCTAAGGTATGCAAGTTTCTACGATGTTTAATTTTTTAATTTACTTTAAAATTCATTTATCATTGTCATTATTTAACTATTAACTTATTATTTGAAGATTTTTTCAACATTCAGGCAGGACTCCGGTAGAATCAGTCTGCATGACGAGATTGTTTTCGATTTAAAAAATATGTTGGATGAACAGAATATTCTTGTGAAGTCATTTAGGATGGTCCGCTACTATATTAATCAAGACAAATGTGACAATGTCAAGCTCTGACTAATTGGAAGGTTAGAAATCGATGGGAGAAATTACAACTTTCCAGAAAAGAACGATGTGGCAGTATTGGTAATTGGTGATTTTGAAACCATCCAAGGTGATAGGGATATTGTTGTAGAGACCCGTACTAGTCTTTTGCAGCGAATCACTGAATTGTATCCTTCGTACTTGGGTTGCAATACCCATTGCTATTTTTGTACGGACAAGATGGTTATAGGGATGATATTTTGCTTAAGGACTTAAATACCATCAAATCTCATGGATGGTATAAGTTAAGTATGAGAGAATTTTTTGCATATTGAATTCAAGAAAGAGATTCAGAATCGGTAAATATCCTATTTTCAAGAAGGCTCTTTCAACATTTTTTGGTCAACGCATACACAATGGTCAAAACTGCACACTTGAATTATATAAGGTCTCACCAAAAAGAATTGAGATGTGAAATGTATCGAGGTTTGGCAGAGGCACTTCTTTGGGGTGAAACAAATCCTTCTTCACATGGAAAAAGGATTTGTCTATCATCTAACTATATTGGTGGTGCACGATACATGATCTAAAACTATCAAGATGTAATGGCCATACACAGATGGAAAGGATATCCTAATCTATTGATTACATTTACCAGTAACCCAAAGTGGCCTGAGGTTGTCTGCTTTCTTTAGAAGAGGGGGTTACGGGTAAAGGATGATCGAGCTAATATAATGTGCAGAATGTTTAAAATGAAGCTAGATCAACTTATGAAAGATCTACGTCATAAAAAGATTTTTGGTACAGTACGAGCAGGTAAAATTTAATTACATTTGTGTGCCTATTCTTTATTGTTATACATTTATGCATATACTCTTTTAAGTTACTCTAATTTAATTGTTTATTTGGTGGAATTTAACAGCGATGTATACAATTGAGTTTCAAATGTGCAGTCTACCATATGTACACATATTGCTTTGGTCGTCCAAAGATGCAAACTGCCCTACTCCCGAACACATCGACAATATAATTTCAACTGAAATTCCATATGAGTCCATTGATCCGAATTACTATGCTGCTGCCAAGGATTTGAAGATACATGGTCCTTGCGGTAGAGCTAGACCCAACTCCTCGTGCATGTCCGGTGGTCGTTGCACAAAACATTTTCCAAAAAAGTTTTTAGAGATCACAGTTATTGATGAAGATGGATATCCAATTTATAAGCGTGGTGATAGCGGATGGAGTGTAAACATTAAGGGAATAACTCTTGACAACAGATTTGTTGTTCCTCACAATCATGAGCTTTTAATGGAATATGATGCTCATATCAACGTTGAATGGTGTAATCAATCCCGATCAATTAAATATCTTTTTAAGTATGTGAACAAAGGTCATGATAGAGTTACTATAGGGTTTTATTGAAACATTGGTGACGAAGCAAGCAAAGATATAGTTGATGAGATTCAAAATTACTTAGATTGTAGATATATACTCCTTCCGTCCCAGATAAATGTTCCTACTTTCTATTTTGGGATGTTCCAACTAATGTTCCTAAAGACTTTTGTATACACATTTTCTATCATTTTTCCTAATATATCTCTTCATTTAATACTAATATTAGTACATGTCTTAGAGAGAGTAAGTGTAATGGGTACATTAAGAGAGAGAAAGTGTGTGTGTGTGTGTGTAATGGGTATTATTGTCACAACATATTTGACAACCCATCATTAATTACATTTCTTAATCCTTGTGTTTTGTCCACTAGGAATATATATTCAGGACGGAGTGACTAAGGAGTATCACCTTATGAGGCTGCTTGGAGATTGTTGGTTTATGAAATCCACTACATGGACCCTCCAGTTGAACGACTATCTTTCCATATCCCCGATGAGCAGAGCATTATATTTTGGGAT
This sequence comes from Codonopsis lanceolata, assembly GCA_013146195.2. NCBI lineage: Eukaryota > Viridiplantae > Streptophyta > Magnoliopsida > Asterales > Campanulaceae > Codonopsis > Codonopsis lanceolata. The sequence goes on along the minus strand of CM028381.1, from coordinate 126,982,343 downwards.
AATGATCAAATTGAAGAAGTTCTTAATTGTCCAACCGCCAGAGATAGCATGTTTACAGTGTGGATGGATGCAAACAACAAATACTATAAAGGTTAAGAATTTGACATATGCAAAATTTCTCGACAAGTTTGTTTGACATTCTGACAAAAGGGAATGGTGTCCAAGAATAAGAGGCTCCTCTATAGGCCGAATTTTTTATGTTGCGCCCGGGCAAGGAGAACTTTATTACTTGAGAACGTTATTAAACGTTGTTTAATATAACTCTTCATCGATGCTTGCTATGTGCTAGGCTTACTGGATGACGACAAGGAGTATATAGACATAATTATTGAAGCTAGCTAATGGGGCTCTGCCCATTATTTGAGTCTTTTTGTCACATTGTTAATGACATGTACTTTGTCACGACCTGAATTCGTGTGGGAGTCATGTTTACTGTATTTGTCAGATGACATCTTATACATGCGCAGAAGTATATTAGGTCATAAAGGTAATACACTGTCATTAAAATATTTGTAATCATCATTTTTTCTATTTTCATTTTTTTCATTATTGTATCACTAATCAATATGTATCTTTTTTCTTAACGTATTAGTGTTACAATTGAATGAGGAAGAAATTCAAATTTTAGCTCTACTAGAGATTTAAAATGTATTGCGAGGCACATGTAAAAAGTCTGCGTGATTTCTCCGAGATGCCATATCCTAATGATTTTGTTGCATCAATCTTTGATAATCAACTCATAAGTGATGAGCTAATGTATGTCGTAAGGTATTTGGCTGACGAACAAAAGAGGTTGTTTCAATTGTGTACAGAAGAGCAAAAGAACGTTTACAATATAATTATGCATGATGTGGAATGTGATAATGTAGGTCTTTATTTCCTCTATGGATGCGGTGGAATTGGAAAAAAATTCGTCTGAAAGACGCTCTCGGCTGCTTTGAGATCAAAGGGGTGAGATAATGCTAAATGCAGCATCAAGTGGTATAGCTTCTCTTTTGTTACCCAATGATAGGACATGTCATTCAAGATTTGACATTCCTTTAAGTTTAAATGAAGGCTCAACGTGCAACATAAAACAATGGAGTCCACTGGTTGAGTTAATAGTGAGAACAAAGCTTATAATTTGGGATGAGGCACCTATGGTGCACAAGTATTGTTTTGAAGCTCTTGACAAAACCTTGAGGGATATAATGAGGTTCAAAAATCCAGATAGCTCCAATCAACCATTTGGAGGTAAAACTATTGTTTTAGGTGGAGATTTTCGCCAGATCCTGCCAATTATACCTAAAGGATCTAGGTAAGATATTGTCATGACGACCCTCAACTCTTCAAAATTATGGATGCATTGCAAAGTTTTGAGACTTACAAAAAATATGAGACTACAAGCTCTTGGTAATGACAAAAGCAATCTTGAGTTGAAGGCATATTCTATGTGGATTTTAAGTATCGGATACGATACATATGGGGGTGAAAATGATAGTGTTGCAATAATAGAAGTTCCAAAGGATCTTTTGGTGAGCGTTTTAGATAATTTGATTCAGTCGATAATTGAAAGTACATATCTGTTATTTATTGAGTCTTTTGATGACGTGTCATATTTGATGGGGCGAGGTATACTTTCCCCCACGCTTGATGTTGTTAACACCATAAATGAGTACATGGTTACTAATAATCAGTCAGAAGAAAAAAACTTATTTGTGTTTAGATTATGTCTGCAAGGCAGAAAACACACTCAAGTTTGTTTGAAGACATTCATTCTATAGAGTTTTTGAATAGTATCAAGTGTTTAGGATTGTCCAGTCATGAATTAACACTTAAGATTGGTGTTCTGGTGATGTTGTTGAGAAATATTGATCATGCAGCACGGTTGTGCAATGGAACAAGACTAATCATTACGAAGTCTGGGAATCAAGTTGTTGAAGCTAAAATTTTGAATAGAAGCAATGTTGGAGAAAATTTTTTTATCCCAAGAATGTCATTAACTCCATCAGCTGTGGGGTTGTCTTTCAAGTGCCAGAGAAGATAATTCTCATTGATAGTATCATATGCCATGACAATTAACAAGAGTCGAGGTCAATCAATGTCGCATGTAGGACTTTTTTTTAAGAAGCCAATTTTCAGCCATGGGCAACTTTATGTCACATTTTCTAGAGTAACAAACTGTTCTAGTCTGAAGATATTGATATGCGATGAAGATGAAAAAGTAACAAATAAAACAACAAATATTGTGTATAAGAAATTTTTTCAAAATGTATAATAATTACTCTTACAATGATATATTTTTGTATTTAAGATGTTCTCCATAATTTATTCATTTAATTTTATTTTTCCTTGGTATTTTGCTTAAGTGTAATTTAGTTGAAAAATGTTATGTCATGCAAACACTAGTTATATATTAATCCTATTGTATATAATCTTGAATTCCAAGGTCCATTTGTGGATGACGGATGACGATCAATTAGTAATTTGAATTTGAACAATGTTGATAATCTACCTCCAATGTCTTACATGTTTTCAAGATTAGTATATGATTAGTCATATTCCAAGATTTTGTCTTTCCAATGCAAGCTGACTAATGATCATGGTCTAAGGCACAACTCGTTTCTTTATTATAAAACATATCAAGTTCTATTTTTGGAAAGCTAGCTTTTGGTGGGATCTTTCCTAAAAAAAATTGCTACCAACAAAGACATATCGTTAATATCAGAAAATTTACAAGAGAAACGCAACATAACAAACAAAATACGACCTCGATCCAAAAGTTAGTCATCTAAGACTAACTCACCCAAACACCAACAACGGTAAACATATGATCACAGTTAAATAACTATTTAACTAAGAAGCTGATGGTCAAAAGTTAAAACCCGCCTTCAGAAACCTAACTTATTTGGACTCTTTAACTACTAAGACATGTCTAGCCAATAGAATAAATAAGCAAAAAACACCAACTAATATAAGCTAAACAAAATAAAACAACAAAGCAAAAAACGATAAACAATAAAATAACAAAAAAAAAAAAACCCAAACTAAAAGAAACTTCCACTGTTCTCACCCAAAACAAAGGTTACCCACGACAACAAAAAAGAATTAGTCACGTATGCCTCACACATCACACGGGAAAGCCACGTACACACACCAACCACTTAAGCTATTCATCAACAGCATGCCACGTACACACACGTTAACGGCATGCAAAAATGCACTGCCACAAATTCACCAGATCTTTCCTAATTTGGAATACTATTGTGCTTTTTTATGTGTGTGTGTGTGTGTATATATATATATATATATATATATATTTAATAATTAGACTTTTTAATATGGACTTTTTGGGTGAAATGGAGGGAGTAGATATACACAAATATCCTTACATCCACGTTATAGCCCTGCAATTGTAATTTGGAACATAATACTTTTAAAAAATAAGGTAAATTACAAACAACCCCCTTTACCTTGCATAAACAATATTCAAAATAAAGATATACATACTCGTTTTGGCGTTTCAATATTTACGATGTTGCTTTAATACCCTTTTTGCACCTAAAAATGATCAATATAAATAATTGCATATCTTTATTTTGAATATTATGATAAAAATAATACCTAAAGACTATCATGTGAGTCATAAGCGGGGCACATTACATCTATTGGTAGTTGAAGGAGGTTCAAACACGATCTATAGTTGAGGGGGATTATTTGTAATTTAACCTAAAAAATATTCCCCTATCCTGGATAAATGTTCGTACCTTTTATTTTAGGATCTCTCAACTAATATTTCGGAAGACTTTTAGTGTATAAATTTTCTACCATTTTTCTCAATATAACCCTTCATTTAATTTGATCATTATTTCCCCAAACCTAACAACCCAGCCCACCTGCGTACCCACTAATCCCCAACCCCATACTACCACCAACAGGCTGCCCGTTGCCTAACCTGTTCTTTTTCAAATTGTTTCCCAGTTGTGACTGCCCCAAGCCTAGTCCCCAATCCCACTTAACCTTAGAAGATGGGTGAATTCAGGTCGGTCCACTTTTTGAAGTTTTTAACCTCTTCAGTCCAGTTTTTTTTTCAACCAGAAAATACCACTTTTCGAAATATTGTTCCAAAAATGCCATTGTCTCCTTCAACAGCTACAGCAACACAGTTTGGATTCGAAAATCACCATTGTTGGACAACGAAACGGTGATCGACCAAAAGGTAAATGAGTTTTCTGAATCATTAACTACGAAGCTTTAATGAAAATGTTTTGGGTTGAAGGATTTTCACAGTAGAGACGAAGGCGAAAGAGGAGGAATAAGAAGGCTTACGACGGAGGAGAAGACTGAGGACATAGTCTGTTTCATTACGATTTTGAACCGCGGTGCAATTAGACTAGGCAGTTAAACTATTGAATCGCGGTGCAACATTAATGGAATAAAATTGATGAACCGCGATGCAATTAGACTAGCAATTAAACTATTAAACCGCAGTACAAAAATTAATGCAGTAAATTGATAAATCGTAGTGCAATTAGACTAAATAGTTAAACTATTGAAACGCGATACAAAAATTAATGCAGTAAAATTGATAAACCGCAGTGCAATTAGACTAGACAGCTAAACTATTGAACCACGGTGTAACTTTAATGCAATAAAATTGATGAATCACGGTGCAATTAGACTAGGCAGTTAAACTATTGAACTGCGATGCAAAAATTAATACAATAAAATTGATGAACCGCGGTACAAAAATAATGACCTCCGTAGCGCACCTACGATTCATTAAGGGTATCGTAGTCATTTTACCACAAAACGTGACTTTTTCCGGTTGAAAAAAAGAGAGTACTTTAGCTATTAGAAACTTTAAAAAGTGGACCGACCCGCAATTTCTCCTTAGAAGATTTCCCTCTCACCAGCCCATAAGCCCCATTTGTATTTTGTTTCCAATTAAACAATTTAATTTAAAAAACGATTTGGTAGATAAAAATTGAACATTTACAGATAAAAATCGAACAATTGAAAGTAATAAAATCAGTGTCGATGGTAAAGTAGCATCATTTTAATCTTCCAAATCCTCGTTTCAACCCCTTACTGTGATACTGTCACATTTGTAATACAAATATGAGAGTTTTGAAAAATTTTGAAGAGTAGATTTTTTTACAATGACCGTCATATTTATATGCATAGGTAACTTGGGATTAAAATTTAATTAGGTGCTTAATTAGTTATTAATTTTCATTAATTAATATTTAAATTTTAAATTGATAATTACACATAAATTAAACATAATTACTGAATTTTCAGTAATAAAGATACTAAAACCTAACTATCACATCAAAGTTACTGTATTTAACATCAAAGGACTTGTGAGTATGTGAAATGTACTTTCGTACACACACACACACACACATATATGGGTTAAATGTATCGTTGGTCCCTGAACTTTAGCCAATCCCAACACTAGTCCCTGATCTTCAAAATGTATCACCACTGACCTAAGTACTCAATTTTCGTCCATCAGTGGTCCCTAGCCCTAACTCCGTTAATAAATTACCGTTAAGTGAGCATATGCTACTCACGTGCACCAAAAATAGGGTAATTTGATAATTTCTAAACTTTAAGGACGATCATGAACGTTTGAAAAATATAAGGGGTCATATTGAAATTTACCCTTCTTTTTCCTCAACCCAGGCTCTCTGCCATTTCTCCTCCTCTCCTCACCCTCCTCTCTCATATTCTTCGTAGCTAGCTTCACTCTTGGAACTCACCAAAATTACAACTCATTGAAATTTTAAAGATCAAAAGAACCCCTTCCTGTCGCGATTCTTCTTGGCTTCCAACTTTTCAACATCATAAATTACTTAGCTCCTTGCCGTAGTTGTTCAAACAACATCAATATAGAGGCTTGGCACGCGAACAAATTACAAGAATAAAAGGTCAGGAAGAAAATGAGGAGCCCATTAGAACTAAAAACCATTGGAAAAGGAACCTCCTAACCAATAAGCCGGAGGTCCTACCAATAATTCTTTAGTGCAGGAGTCTAATTTACCTATAACACCAAGACTGTTCCCATAGTTTGAATCCACGAGTTCCAAATCAGAACTGAGCCACCTCACTATCGCCCCAAGTTGAACCTAGACGCCTTAACATGGGAATAAATCAATCACTATATACTAATTTATTGCTACATATATAGGCATCAATAAATTTTTATATTAAAAATCACAACCACATGTAGGGGTTCTTAATTTGGTTTTTTCTTCACTATGATTATTGAATTGACTCTGGTCAAAAGAACCATGCTTGGTTCGAATCAAATTCTTGAAAGAGTAATTCTTGAATTGACTCTGCTAGTATTGATGTTGCAGCCTCATGACCTACGAAGAAGCTCGAGTCGAGGCCAGGCTTTTTAATGTGCACCCCCTTATATTTTCTAAACGTTCAGGAACGTCCTTAAAGTTTAGAAATTATCAAATTACCCTCTTTTTGGTGCACGTGAGTAGCACATGCTCACTTAACGATAATTTATTAACGGAGTTAGGGATGGGGACTACCGGTGGACAAAAATTGAGTACTTAGGTCAATGGTGATACACTTTGAAGATCAGGACCACTGTTGGGATTGACCAAAGTTCAGGGACCAACGATGCATTTAACCCTATCTATATTATAAAGAAGCTAGGTAATTGACTAGAGCTATTCAGAGGTCAGGATTTAATTTTTTTTATTATCATCCTACGGCTATCATTTATTTGGGTAACCTTCTCTTCTAGGTTTTCTTATACTGTTAGAATTAAGTTTGGATCCCTTTTTATTCTCAAACTCTTTTCCTTCCCCCCACCCTCTGCCCTGTTTTTTTTCCTTTCTCGGTCTCTCTATTTCCAGCCCTTGCTGTCATACCTCTCTTTAAATTCAGGTAATTAAATTTTTTTAAGCTTTCTTTCTTTGTTTTCTTCTCTTCTCCGGTTTGTTAATAACCTATTGTTTTAATTGGGATTTAATGTACATGCATCGTAGCTCTCTTTTCATTGGTAAGATTTTGCAAACAAAGAGTATTAATTTAATAGGGGTGGGGGTGTATTTTCTGTACATGCATCGTAGCTCTTAATTGATGTTGAACCTTTCCTTCTGTACAATGTCCCCAGGCAGTGGCAGATTTCTATTGAGGCTTGCTAAAAAAATCCTGATTCCTTTTGTACTAGGATTTAACGGTAATTTATTTGTTTTCGTGTGTGTCCCAAAACTTTCTTTCTCTATTTTTCTCTCCTCTCCGGTTTGATAATAACCCAAGCTGACCCTTTTTCATTTGATTTTTGATTTTTATCAGCTTTTGTCCACCGAAAAAGAGAGACAACAATAGCTCGGGGTGCACGAAATCGTGAAGGAGCTAAGTAAGTCTGTTTTATTTTCTTTTCATTGGTAAGATTTTGCAAACAAAGAGTATTAGTTTTATTTTATATATTTTTTGAGAATTCTATTCATATAATTGTTCTCTTCCCTGAACTTTGAATATCATGAGCCAGACTTATTGTGTAAAGTTATCAAATATGTCCCTTCAACCCCGCCTCCAACTCCACCTGCATCTCCGACACCCCCTCCACCTACATCTCAAGTTACAGAAGGACATATACTCACAATATTGTATAATGATATGTGGGAGGATTGTAGTTTTGTAGATGAATCAGTAAATTTTTTTTTATATTTTAATTAAACGACTATAATGCATAAAATATGGTTAACTAATTAGTTTGAATTTTATTTGTCCCAAGTTTAGGTGGAAATAATGGACAAAGTTATTGCATCTCATGTTTTTAAATCAACCATTTTGTGAAGCAAAAGCCCTTAGAAGAAGACTGAATTTTTGTTATTGAAAAAACAATAAAATGTTCTTTTTACATGTCTACTTTTTTATAAATTACAATTAAATGCCCAAGTAAAATGTTTTATTTTGTTAGGTATTTGAGTTTTCTCCAATTTTCGTTGTGTAGTGTACATATATCCAACTCCTACAAAATTCTAAGTAAATATTAATTTATTACAACATTGTTTGCTCCATATATTGATCAAGTCTCAAACTGGCGCCAAGCTCATAATCTAGTATCTATATCTATATTACAATAGAGCTCATTCTCACACATGTGTAATTGACTAAAGCTATTTAGAGGTTGAGATTAAATTATCTTTAAAAATTTAATGGTTGAGATTCACTCTCACATTCACATGTGTAAGAGTAGTTATTCACTTTTAACTCTTTATTTTCTCTCACCTTGTTACCAAGTCACCCCTTACAATTAATATTATGATGAGCAGTCACACCCTGAGATTAATTTTCTAAACTATTACCCCTTACAAAACAACAACATTATATTAATATAATCTCATAATAGAGCTCAATTGATTGACTGAAACTATCTTACCATAGGGGATTCCATCGCAAAATCAAACGTTCATAGGTCAGTTATATATAACTCCTTACAAATAACCCACCTCAACTATGAGTCAAGTTCATAGGTACCCCTCAACTACCGCTTGAAGTAATGTACCCCTGAACTGTAACACTTTTGAAAATTGCACATTCTATTTCGACGTTGCTGTTTCAATTAACGAAATCATATATACTAGCACCGTGCCATAGGCACGAGCACGAAAATCTAGTATATTATAAAACAACTAGGTAATTGACTATGACTATTCAGACTCACCCTCATATTCACATGTGTGAGTAGTTATCCATTTTAACTTCTTATTTTTTCTTTCCTTATTACAAGTCACCCTCTGCAATCTAATATACAATAGAGCTCATACTCATACATGTACAATTGACTAAAGCTATTTAGAGGTTGAGATTAAATTATCTTAAAAGATTTAACGGTTAGGATTTACCCTCACATCCACATGTGTGAGAGTAGTTATCCACTCCTAACTCCCTATTTGTTCTCTCCTTATTACAAAGTTACCCCCTACAATTAATATTATAAACAGTCATCTATTTTTCTTTTCCCTATGTTTTCTCTCCACATTACAAAGTCACGCCTTGCGATTATTAATTTTTTGAACAATCGTCCCTTATAAAACATTAATCTCAGTTGATTGACTGAGGCTGTTTAGCGGTGGAGATTGATTTCAGTCATAAAGATCCAACAGTCATGAGTTAGTTACATATAACTCCTTACAAATAGCCTCTTTCAATTATGAGTCGAGTTCGAATAGCGCCCCTTAACTGTAACATTTTTTTAAAATCAGATATAGGCACGCATACGAAGATCTAGGCACCTTCTATTTAAGGCGTTTATGCGTTTTAATTGAAATACCGTGTCATAGGCACGGACACGAAGATCTAGTTAATATTATGAGCAGTCACTCTTTTTTCTTCTCCCTATGTTTTATCTTTATATTACAAAGTCACGTCCTACGATTAATCTTCTGAACAATAACCCTTTATAAAACATCAATTCCTCAACTATCACTTGAAGCAATTTACCCCTCAACTGTAACATTTTTTTTAAATCACGCCTTCTATTTAGGCATTATAATTTCAATTGACGAAATCAAATATCTTTTCCAAGCGCCACAAGACGACATAAAGATCTAGTATATATATACATCACCGCTATAGAAAATAAAACAAAGTTCAGGGACTAAAATAGATATTAATCATAAATCAGTATAGGTAAGTTTTCTGACGAAATTAGATATTAATCCTACAATTTGTAGACACAAGGTTTCTTGCGGGGAAGGAAAGAAAGGAATTTGGCAAGCTTGAGCAAACACTTGATAGAGGGCGGAGAGTCTGTGCTCAGATAGAAACCCAAAGCAAGAAGAGAGATGGATCCAACACTTACAGAGGTCGGACAGCTTTTGATCGATTCAAAGCCTCCATTGTACGAACAGATTACGATACTGCAGAAAAACTTTTCGCAACTCAAGGTAACCAAACACAACCCTACCCTTTTGATTGATTACCCTAATCATTTTGTATTCTCTGTTCTCCAGATCTTATGTTTCTGCTTTTTCTTAATGGTGACTTCTTGTTATAATTTACGTGTCTGCCGAGATAAACCCTAATTTTGTTCTGTGTTCGGTTAATTTTGGATTTGGATTTTAGAACTTTAAGTTTTCTTTATTTACTCAAATTTAATTTCTTGTGGGATTTAACTTGTGAAGGTTAGTAAATCAAAATTATTATGAAAGAATTGTTTGGAAATGTAGAGGTTTGAGGGACCTAGAACGAGGTACCGGGCAAGTATGAATTACTTGGCTTGGCTTTAGTAGCTTGAAATATTATTCTTTTTTAATTTTATTTCTCACTCCTTTCTACTCAAAAAGGGTTATTGTTTCCTTTATAGAATGTTCAAAGTTTACCCTTTTATATGAATAATATAATAGGCTAAATTACACAGTAACCTTTTTACTGAGCGTATTTATCTATAGTTCAAATATTTGACTTTTCCACTAAGGAGTCTTTGAGCAGCCGGAGTCAGAGGGAGATCATTGCATAACGAGGTTAGGATTTGGGACTTAGAGTCAGGCTAATGGAAAAAATGTTGATACATGTGTGTGTGTGTCTCTCTCTTCTCTTTCACTACAACAGGACTGACCTTTATAGGAATGCGAGTAGCATCCTAAGGTGTCTTTGGGTGTGCATGCGCTTGGGATGCATACTTACATCGCCTTATAAGTAGGAGTACCAATATGGCTATGCATCACTAACCGGTGTCCCAAACAAGTCTACCTATAGGTGCATGTTAGGTGTTACATTAACCTAGGTGTTAATGCACTCGGTGATGCCAAAGTAAGGTTGGGGATCTCAACATAGGCTTTATTGAGATGGGAATAAGCATTGAAATATCAATACTATCTTGGTGACTAAGAGTTACGCCCAAACAGGCATACCTATTTGGAAATGCGATGTTCATTATGTGGTGTGTAGAGACACACTTGGTTATTT
>CM028381.1:126948822-126971317 GCA_013146195.2 Codonopsis lanceolata | reverse complement strand
AAATAGACATTAACAATCGACAACTTACTCACTGCTAAACCAAATCTCACTGAACAAGTCACCATGCAATACATATACCATTATTTTCTATTGTCAATCAAGGAAAAGAAAAGGACAGAACTAAGACTATTAATCAATATAAACAAAAGGATTGGTAATCAATTTAACAACTACTTACACATTCACCAACGCCCTCCCCTTCTCTATAACTATTTCCTTTGATTTATTTCCTCCCTTCTATGGCCCACAACCAAAAGAAACTAAACAATTCCCTCCACAAAAAGTCCAAGTGCTACATGCTAAAAATAAACAAAAGATGAAGGCTGACATTAGTTGGTGACTCCTAACTCACTGCCGAAATAGCTTCCTCTTTCTCCTTGCTCAAACGGCTGCCGCAGATTTTCTTTTTTTTCTTCTTAATTGTTGGTAAGAGTTTTCTCCCTCCTTAATACCTTATTTATATAAGTAAAACCCTACTAGGGTTTTAACCCTAACCAAGTCCTAACGTAATTTAACTGGAATTAATTAAGTAACCTTAATAGGGAATTATTATTAAAGTCTTAGTCCAAAGTGGGCCTAACCCGACCCGATTCAATTAAATACTAAATATGTCCCAAACAAAAATAAATGGGCCTAGCTCGACCCAATTTAATTACTTACTAAATAGATTCAAAACAAAAAAAAAATATAATTTTAATCAACGCAAATTAATATTTTTTATTAAAATTATCGGGTATTACAATCTTGATTTGCATTAGTGGTTAAATGAGCTATTGCATTAGCTAACTGTAGTATAGAACTTTGCCTTAGAATAGTTTTCAGATACACAAAGTTTCACGGAAGACTTGGCTTAAGGCTTCACCCCAGACTTCAACCTCCTCCAATGATGCACTTGTCAAAATCTGAAGATGACGTGTCCAGCCCTTCCTTAAATCAAGCTTAAGTGGATTATTTAATTCAACTTTTAAATAGTTTGAATTTGAATTGAATCCATCTTTGAAATCAGTGCTGGACTTCTTAGACACGTCCCTCCAGCTTTTCCAAAAAAACATGAAGACTTTCGCTTCCTGAATGTGGCAGAGCATGTGCACGTTGACACAACGAATTGCACCAACTACTGCAGTCCGCACTTCGCTTTGTCTCCCTCCCGCCAGCTTCTTTGACCTACCTCTCCATTCACTGATCAACCAGGTTGAAGATGAAGTCAACAAAGCAACTCTAGGCATTTAATGCAATTAACCTAATAGAGTTGTTACTCACTTCGTCTTCCCCAACGGTCTCAAAGATGCACAACTATAAATACTGCCATTAAAGACTGAAGAAAACAATGCTCTGAATCTATCCAACAACATCAAGCTTTATACTTGGTGTATTCAAGAGATCATCAACTGATCAACGAAGTCCTCAACAACAACAAGAAGATCTGCATCAACTCTTAATAATTTACTTCTTATTGTTGTAATCTTTACTATTTTTCTGCACATTGAATATTCTGTTTATCCAGATATTCAATTTCCCCACCCCCAAACACAAGTTAAATATTTTGTACACGATCCATTGGATATCTCTGTAATAGAACTAGTGGAAAATATAGTGCATCGATAGGTCCAATTTATTGTGTTGGTGAGCCGTTGTACGACATATGCACTTGGTCATGCAGCTTATCCGCACCTCTAAGCCTTTATTATTTGCGATTACATTCATTTGTTCAAAGCAAAATAATATAGGGGTTGATAAACAACACAATCAACAAGCATTGAATAGACATATATATATGAATCAAAACATAAATTCGATACAAGTTACCTCCCACCTCCTAGATTAGGATGATTTAGTTCATCATAGACGATGAACAGACATGGAGATGATGAAAGGAGACATGATTTGATCTTCAATACTTGAAATTACAAAACCTAACTATGTTATACAATCTAAAACTACCTAAAATCTATGTAAAGAGAGCTTCCACCGCCCCTCCCTCCTTATCTTAGGCTCTCGATCCTGACTTCTATATATACTCGGGAGTTGTGATTGGATCGAATGACCTGTGTGAAAATCCGAAAAGGTCGATTCTCGCCTTACCTTGCGGTCGCAAAGGTGTTTGGATACCTTGCGTCCGCAAGGTCTCCAGTGTGGGTGGCTTTTGATTCTTTGATTGCTGACTTCGGGGGCCTATACTGCCTACCTTGCGGTCGCAAGAACTGAGGCACCTTGCGTCCCGCAAGGTGTCCAGATTGAGCGCTTTATTTTTCTTCAATTTTCCTTCTTTCCTTTCTTGTAATTTGCACTTAAAACCTCGGAGTTTCGCGTATTTTCACAATAATCCCGAAACTTACAAAACTCACCGAAAACATATATTAGTACTCAAAAGACTCGTGAAATAGCATAATTTAAGTCATAGAAGTATATAAAATCGACGTATAAAATACATCGATCAAATACCCCAAACTTGAACTTTGCTCGTCCACGAGTAAACAAATAAACTTATAAATACAAAAGCATATAAATAACAAAAATTAAAATCTTTTGTGAGGGTGACACTATTTACACTCCTCTATAAACCCACAAACTCAAGGAGACTCTTTCGAGTGACTCGACTATGCAGATAAATACAAAAACAAATAAATATTAAACTACAAATAAAACATAAAAACATAAAATCTTTTTGGTTTCATCCTCAAGTTATAAGTGTATGGCATGCATGTAATCTCGCTTGGTGCTCACCACATATATGCAGCTTAGTCATATAAAACCAACTAGTCTTTTCTTAATACTCGCTACTACTTTTAATTTCTCCGTGTGTGTGTGATCACCAGCCTTAAAGAATATCTTAACTAAAACAGCTTTTATTGAGCTAAACACCACATTCATATGAAAATTACAGTTTAATAGAAAATCATGCATTAAGAAGTATGAGATCTACCATCCAAACCCGGTCACATGCATGTAAAGGTCCCAAGGATTCAAAAGATTTATACATCCATCCCATGCACTTCTATGTATGACATACAATGCTCTCCTATCCCAATGACTTGTAATAGCTAAGATTATGCTAACACAATGAGCTTTAAGGTGAATAATAATGAATTATGAAGTGTGTGATCAATTTCATGTTACTCACTTGACAAGAAAAACAACATAAGCATTGGCAAGAAGATCATTAGGACTTTATAAGCTTGTAATGTAAGGCCAAGGTGTTGGGGATTTGATGGAAAGGGATTGGAATTCAAAGTGAGAGAGTAAGACTACCCTTTATCCCTCATACTTCCAAGCAAAAGGAAGTTTTCCCTATTTAGGCTAGGACTGCAAAGACCACAAGTGGAGGGGTGCTTTGTGTTTTTTCACTTTTCTTTCCCCCAAACTTGTTTTGGGCAATATATTTTCTAAAAATATCATCATTCTAATCGCCAGAATTTTTCTAACATATTTTCTCTTGAAAGCTATGCTTTCATTTGAATCTTTGTTTCCTCTTCTTCTTCCGTTTCATTTTTCGTCGACACATATTATTTTTTTTATTTTTTTTTTTTTTTTTTCGACTTGAAAGAAGAAGCCTTCAAAAATAGCCTAACCGAAAAGAAGTGGTCCTCCTAAAATCAATTTCCCACCCAATCCTACTCTCTCAAAGGGTAGGCTAAAAGTGTATAGGCTTTTAGGTTAAGTTAATGTGGGTAAAGAAACGATGGCGAAGGGGTGGGGTTTAAATAGTGTGCTTAGCACACTCCATTCTTTTTCATTAGGCTCAAAGGGGACACTAGGGATATATTTAGTATAGGTCGGGAATATTTAGGCTCTAACGATCCAAAGATGGCCTAAATCATTTCTTAATGCCAAATGCTCACATAGTATTTAAAGCAAGTAAGACAACACAAAATATCATATCAACTATGGGAATTGGGTTGAGTGTTTAGCATCACCGATTTCACATAAGCATTCGCTAAGACGATGGTAGGGACAATTGAGACTAACATGCACACGGTTCGAAAGTGTGCTTGAGATATATAAATGAGAAAAACCAAGGGATCTAACTAACATGCAATTGACCCTAAGTTACAATTTAATGCAACAATCATGTTCGAATGGCTATGCATCATATTCTTGTGCATATCTTGTTGAAGTGAAATAGGTGTTATAAACTTTATAAAACTATTCTAATCAATCCAAAGTTATGACTGTGTGAGTGCATGAAGAATTTGGAGAAAAGTAAAAGTTTCGCAAAAGCAAAATTAAGTAAATTCCGTGGGGATCTACGACTAACTATGCGGTTCATTGCACTAATCTCCTCATTGACTACTTAACTAGCATTACCACACCTAAACTCGAGGATGAATATTTTGAATTTAAATAATTTTTTTTAAAAAATTGGAGGTGATGACGATGACACAATTGATGATGGGTCCCCATAAGAGGAACCCACGAGTATCAAAATGAGTGTATTCTCGTCAAGGCAACACCTCCGAAAATCGAAAAATAAAAACAGAAAAATAGGGTGAAGAGTTAAATGGTCATCAAAAAAGAAATTTTCTTTCACCCTAACGACATAGCCCAACTCCATTCCTCGTTAGGCTAGGGACCCGCTAAGACCTAAAGTTTTAAATCCCCCCCAAACTTAAGTTCTATTTTGTCCTCAAAATAGAGGAACATATGAGAGGATTGATGGGGTAGGACAAATATCAAAAGGACATAGCGGGTCCACCTAACGAACGAGGATCGGAACTTGGGCCTCGACTCAAGGTGAGTCGGGGAGATAACGAATGAGGACGAAACTCGGGATCGTGCCTCGCAGCCCATAATGATTTGAGACATTATGTCCCACCGTGTTAACTCAAATAAAAATTTCACTGGTCGGCACGCATTTGTGCCAACGCCGACTCACCATATCGGGCTGAGGACATCTTCCTCCAACCCGTTGGAGATCCCAACGAGCGGTCCTCTCCTCTCTTCTTCGGGTTCCTCCTCTTGAGGAACCCTCACTCTGGCCGGTGATGTTCAAACAAAATGGCCCTAGTAATGACCTGACCACCTTCACCTCTCCGCGTGTTTGGGCATTCTCACGCTTGCCCTCCTACACAAGTCAAGAATCAAATGCGGAACGCGAACCCCGCATTCGCCCTACCTCTAATAAGGGTCTTGATTTGGCCGTTGATCAAACGGCCAACATCAATGGACCCACCACCATAATGGTGTAGGTCAAGACGCCCTCTCCCAATTCACCGTGTTTTGGTGACTCGAGGGCATGAGACGACCACAAACAAATTTATACACGGGCTTGGCCGTGTCTTGGAGGAAGGACTCTCTCATGGTGCGTGGTCCATAAGGTGGTTACGGCTATAGGACCACTCCACACCGTGGAGAGCAATGACAAAGATTCACCACCTCGACAGGATACTGGGGTGGAGGTGTGCTATAATCATCGGCACCAACCGCAAAGTGGAGGTGCCGAAATACATGTTAATGCTTTCGGATCGAAAAATTAACTACCATATTCCTAACATTAACAAGGTGTCTAGCACACCGCCATCCATGCCAATGTTGCCATTGGCGAGAATTCTCTGACAATAGGGGACTACGGCCGCCCCAGGAGAATCTAACAAGCCCCCACCTACGAGCCATCGCCATAGGAGACCAAAGTCTTCACCTTTAAATCCCCTTTCGGGCACCAAGGACTTGGAGAGTTTGTTGGTGTATTTTTCGATGCTTCAGAGGACACCTAAGCGGTGATGTCAAAATTATGTTCTTCCTCCCGAGCTGGCCTGAGGATGAAGAGCCGGTATTTCTACGCTTTCTAAACATTTTGTTTGATAAAAATTTTAAAAACTAAAAGTTTAACAAAAAATGTTGTTTTAAAAATTAAAAATTTAATCTAAAGCATGCAAAAATATATCTACGTTAAAAAATATCTAACACCCTAGCATGCAAATAATTTACGTATGAAATTAAAGAGGGTGTTAGGATTACTTGTTAGTGCCTTAATAGAGTGAATAGCCGGAGTTTGGAGCTTGATCTTCAACGGCAACAATGGTGGTTCTCCTTTTTCTCTTTCTCTTCAAAAGCTTCAATGGAGTGCAATGGGGTTGGTGGAGAGGTAGAAGATGAAGAGTTTGAGGAAGGGAAGGAGAGAGATCTTGGGAGTAGTGCCGAATTAATGGAAGATCTCGCCGAATTTGGAAGATTTTAGCCGGCTGGCCGCCGCTGAAGAGAGGAAGAGTTTCGGTGATTTGGCTAAGAAGAAAACCCGGCGGCTTAAATAAAGGGACCTCATGCGTCGCAGGTCCGCCACACCTTGCCCCGCAAGGTGGACAACAAAGCGGTTGGGATTCTACATTCATTCCCCATGTCGACACTGCACCGAGATTCCATTTATCGGGACCTTGCGGCGCAGTCCTTCACACCTTGCGTCCGCAAGGTGGGTAAACTTCCACTTGATTTCTTTTTCCTCTTTTCATCGCTTGCGCTTAGCCTTCCGTTAACTTCCGTTATGTCTTGGATATTTCCTGTATGAAAAATCTAAACAAAAATTCTAAACTAAAAATTATTAGTAACATATAAATACAACACTAAGATGTTTTTCTCCCCCAAACTTGAATTTTGGCATATTTAATTTAAAATTAAATGTCCAAAAATAAAATTTAACGGAGAAAACATATTTAAACTAACTAAATAACAAAAACTTTCAAAATAGTGGGTTGCCTCCCACTTAGCGCCTTTGTTTAACGCCTTTGGCTCGACCAAACCGCAAGCCTAATCTCTTGGTGGTTCATTGTCACCAAACGGATTAACTTCAATTGTTCGCTCAACCGACATTGGCTCAAAATATGGCTTGAGTCTGTCCATTCACTTTAAACACTTCATTATTTTTGGGGTTTTGAATATCAACAAATTCTCCATGAGGATAAATTGCACTATTATAAAAGGATCAGACCATTTAGATTTTAACTTTCCTGGGAATAACCTTAACCTAGAGTTAAACAATAATACTTTCATACCTGGATGAAGCATTTTGTTGGCTAATCCCATGTCATGATACTTTTTGGTCTTTTCTTTGTAAGTCTTCGCATTCTCATACGAATTAAGTCTATGTTCTTCTAATTCATTTAATCGAAACAATCTTTCTTCTCCGCCTAATGTTAAATCTAAATTTAATTCTTTAATTGCCCAATAGGCTTTATGCTCAATTTCAACCGGTAAATGGCAAGCTTTACCATATACCATTCCTATATGGACTCATTCCTATGGGTGTCTTAAAAGCGCTCGGTATGCCCATAAAGCATCCTTGAGTTTAGATTCCCAATCTTTACGATTAGGCCTAACAGCCTTTTCTTCTAATTTTATCCGCCTATTGTTACTTTGTGACTTGTCCGGATGCTTTCTAAGTTATTTAACTATTACACCATGCTTTCTAAGAACATTATTTAACAACTTATTGGTAAAATGAGTTCCCTCCACTTATTATGGCCTTAGGACTCCATATCTAGCAAATAAATCTTCTACAAATTTGACTACCGTTTTTCCATCATTATTCTTGGTTGCTACCGCTTCTATCCATTTAGAAACATAATCAATCTGCTACTAAAATATACTTGCAATTATTGGACACGTGAAGGGACCCATAAAATCAATACCCCAAACGTAGCCAATATGCACTTTGCATACGCAGACATATCCATGTTATGATACCTTGAATACATCTTCTTATCAAAGAATCGAACACTGATTATTGTGAGAACCCGAAACCTACTTGTATACTTGTCTTCCATACATTAATGTTTAACATGATTAGAATATGTTTTTAACATGCGGCCACAACATAGTAGTATCCTTGTAACTAACATCCATCTAATTAATCTTGGTTTAGCATTTCTTACTTAAGAGATATTTCTCGATCGAAAAGATTATCACCTTTGATCAGCAAATTGATCTAAATTTTTCTAAAGCATATACTATCGAAAAATCGAGTGGTATAATTCAATTGAGCATCATTCGAGTTCTACTAGCATTGGATCACATGAGGCTTTCTATCTACCCTTTGTCCTAACGCCTATTGCCACACATTTTCAAAAGGGAGTGACCATGCAAGAGTCTTTTCTTTTAATAAATTAAAAGCTTCTAAACATTGATCTTTGCTTAAATTACATAGTTCTTGAAAAGTCTTTTATAAATCTTCGATAAAAACCAAAGATGCCAAGAAAACTTCGAACTCCTTTAACTCGATGGGAGGGGTAGTTGTGAAATAACTTTTGCTTTGACTTAGCCAAGACCTTTTTACCATGAAGAGACATTTATAATTGTTTTTAGGACCCTTGATACTCATTCTAATGCTTCTGGAGTTGTACATGCCTTATACGCGTTATAATGTGCAAATCTGGACCTGTTTGACCGAACGTATGGCCCGAGGAATCGCTTCTACCATGCCAACCGAACATTTTGGGCTTTGTTCGGCCACCATGACAACCGAACATTATGAAGGAAGTTCGGCCTCCACAACCGAACAAGCATTTCCAAAAAACGATTTTTCTCCAAGCAACATTTGGTTGATTCACGAACTGGCCCTTACTAAACCTCTACCATTAGTGACTTAAACCACTTGTATTAGAGTCTAATTAGCCTAATCTAATCCTAATTAAGATTACTAAACCTATTTCTACCAATCATCAAGTGACAAGTGGATTCCATTAACACCTAATCAAGCCGATCTACACTACACGCCAGACTTCCATTTCACGACTCATTTCTTCCCGTCCTTCTCCGACCTAGAGCGAGCTTGTGCGTGAGAGTGTAGGTGAGATTAGTGCGTGAGGGTTTGGCTTCCAAGAGATTCAAGACCCGCTTGCGATTCCGAAGACCGCCGGCCGCCGCCGAGACGAGCGTTCGACACCGATCGGTTTTTCTTGCTTCGTCTTTTGCTTGGCTTGAGGTAAGCTATCAATTTCCCTTAGGTCCATGTTAGAGATAACATGTTACCCTTTCTTGCTTCCCTTCTCTCATGCCCAAATCATTGCTCTCCTTGTGTTCTACCATGATATTGATACATTTTAGAGAGTATGAATTTGGGAATTATAGACCATGAATGTAAATGCTTTGATTTGGACACTAAGCCTAGAAGTAAAAGTGTTCTA
This sequence comes from Codonopsis lanceolata, assembly GCA_013146195.2. Taxonomy (NCBI): domain Eukaryota; kingdom Viridiplantae; phylum Streptophyta; class Magnoliopsida; order Asterales; family Campanulaceae; genus Codonopsis; species Codonopsis lanceolata. Next base: position 126,962,204 of record CM028381.1, on the reverse strand, counting down.
CTCTATATTAGGAATAATTATTATTCTTGGGTCATAGAATTTCGACCATTATTTGGGGAAAATGTGATTCTAGGGTTCCATGATTTAGAACTTGAGTTTATTCTTGGCTATGATTGTTATAATCGGATTAATGACCTAGATTAATTGATGCGATGACTTAGAAAAGAGTTGGAAATGCAAATAGTGTTTAACTCTATTTGGTTTGAATTATAGAAATGACTCAACGAGTCGACATTAGTGAGCTATTGAACAATACCGGCTCAATGATCGATCCCTACGACGTTATTACATGCGTTACACTAGAAAACTAATTCTAGACTATTGAAATGAATTGATTGTCATGCTTGTATCTTTATGACATAATGAATGCATACTTGATAATTGATATATTGAGTTCGCTCTTGTCGAGCTCAATCTTGATTGTTTATTGATGAGATTATATACTAATCTTGAACGAGGACGCCTTTTGTCGGACTCGCTCCATATTGATTGATTGTTGAGTAAATACTACTTGGCATTGCATAAGTCCATTGGCATACTTGTTATCGCACACACGCCTCCACCTGGCCACCGTGGGGAAGAGCTCTCCTTGGCCAACCAATACGCCCATTGAGAATGACTATTGTTTTCCCGAGCATCTCTGAGATCGATGTATTATCACAACCATCGATTATCGCACGCTATCGAAAGTGTTTGTTTTGTGTCTACGGCGGCCTTTCTATATCCTCATATTATGTGAACTATGTGCAATAATTATGCATCTTAAATAATTGATATACATGATTGAAATAATGTCTTGCCTAACGTGTTGCATAATGCCATGTCATGCATGATTGATAGCTTACGAGTCATTATGACTTACCCGCTCCCTCGTACTTTTTTAGATCCTAGCAGACAGACCTTCTCGTTGAGGCTCGCATTGATCGCTTAGTTCTCTTTTGATCAGCTTTTGCGGTTGAAGAGGTGGTTTTAGAAGTCCTCTTATCTTTTTTGTATTTTGCAAGGACGATGGGTATAAGCTAGTCATCTAGACTATGCTTGGGATTGTATAGACTTGTACTGTATTCTCGTTAGCTACTTGTAGTATTAACTCTTGTAGTACTTATACTCTTTGATGCCGGCAATTGTGTTAGCCGTGCCTTGTATATCGTGTGTTGTTCACTACGCATAGACTTCCGCCGAGCATCCTATTAGCTCTTATTTATTTCCTTGTCGTATTAATCGCTTAGCTTGGGTTCCTGTAGTGTCGCCGAAGACTTGGATTATTGTTTAACTGCTTTTATCGTGAAATGATTTTGAAATTTACCGACCTTTTGTGTCGAAGTTCTCTTGCGATCGAAATGTTAAGGCCACGCCGCTTTTAAAAATAAAATATTTTGAGTCCTTGCATGTTCTTCCCTTTCTTGTATTGTCTTGTTTGGCGCCCCGCGGTTCCATCTCGGTCCGGGTCTGGTCGCCACGCTTGGTATCGAGCTCGTTAGCTTTTGTTATTGGTTAGTCGTCGTTAGCTATTGGTCGATAGGTTCCATGGCCTAGGTGGGTTATTTCTTGTGTGATATTCTAACGCCGAGTGAATTCTTATAGGTGCTTGATGGTGAATCCTAGAGCGCATCGTAGGCCGAGGTAGAGGCGCACCTGTGAGAGTTCCCGATGAACCCGAGGAGGAGTTGCCACCTCCACCACCGAATCCAAGGGCATGAATGCTCGATGGCGATTTGTATCGCCGCATGACGTAGTTTATGACCGAAATGGCTCAGATAGGTCAAGGTCAGAATGTTCCTCCACCGCCACCGCCAGAACCGAATGCGAGAGTATCGCCACCAAGGAATGAAGTCATACCTGAAGCAAGGTTGCGAAATAATACTATCTTGGAGAGGTTCTTGAAAATGAAGCCTCCATCATTTGAAGGAGAATCGGATGCTAGTATGGCCGAGTTATGGCTAGAGGACGTGAAGAAGATCTTTGCAGTTCTGGACTGCACGGATGAGGAGAAGGTTGTGTTAGCTGTGTATAAGCTTAGAGGAGCCGCCAATCATTGGTGGGAGGTTCTACGTGATAGTTGGGAGTTGAATCGAGTGGCTCAAGTATGGCCTAACTTTGAGATGGAGTTTAGGGCTTCTTACGTGCCTGTTGTGGTTAGACGACGACGAGAGAAAGAGTTCCAGGATTTGGAGCAGGGAACCATGTCTGTAGCTCAGTACTCTGCTAAGTTCACTGAATTATCCCGTTATTGTGCACATCTGGTGCCAGATGAGAGACACAGGACTCATAAGTTTGTGAAGGGGTTGAAGACTGAGTTTAGGAGACAGCTTGTTATCTCTTCGCTTGAGGATTACAGAGCGCAAGAGATCGTGCTTTTGAGATAGAGCGAGACATTGAGGAGCACGCATGTAAGTCTTCTCGCCAGCTAGCCTTCGCAGTGACCTCACAAAGATTCGTGAGGGGTCAATCTTCGTGAATCGATCCGCCATCGTGGCAATCGCCGCTTTTCATTATCGAATAGACGACGCCTGTGGACGCTTAGACGACGAGAGTCGTGGTAGTAGTGCTTTTACTCCTCAGGAGCAGCCGACTCAGTAGTGGACCTTGACTTGTTCTCATTGCCATAAGATTGGGCATTCTAGCGAGCAAGCAGTGCATATAGGCTTGGCACTTGTCTTGGCTTTGTGGGGATCTCTAGTCATAAGCTCGTAGATTGTCCCTAAGAATAGAGTGACGACTCGTAGGTTCTGCTCAAAGAATCCGATCCAAAAGAGATAATGATGGGCGCCCTAAGGCGCAGTGCTCGTGTTTTTGCACTTGATCGAAGGTGTTCCCGAGTCTACACATGTGATCGGAGGTATTCTCTCTGCCTTCTGGTCATAGAGCTCGAGTTCTTATTGATCCCTGTTCTACTCATTCTTATGTCGCATCGCATTTCATGAGCATTTATGTGTATTGCCTCGCCGCTTGCCTTACGTGCTTGAGGTGTCTACACCATTGGGTGAATGCTTATCAAGGCCTCGAGGTTTATAGAGATTGTGACGTGCTTGTTAATGATCGAAGTCTTGCATGCCGATTTGGTAGTATTGCCTATTCGAGACTTTGATGTGATTCTTGGTATGGACTGGCTTTGTGCGAATCATGCTTTAGTAGATTGCCGCCGTAAGAGAGTCACTTTTGCCATGCCTGGTATTCCGGAGTTCGTGTTTATGGGTGATCTTGCTATGAAAGGTATTCATGTTATTTCGCTTACGTGCTAGACAACTCTTATCTCGGGTTGTACGGGTATTTAGCTTGCGTGCTTGATACTAGTGTCTCGACTGCTAAATTAGAAGATGTTCCGTAGTTAGTGAATTTCCAGATGTCTTTTCTACCGATTATGCTTTGCCTCCCGACCGAGAGTTAGAGTTTTGTATTGAGCTTTTGCCAGTAACTTCGCCTATATCTAGAGCGCCTTACGTAAATGGCTCCAAATGAGTTGAGAGAATTGAAAGAGCAGCTTGCAAGAACTTCTAGATAGAGAGTTCATTAAACCGAGTGTGTCACCGTGGGTGCACCTGTTATTCGTGAGAAAGAAAGGATGGTAGTTTACGACTTTGCATAGATTATCGACAGCTTGAACCAGTTACTATCAAGAATCGGTATCCCTTGCCACACATTGATGATCTTTGATCAACTTCGAGGCTCGCTTGTTTATTCCAAGTTTGACTTGAGGAGTGGCTATTATCAGTTGAGAGTTCGAGAGGAGGATGTTCCTAAGACAGCCTTTCGTACACGTTATGGCCATTATGAGTTCGTGGTTATGCCTTTTGGTTTGACGAATGCACCTGCAGTTTTTATGGATTTAATGAATAGGGTGTTTCATGAATATCTTGATTGCTTTGTGGTCGTGTTTATTGATGATATCCTCGTGTACTCGAAGTCACGAGAGGAGCATGAGATTCACTTGAGAGAGGTTCTTTCGATCTTGCGTGAGAAGAAGCTTTACGCGAAATTCAGTAAGTGTGCTTTCTCGGCCGAACAAGTTGCTTTTCTAGGACACGTGGTGTCTAGTGATGGTATAGCAAAGGATCCATCTAAGGTTGAGGCGATTACTAAGTGGAAGACGCCTAGTACGGTGACCGAAGTCCGTAGTTTCTGGGCTTGGCGTGTTATTACCGTAGGTTTATCGAGGGGTTTTCAAGATCGCTACTCCGATGACTAAATTGACACGTAAGAATTCTTCTTTTATATGGAGTGATAAGTGCGAGGCTAGTTTTCGTGAATTGAAGAGAAGGTTGACTACAGCCTCCTATCTTAGCATTGCCTAATGGTTCTGAGAACTTTGTTATTTATAGCGACGCTCACTAGAAGGTTTGGGTTGCGTGCTTATGCAGAATGGGAGAGTTATTGCCTATGCTTCGAGGAAGCTATCACCTCATGAGCAGAATTATCCGACGCATGATCTCGAATTAGCCGCCATCATATTTGCACTTCATAAGTGGAAGCATTATCTTTATGGAGCTAAGTTTGAGATATATACTGATCACAAGAGTTTAAAGTATCTCTTTTCGCAGTAAGGAGTTGAACATGCGATGTAGACGATGGATGGAGAAGCTTAAGGATCACGACTGTACTATCTTGTATCATCCAGGAAGGCTAATGTTGTTGCCGATGCCTTGAGTAGGAAAGTGTACATGTCTTGCTTGATGATGAGAGAGTGGAAGATGCTCGAGGATGTCCGCGAATGGAGTCCAGTTGTGAGAAAGCATAGTGTTATCTTTGCTAGTGTGCGTGCTACGCCTGCTTTGTTTGGGTTGATTAAGGAAGCTCAGGCTACTGATCCTGAATTGAGGAAAATTATTGATGGTTTGGGTGATGGTAAGACACCGGAGTTTGCTATGAACACCGATGGGATTTTGACTTTTCGAGGTAGAGTTTATGCTCCTCGCCACCGATGGAGTTAAGCGTATGGTTCTTGACGAGGCTCACAAGGCCAAGTACACTATACATCCAGGGAGTACTAAAATGTATAGGGACTTGAAGAGACAGTTTTGGTGGAATGGAATGAAGAGAGAGATTGCAGAGTATGTCTCTAGATGCTTGACATGTCAACAGGTGAAAGCTGAACACCAGAGACCTGCCGGTTTATTACAGCCACTTGAGATACCGGAGTGGAAATGGGAGCATATCACCATGGATTTCGTGACGGATTGCCACGCACTGCCGAGGTTTTGATGCAAGATGGGTTGTTGTGGATAGATTGACTAAATCATCACACTTTATTCCTATTGCGATGACTTATAGTTTGAGTCGGCTTGGCAAAGATTGTATGTTCAGATATCGTGAGACTACATGGTGTTCCGTGAGCATTGTATCGATAGAGATCCTGTGTTTACTTCGATTTTGGCGTGCTTTACAAGAGGCTTTGGGGACGGTTGAATTTCAAGACGGCTTTTCACCCACAATGGATGGTCGGCCGAGAGATTGATCCAAGTACTAGAGGATTTGCTACGTGCTTGTGCCATGGATTTTAAAGGTAGTTGGGATTCTCATTTGCCATTAGCCGAATTTGCTTATAATAATAGCTACCAAAGATTGAAATGGCGCCATATGAAGCTTTGTATGGGCGTAAGTGTCGTTCACCGATTTGCTGGGATGAAGTTGGTGAAGCTAAGTTATGGGGTTCAGAGATGGTGCAACAAATACCGAGAGTGTGAAGTCGATTAGAGATTGCTTACAAAAGTAGACGTAAAAGCTACGCAGACAACCTGAGACGTGACTTAGAGTTTCGTGTTGGTGATCATGTATTCTTGAAAGTATCGCCCGCGGTACTAAGCGATTTGGGAAGAAAGGGTAAACTTTCACCTAGATTTATTGGGCCATTTGAGATCTTAGAAAGGATTGGATCTTGGCGCATCGGTTAGCATTGCCACCTTCAAGTATCGGATGTTCACGATGTATTCCATGTCTCGATGCTACGCAAGTACTTGAAAGATGAATCGCATGTCCTTGTTTACGATGAGATTTCATTCGAACCTGATCTTTCCTATGATGAGAGACCGGTGAGGATTCTTGATACTAAGGAGCAAATCTTGAGAACGAAGCGGATTCCGTTAGTCAAAGTTTTATGGAAGAACCATGACATCGAGGAAGCTACTTGGGAAACCGAGCTCGATATGAGAGAGAAGATATCCTTTCCTATTTGATGATTCTGTATGAATTTAGGGACTAAATTCCTTTAAGTGGGGGAGGATGTGAGAACCCGAAACCTACTTGTATACTTGTCTTCCATACATGTTTAACATGATTAGAATATGTTTTTAACATGCTAGTAGTATCCCTAACATGATTGACTTGATTGCATTCCTCGATCGAACCGTAATTGTCGTGATCGAACGCCTATTGCCTTGCATGCTCTAGATTGACTTGTTCTTGCTCTGCTTTGATATTTGGACTTAGCCAAGACCTTGAGAGACATTTATAATTGTTTTTAGGACCCTTGATACTCATTCTAATGCTTCTTGAGTTGTACATGCCTTATACGCGTATACGTGCAACCGACCTGCTTTGACCTAACGTATGGCCTCGAGGAATCGCTCTACCCTGCCAACCGAACATTTTGGGCTTTGTTCGCCATGACAACCGAACATTATGAAGGAAGTTCGGCCACCACAACCGAACAAAAGAAATTTCCAAAGAAAACGCGATTTTTCTCGCAACTTTGGCCGACACGAACTTACCCTTACTAAACCTCTACCATTAGTGACTTAAACCACTTGTATTAGAGTCTAATTAGCCTAATCTAAGCCTAATTAAGATTACTAAACCTATTTCTACCAATCATCTTGTGACATGTGTTCCATTAACACATTAATCAAGCCGATCTACTACATCGCCTCTAGAGACTTCATTTCACGACTCATTTCTTCTCGCCTTCTCCAGCGAGCTTGTGCGTGAGAGTCTTGGTGAGATTAGTGCGTGAGGGGTTGGCTTCCAAGAGATTCAAGACCCGCTTGCGATTCCGAGACCGCCGCCGCCGCCGAGACGAGCGATCGACACCGACGCTTTTTCTTGCTTCGCCTTTTGCTTGGCTTGAGGTAAGCTATCAATTTCCTTAGGTCCATGTTAGAGATAACATGCTACCTCTCTTGCTTCCCTTCTCTCATGCCCTAAATCATTGTTCTCTCTTGTTGTTTCTACCATGATATTGATACATTTTAGAGAGTATGAATTTTTGGGAATTATAGACCATGAATGTAAATGCTTTGATTTGGACACTAAGCCTAGAAGTAAAAGTGTTCTACTCTATATTAGAATAATTATTATTCTTGGGTCATAGACTTTCGACCATTATTTGGGGAAAACGTGATTCTAGGGTTCCATAATTTAGAACTTGAGTTTATTGTTAGCTATGATTATTATAAATTGGATTAATGACTTAGATTAATCAATGCGATGACTTAGAAAAGAGTTGGAAATGCAAATAGTGTTTAACTCTATTTGGTTTGAATTATAGAAATGACTCAACGGAGTCGACATTAGTGAGCTATTGAACAATACCGGCTCAATGATCGATCCCTACGACGTTATTACATGCGTTACACTAGAAAACTAATTCTAGACTATTGAAATGGATTGACTGTCATGCTTGTATCTTTATGACATAATAAATGCATACTTGATAATTGATATATTGAGTTCGCTCTTGTCGAGCTCAATCTTGATTGTTTATTGATGAGATTATATACTTGTCTCGAACGAGGACGCCTTTGTCGGACTCGCTCCATACTTGATTGACCATTGTTGAGTAAATACTACTTGGCATTGCATGAAGTCCAAATTGCATACTTGTTATCATGTCACACACCCTCCACCGGGCCACCGTGGGGAAGAGCTCTCTTGGCCAACCAATACGCGACCATTGAGATTGACTATTGTTTTCCCGAGCATATCCTCTGAGATCGATGTATTATCACACCCATCGATTCATCGCACGCCATCGAAGGTGTCTGCTTTTGCGTGTCTACGGCCCCCTTCTATATCCTCATATTATGTGAACTATGTGCAATAATGTGCATCTTATAATAATTGATCTACATGCTTGTAAATATTGTCTTGCCTAACGTGTTGCATATTGCCATGTCATGCATGATTGATAGCTTACGAGTCATTATGACTTACCCGCTCCCCTCAGACTTTTTTTAGATCCTAGCAGTCAGACCTTCCCCGCTGAGGCTCGCAGTTGCTCGTGTACTTTAGTTCTCTTTTGATCGCTTTTGCAATTGAAGAGGTGGTTTTAGAAGTCCTCTTCTCTTCTTTTGTATTTTGCAAGGACGATGGGTATAAGCTAGTCATCTAGACTATGCTTGGGATTGTATAGACTTGTACTGTGTATTCTCGTTAGCTACTTGTAGTATTAACTCTTGTAGTATTATCTCTTCTTTGATGCCGGCAATTGTGTTAGCCGTGCCTTGTATATCGTGTTGTTGTTCACTACGCATAGACTTCCGCCGAGCATCCTATTAGCTCTTATTTATTTCCTTGTCGTATTAATCGCTTAGCTTGGGTTCCGCTGTAGTGTCGCCGAAGACTTGGATTAAATTGTTTAACTGCTTATCGTGAAATGATTTTGAAATTTACCGACCTTTTGTGTCGAAGTTCTCTTGCGATCGAAATGTTGGCCACGCCGCTTTAAAAATAAAATATTTTGAGTCCTTGCATGTTCTTCCTTTCTTGTCTTGTCTTGTTTGGCGCCGCCCGCGGTTCCATCTCGGTCCGGGTCGGGTCGCCACAATTATTCAATAACTTATTGGTAAAGTGAGTCCCTTGGTCACTTATTATGGCCTTAGGTACTCCGTATCTAGCAAACAAATCAAATCTTTCTACAAATTTAACCACTGTTTTACCATCATTAGTCTTGGTTGCTTCTTGCTTCAATCCATTTAGACACATCCATCAAACGCTAGACACATAAAATATACTCACAATTATTAGACATAAAATATACTCACAATTATTAGGAAAAAGGACCCATTGAAAAAGGACCCATGAAATCCCCAATACCCCAAACATCAAAGATTTCAACAAAAAGATTTATGCAAGGGCATTTCGCTTTTTTCCTATTCCAAGCTTCTTTTGAATTTATGCAAGGGCATAAAACAGTCAATCTCTAAAAAACAAGAGGGCTTTTCAATTCCATAAACAGTTCTTTGACATTTATCACATGTTATATAAAACAGTTCAAATTTTTTCTCTAAAACTTTGAGGCCAATATAAGCAGTTATAAAATTTTTACCGGGTTTGTTTCCACTAAAATGACCTCCACAAGAGTATCTATGGCAGAATTCCATAATACCTTGTTGATCTTTTTTCGGAATACATCTCCTTATTAAAGAATCTGAACAAATTTTATATAAATGAGGTGCTTCCCAAAATAATTTTTAGTTTCAGCCAAAAAATTTTCTTTTTTTTTCATAATGATCAAAATCATGATTTATGATATCGCATACATAATAATTGACAAGGTCAAGATACCAAGGATCCTGAATCTTTAATGGCTAAAAGTTGCTCATCGGAAAAATCTTCATTTACGGATGGGAAGCGGGTCATCAAGAAATTTAACGCTCAAGCAAGGCGCTGAAAATTCTAATACCGACAAATGGTCGACTCGACATTCTCGGTTCCCTTTTTATCTTTGATTGTAATGTCAAATTCTTGTAACAATAACATCCATCTAATTAATCTTGGCTTAGCATCTTTCTTACTTAACAAATATTTTGATGCAGAATGATCAGAAAATATTATCACCTTTGATCCTAACAGATATGATCTAAATTTTTCTAAAGCATATACTCACCGCTAAAAACTCTTTTTTCTGTTGTATAATTCAATTGTGCATCATTTAGAGTTCTACTAGCATAATGGATCACGTGAGGCTTTCTATCTACCATTTGTCCTAACACACTCCGATTGCAAATCTAATGCAAAATCACACATTGCACACATGATTTCAAAAGGGAAGTGACCAATCGGTCGGATAAAATAGGGGTAGTAGTTAATTTTTCTTTTTAATAAATTAAAAGCTTCCAAACACTCTTTATCAAAAAATAAATTATACCTTGTACCTTTTGTAACAAGTTACATAGAGGCTTGTACAGATTTTGGAAAAATCTTTTATGAATCTTCGATAAAAACCAAAGATGCCCTAGAAAACTTCGAACTCCTTAACTGGAGGGGTAGTTATGAAATAACTTCAATTTTAGCTTTGTCAACTTCAATACCTTTATTTGAAACAACATGTCCTAAGACAATTCCATGTTTTACCAAAAGGTGACTTTTTCTCCCAACTTAGAAAGTTAAATTAGTTTAAAGATCTTTTAAGACGATGTAAGATTTTCTAAACAATGATCAAAAGAATTTCTAAAACTAAAAATCATCCATGAAAACTTCTACGCATCTTTCAACTAAATCAAAAATAGATATCATGCATCTTTGAAAAGTAGGGTGCATTACACAACCCAAAAAGGCATTCTCCTAAAAGCAAAAAACCAAAGGGACATGTAAAGGTTGTTTCTTTGGCTTCAGTAACATGAGTCTGATTATATCTAGAAAACCATCAAGAAAACAATAATATTCATACTCGCTAATCTTCAAGAATTTGGTCAATAAATGGTAAATGAAAGTGGCCCTTCCCGTAGCTGCCTAATTTAATAATATCTATAAATATAGTCCTATAGTGGACTAATTCATCTTTTATCATTTTTAACGAACGAATTCCCGACTTCTTAGGAACTACTTGAACAGACTAACCCATTTACTATCCGATATAAGTAATTATACCGCATCAAGAGTTTAAGAACTTCTTTCAAATTTTCCATGTAGGTTAAGTCTTTTGTCTTTCAAGGTTTACTACCTTCTTCTAAATGTATTTACATTCAGAGACTAATTCCTTTTAAGTTAGCTAAGGACCATCCTAGAGCCTCTGTGTCCATAAACCTTTAACAAACTTGCTTCTTGATCTTCTCGTTAAGTCGGTTATTAATAATAACAGTATTACTTCCTTCCCAAAAAATGTATATTTTAGATGGGATGGTAATGGCTTTAATTCTTCACTTTGGGAGAATTAATGGAAGGCATAAATTTTTTTTCGCTTTTAATTGTTTCTTTTATTTTAGCCTCCTCATTCTCTTATAGCTTTTCTTTCTTTATTTTTCTTTCTTTTTCAATATCTTCTATCTCAATTTCTTCAAAGAGAGATTTCTAATCTCTACTTCATCCTCTTTGATTTCATAACTTTCTTTTACTACTTTTTCCACTCTTATCTAATTATTTCCCGATTCTACTTTTCTTTACTTTACTAGCTTCTAATTTTTCTCTTTCTAATCTTTCTTCTTCTCTATTTCTCTTTCAATTTCTCAATGTCAATTTTTATGGGAGGATAGGCTATCATCATAGACAATAAATCTATCTCTTTCATATTCTTCCTCTTCTTCAAAAGTTTCGCTTGATAATTTCTCAATCTCATCTATTGAAAACGTACACTCATGTCACTAGGTCTATTCATAGCATCAAACACGTAAATTTCAACTGCTTCACCTAGGACCGACATTGTGAGTTTACCATTTTTCACATTAATCATTGTATTAGCAGCTTGCCATAAATGGTCCGCCTAACAATATTGGGACTTCATTATTAGTGCATATCTTCCTTTCCATCTCTAGAACCACAAAGTCAACCGGTATGATTAATTTATCAACCTGAACTAGGATATCTTCCACTATACCCAAAGGATATTTAACTCGAGGATCGCCTAATTGTAATTGCATATTAGTGGGTTTTAGTTCTCCTAAACCTAATTGTTTATAGACCGCGAAAGGCATCAAATTAATACTTGCTCCTAAATCTAGCATTGCTTTCATCTTTTAGAGCTTCCCAAGGAGACTTGGATATTAAACTACCTCGGTCTTTCAACTTAGGTGGTAATTGGTTGTAAACAACCGACGCTTTAAACAACAATCTTTCGTTGTTTTCAAACTTGTGTTTCTTAGAGTGAAGATCTTTGAAAAACTTTGCATAAGTCGAATATTTTTAATAACATTAAGCAAAGGTAAATTAACATTTACTTTGGATAACATATTATAAATTTCCGTGAATTGTTTGTCCATTCGTTTTTCATAAGTCTTCTTGAAACGGAATTGAGGAACATAGGTGGTGGAGCCACATAAGGTTCCTCTTCTTGATCTAAATCTTTATCTACTTCAACCGTATTATCTTTATTTTGAATTTCTTTTCTTTTCTTGTTCCTTATTTGGAACCTCTAACTCTACTTCTACTTCTTTTTCTTTTTCTACCTCTTGATTACTTAAATCATTAATCACTTTATCACTATCACTATCTTTTTCAATTTCTTTTCTCTTTTACTTTTTCGTAATTTTCTATCAGTAGCATGCATATTGGAAGAAGGATCAGATCACTTACCTCTTCACCTATCACCTTACCACTCGCAGACGGTGATTGACTTAGCTTGCTCGCTTTGACTAGGAACTTCCTTCTTCTCTTTTATTTGCTTCGAACTTTCAATATGTTTCTTCGATTTTCAATTTCTTCAAGCATGTACTTCATCAAAGCCGCTTGACCTTTACTAGCTACTTCTTGCTTGGGAACTTCTTCAATTCTCAACCGATTTTGATTTGACAACTCGTGGATGTGTGGTGGTTGAGGTTGAATTGTTGAGGTTGCAAAGGCTTATTTCCTCCCAAGAAAAGTTAGGATGATTCCTCCAACCAGATTATATGTGTTTGAATATGGATCATTCCTTGGCCTGAGGGTACATATTCATAGCATTAGCCTGCTCGTATACATAGCACCTTGACGGAAAAAATTAGTAGCATGAGAATATAATCCACATAAAGCACATGCTTCTTGAATTTGCCAATTTTCAAATTGAGCTTGTGTATTTGAATTATCTTGCAATTGATATAGGCTCCTATTTTTACCTCTAGCACTTTTCTCGTTGGGAATTAATACTTAGCATCTCAAATATTCTTCTAGTGCTTCGGTGTCATTCTATTAATAGAACCACCACCAAATGCACTATCAACCATAGTTTGTAAACCCGGCGAAAGACCATGATAAAATTGAAGCACTAACACATGTTGAGCCAAATTATGATGAGGACACATAATAAGCGTATTTTTAAATCTATTGACTCATGGAATGGTTTCACCGGTTCATTTTAGACCAAAAACTACAAACCGAACCGCTCTCCCAATGTTCCAAAAATCTCAAACCAACCGAATCGAGTAAGACTTGAAACCGAACTCAACCACTGTTTGGTTTGGTTCGCTTTGTGGTTTATATAAATTATTTTTAATGAAAGTAACCAACATTGAAAATAATAAAAAAATTATTTTTAATTT
>CM028381.1:126924174-126948722 GCA_013146195.2 Codonopsis lanceolata | reverse complement strand
ACTCAACCTCGAACTACGTGATAAAGACGAATGTTATCTCCAAAGCTTGAAATCATCAATAGACTTAAGGAACACCTCCAACTTGAATTCTAATACATCTAAACATGTAAATCAATCATCAAGTAATGGTCTAGGACCAAACCGAGGTCACGAACACAATACGGCGGAGCTCTCAATCGCGTCGCATTCCACTATCGTCGAGAGTTATGACTTGTGACTATAGCAAGTCAACAACTATATGAAATCTCTTAATAGTCTTGTTTTTAATGTGTGTCTCATACCACATCTAGACTCCCTCGCAAACCAAACATGCGGTCAACAAAGGAAGAAATGCAGTATTGCACGCAAGAGCTCAAGCCACCCAACCCAAGGAGGCGGGTATTTTTGCACCAACCCAGCCTTTAATATTTACCCGGTTCCAACACGATCCATTTCGACACGTTTGATATTTGAGTTCTAACGAGTTTTGACCGTTTTAACCCGTTATCCATCACAACCCGACTCAAACCCAACTCACCCAATTGTCAAGGTTATTATTGATATATAACTTTGGTAAGTTTTCTTGGTTCATTATCAATTGGATTTGTAATGTAACTTTTATCATCCTACAAACATATTTTGGTTTAAAAATTATCACCGACGTCTTTTGATTCTAACCTTTCTTTCATATTGCAGGACATTTTTTTGCTTATGGTGTTTTCTGTGATATCTATAATAAAAGTTATGCTCAATGGCAATGTTTTATTTAAAAAAATTATTCCAAAACTTAATTATTTTTATTTATTTATGTGAATCTCAATTTTACTTTTTATACTCTTTGCATTATAACTATTTGTTTAATTTGTATACATTGAACTCATATTCTTTATGTTATAATTATTTACCTATTTTGTAATCATTAAAGTTTTTAATTAATTATATATATATATATATATATATATATATATATATGAATATTTATTTGTATATTTTCAATTTTACATAACAAACTTCATTACAAATTACGAAACTACCATTGCCTCGAGTTTCATTTTAGCCCTAGATGTCTCAACGATTGTTGATTTAAAAATTGATGAAGATTGTCTTAACCCTTCCATTTATGCCATACAGAATCATAAAATGCTTTAGATAAAAATTAGTTTGTAATTCAAAGTAAAATATTAATTTTTTGTTATATTTTCAAATTTGAATTATTAAGGTGTAGATTTTTTAGACATGTTCTATTTGTTTATTAAATATATTCTTTGCTAAGTAAATAATATTTGTTAATAGGGCTCCTTTTAAAAAATCATTTTTTTAGTCATAGTCATTTGTATGTCGTTTTTTTTAGAGTTGCCAATCTTAAATGCCTTCAAATTTCAGTATGTGATTTAGATAGTGATACTAATCGCCTGAGTTCAAGGACCAATACCAATGTTTTATATGAAAAAGTATTTTAAAATGCATAACAATCTTTTTTTTTTATTAATTTAATACTCTATAATGAAATTCATTTTTTAAAAGTACGATTTAATTTTTGTTTTCGTTTTCATATATTGTAGTCACTAAATTTTTTTATTTTTTATTTTTTTTATAAAATCCGTGCATCGCACGGGTGAGATACTAGTCATTACCAATAGAAGATGTATATCTCACATTTGTTAGGAGATGATGTTGATTTTAAATTATTTTATATTATTACCAATAAAAGAGATGTATAACACATTGTTTAAAAAGAAAATGTTAGATTTTAAAATCTTTAGACTAAAAACATTCACTTTTACAAGATATGTATCTCACATTGGTTATAAAATATTCTACTATTATTACCAATAGAAGATATGTATTTCACATTGGTTAGAAATTGATATTATTTTAAAAATACTATTATTAATTACCAATTGAAGAAATGTATCATACATTGATTAGAAAATGATGTTAGTTTTCAAAGTCTTTTGATAAAAGACTTCTACCATTATTACCAATAGAAGATGTATATCTTACATTGGTTAAAAAGTGATATTGATTTTAAATTATTTTAGATTATATATAAGACTTTTACTATTATTAGCAATAGAATATATAAATCACATTTGTTATAAATTGATGTTAGTTTTAAATTACTATTATTACCAATAAAAGAGATAAATCTTACATTAGTTAAAAAGTGATGTTTATTTTAAGAGTCTTTAAATAAAAAAAACTTCTACTTTTATCATCAATAAAAGAAGAGAATAGATGTATCTCATTATATAGAAAAAATATATTGGTTTTATATTTTTTAGATAAAAACTTCTACCACTGTTACAAAATGATGAAATGTATTTCATATTGGTTAGAGAGTGATGTATGCATTAAAAGTCTTTTATAAAATGTTTAATACTAATAGAAAAATATGTATTTCACACTGGTTAGGAAAATGATATTGGTTTAAAATGTTTGTAGATAATGTATCTCACATTGGTTACAAAGAGATCCACATTATTTAGAAATAAATATTGGTTATAAAATTCTTTAGATAAAAGAATTTTTATGTTATTATCAATACAAGAGATGTATCAAACATTGTTTAAAAAGACATATTGTTTTCAAAACTCTTTAATTAAAATACTACTACTATTATTATTGTAATGCCCCCAAATTTGTAATTGAAAGGGAGTCAACCTATAGCTAATCCTTTTGTTTAGACATCTCTCAAACTTCCTAGCTTTCGACTTTCATCGGCAAAAGGGCAGAGCAAATTTTAACAACTTCGATGAATTTGACGTTGTACTCGTCAACCGTCATTTTCCCTTGCTCTAGGTTAAGGAATTCCACTAGCTTCATGTCCTTCATACTTAGTGGAAAATACTTCTTGTTGAATGCCTCCACGAATATGTCCCAAGTGATCACTTCAACACCCCGAGACTCTAGTGTAGTCTTCTCGGAATCCCACCACTGACTAGCTTCTCCCTGAAGCACAAAGGTTGCAAGCTTCACTTGTTGTTCACTAGTGCATGTCATTGTCTTAAGGATCTTCCTCATGTGATTCAACCACTCCTTAGGTTTCTCCGTGCGGTGCTCTTATAAACGTTTTTGGGTTGCTTAGAAAACTTTCTAACGGGTCTTTACATGTAGGTTGAGTGGGGCTACTGCTGGTCTTTGCATTCTCATGGTTCCTATTTCCCACAAGGGCTTGCTATAGTCGAAGCAAGGTCAAGAGGGTAGGGTCTCTTGGCGCTCTTGTGTACAGTCCATTAACATTCGCATTCGGTTGGACCACTTCGGTGCATTGCCATTGACGTTCACATTTGGTGGAGGCACACCATTTTCCCTTACAATTCCAAAAGTGGAGTCTTCCATGACTCTACCAGCTCTAGTACCCCTTCCACGTCCACGAGTTCCAGTGTGACCTCCACGTGCCATTTGGTACTGAGATATAAACAACATGGTGTCAAATAGTGTCAAATTATATCACACAGAAAATGGTTTTCGCTATTCGATATGATGTAAATGGGAACAACTTACATAATTGTTACATAGCATCTTTTCATTCAAAACTTATCTTATGATCTTATGCATTCAAAACATGTATCAATACAGATTTAGTTGTAAGGAATATTGATGAACATTCAAATAAATCCTCAAAATTTATTAATTCTAAGCTCTGATACCAACCTGTAACGCCCCCAAATTCGGTGCAGAAGCAGTCCCACAATTTGGGCACATCAATAACAATCATAACTTAAATCATAAATGTTCCAAATCTCATAATAATTAAATCTTAAACATCCTTGACTAAATTCAAAAAATAAACCCAAAGTAATTCAATACAAAATTCATCTATACTTAACATGAGTCTATAATTTATTTAAAATACCATCGAGTGATTCAATAAGAAAAGACTAAATCCAAAATTATCGGAAATCGTCATCTTGGTCTACCTGAACCGAAATCCTCTAATAAAATGTACTCATTACCTAAGAAAGAAAAGTATGAAGGGGGGAGAGAACAATGCTCAGTAAGTTCATATACAACCCCTTCGGTTACTAAGGAGGAGTTGAACAGAAACAAATCAGATATGGATATTTTTAGAATATTCAAAATTTATTATTCAAATATCGATAAGCGGAAGCAATTATCAAATTTCGATTTAAGTGAGTAGGAATTCAAATGAAAATAAACGTACAAAGGTGACTCGAGTAATCAACTGTCACCAACGGTCTCATACCGATTGGAGACAATTGACTACTCACAGAATCTCATGATCAAATAAGCAATTCATAAATCATAGTTCACAATTCATATATCAATTTCACATATCATAATTCATAGATCATTGGTATATCCAGATAACCACGCCACGGACCAAGTGGCGTTCACAAGCATCATAATTCATAGTTTCATAATTCACAGTGTCATAAACTCAACTTAGTGATCATGATAGAAATTCAAGTAATCGAATACTTTTATAAAATCAGGCATCGCCAAAAATCATAATTTTCATATTAAAGGTATCAGACATAAAATTCAATAATTATGTGAGAATAAACAGATAATCAAATTATGAGTTTGAAAGAAGTGTAAGCGACGGAGTTCGAATTCAAATGCCGATTTAAAATCGGTGTATGTTTTAAGAAACATCGATATCAAAGGAGTAATGAAAACTTAACGAACGACACATAAAATATTGGAGACCTAAAAGAGGTATAATCTCTTACCTCGAAATACTTAGCAAAAGAAAGATCCGCAACACGTACGATCGTCTTAACCTTCCTTGTCAAAATCTAAGTTCAAAATATACAATAATCACTAAACCACAAATGTACCAACCAATCCTATTAATTTCTATAATGCTAATTAAAGTAATAATTTACTAAATAATTTATTGTTATAATTATTATTTTATTTTTTTCAAACCGCACACACGGTACACACGCACAACACACACACACATGCATTGTTGTGACTATTCACTAGTTTATATATATATAGGCTTTAACCAAAAAAAGAAAGGAAGAAACTTACCAATAGTCTTAGCCGTCGAAGCTCTCTATCTCTCTCCTTCTCCCCCCCTTTTGAACTCTTCTCTTTTCCTCTCCTCTCAATCCTATTTATATAAAAACCCTATTAGGTTTCCTAACCCTAAGGTTAAATGGACCAATTTTCATTAAGTAATATTAACAGGGAATTATACTTAAATCTAGTCACAAGTGGGCCAAGTCCAACCCAATTTAATTAGTTACTAAATAGGTTCAAAGCATTAAATTAACACAAAACAATTATAATATTAATTATATTGGTCAAAAACAATTGTAATATTAATTAAGCCAATTAATATTTTAGCTAAAATTATCGGGGTATTACAATTATTTTTATGTTATAACCAATACAAGAGATGTATCCCACGTTGTTTAGAAAGAGATGTTGATTTCAATTTTTTAAATATAAAATACTATTATTATTACTTGTGACGACCGGCCGGATTCCAACACGAAATCCCAAGGTCGTGCCGTTGGAACTAACTTAAGAAGAGGACAAGCACTTGTTAAACAGTAGTGCTAGTCAAATAGTCGAGCAAACTCGCTCTAAACATGAACATAACACCGCACTAAAATACGGTATTTCAAAAATCGAATCAGCGGAAGCAATATAGGAAAGAAGTCCCAAGCTATGAAGCTCGAAACCAACGACAATGAAACCAAGAGAGACATTATCTCTCAAAGGAGGAAAAACAAAACTCGCGTGCGCAACAATGCGACGCTAATCAAACCATCGGCACTCGGGCGGCGTTTTAACAGAGAACCAACGATATAACAATTACCCAACGGCTAAATCATCAGGGGTCAACCAACAACTATAAAAACTAGAATAAGGAAATTCCCCCAAAGCTATTGCGTGCCCAGGAGACAACTGAAATAAATACTAAAACCACAAACAAGGCACGACACAACACGTCGGCCCAAGAAAACCCAATACAAATACCCAAGTATTCTACCCAACTGTAAAGTCTAATTAACTTTACAAAATGTCGATCTCACAAGAATAGGAAAGTACATTAAATCAATGACAATGCTAAAAAGGAACAAGACTCCACAAGCTGGTACTCGGGAAAGTCGGCTGCTACAAACACGAACCACACGGTCTAACCTCGATCTATCGACCAGCTGCGCTCTGCTACAGTCACGATCTACTCGACCTCAGTGCAGCGATCAGTTACTGCAACTAAAAACAAGTACGGGATGAGTCATAATGACCCAGTACGCTACCACAATATATATGCAACATATAATTATGTAACATAAACATAACCATAGTGTCATTTATAAATGACAGAAAAACCCGTGAAGAGGCGTCGTATCGTTTCGATACTCCACAAGATATCCACTCCTTACTTACTAAACCGTCCAAAAGAACCAGAGTGTAATTCCCTGTTCACACACAAATCAAATGAATTAGAAGGTAGTTCCCACAAAACATCATATGCAAGTATACATATCATTATATATACGAATCAAGCTATTCACACTGTTACCACGTGTAAGGGTGCATGTTTATATATATACACCTATATCAGTATGTATATCTCTAAATACACATATCAAATCTCCCATAAAATCATCATGCATAAGTATGCATATCTATATATATGCACATCAAGTCTTTCATATATATTTCATATACAAGTATGCATATATCTATATATACATATCAAATCTCTCATATATCTTCAGCCAATACAAACATGGTCAATAAGATCTCATGTTCAACTAACACTTTGTTATCACATAAGTGCCCATAGGAAGCCACATAAGGGATAGAGAAGATACCAAATCATTGTCGTCGTAATTGCTCCTGCAATCACAACTGTTAATCATATCGTGCCAGTGATACCCGTGTTCAGGTATCAAAGTACCGAGCTCTCTTCTCGGGTCTGAGATCTCTTCTCAGGAAAATAGCACTAGCCAATGTGCTCAATTGGTTATGACAAAAGGGGCTACTTCCCCACTGTAGCTAGTAGTGGAGGTGTGTGTGAAACCCGAATCCGGTACGGCGATACATTACAATCACGAATCCCATAATTCGTGAAGGCAATGCATCGTCCCACCATCATCATGAAAACTCAAGTAATGCCAGCTGGACTTATATGCAATGCACAAGTAGATGTTTACTTGCTAATTCTCAAGTAGATATAATGATCTACTAAACTCATACGATTATGCATATTGTTACAATAATCACAAAACCACAATAGGAACTCATTTGAGTCTCTAAATCATAAGTGCCAAGTTTGTTCACTCTATTCAATTCAAGTCCCAAAAGCTAGTAATCTAGTCAACTGGAATATAATTGTCATAGGATCTCACCACGATCCTCGTAAGGTTCAATTGTTCCTTAACTCGACTCCGTTGAGTCTTTACTACAATTCCAACCAAATAGAGTTTGAACATTATATGTGTTCCAAGACTCCTTTCTATGTTCTCGTTGAGGCATAGCAAGGTTCTCATTCCATTTAGGAATCTTAGTTCAAGTCCCAAGTCAATTATATAAGGGAAGCCCAAGTTGATTACTGTGAAATCAAGCTTAGTTCAATTTTGATTCATAATTCCACTTAATAGTAGAATCCAAGTTCATCACCACAATTCATTAATTGTAGAACGGATCGAGGCACGAAGGCAAATACATTCAATATGCTCATAAGTCATATCATAGAAACACATAGAAGAATCAATTCTTGACAAGGTAGGAAATCATGCATTTAGTCCATAATATAAAACATACCTGTATTCCATATTCACCTATGAAATTCAACGAGTCACAACTTAACCATCAGTCCATTAAGTACTATCCAAGACTACTCCGTTAGTCTCGGATCATGAAGCCATTTACTAAACCCTTCCTAGAGTAGTAACTCATTCAATAACACAAAAGTCGATGGTAGTCAAAGACTTAAGCAACACTAGAGCGGTAATAACCCGTAAGGTCAAACTATACCGGTGAGTCATAGATAACAACATGGTCATCCTAGCGACTTATACAAGTAGACTCCATGTATAGAGTACTAAGAAAGCCCCAATCCAAATCTTCTCATAGAATAGTCCTCAAATTCATTATTCAACAAGTAGGTGTTTTTACTCATTAAAGAATCAAGTAGGAATTCGACAAGAGCGAATTCAATCAGTCAAGTAGATACATCATTCTACAACATGCTCTCAATTGTGCATTTGCTTCACACAATTACATAAACCACATAAGAACTCGATTGAGTCTTATAATAACTCATATCAAACATGCCCTTCAATCCATCCCAAAGTCACGTAAGCTAATATATTAGTCTAACGCACTACAAACGTCGTAGGGATTGAATGTGGAGTCGGTATTGTTCAATAACTCCCTAATTTCAACTCCGGTGAGTTTTACTAAAATTCAACCAAATAGAGCATTGATACCATAAGCATCACATTGCCCTTTCCTAAGTTCTCCTTTCATTTAGAACTCGATAACTAGGCCGTTCATGATCTTAAACTAGCCTTAAACACTATCCCAAGTTTCAAACCCTAGAATCGGAGATTTTGTTAAACCTTGAATTGAAACATAATTTTTCACAAGAGTTGTTCCTAAGCTCATTATAAACAACATTCATGCTTTGCATAAAGTCAAAATCACAACTTCAATAAGAATTCATAAAATTCTACACATATTTTATAGGTTGAATTGGTGGTTTCTTCTTCACAAAAAGTGTTCATAATCATCAATAGAACAACTATAATGAAGGGGTCATGTTACTTTATTGAACATGAAAATCTCAGGGATTTCTCAACGTACCTTAGTCCTAAGATTAATGGATGAATGGGTGATCAAAGCAAGGATTGTTGTAGAGAAGATCGAGGCCTTCGATTTGGCGGTCTCGGATCGCCGATCGGACCACCGGAACTCCGGGAAATGTTCTCTCAAGTTGGGGTGACCTCCATGGACGAAAATGGAGTCTAAGCTCTGAATCTCTGAAGCTTTGTTGATCAAAAATGGCTGAATAGGCTGGAAGTTCCTTTTATACCTTCCAACAATACCCCAATCCATGTGAAGGGGGTTAAATGGCTCCTCATTGGCTATGGCATGCAAGCCATTGATAAGAAATGATCTAAGGGCCAAGAAGGGTTGTAGGAGAGTCAACAAAGAGGGCTTTGACTCACTTTGGTCGGCCAAGGGCAAGGGTGCAAGGGTCAATAGCCAAAACACTCAAAAAATGTCACAAACCAGAATCTGGAAAACAGACAGTCAATCTTGTAAAATCGACCATAAATAGATCACACCTCCAAATGAGGTGATTATTGAATTTTATGAAACTAGACTCTTTAAAATATAGTTTAGCCTTTTAAATTACTCAATTTGGACTTATATTCATCAAAATATGGCTACTACAAGTTCAAGTACAGAAGCTGATTTCCTGAAAACAGAATTCTGGCACAGCCGTAAGTCAAGACCTAAATGAGGTACTTATACACCTTGGAAAAATACCATATTTTACAGGGAGTATCCTAACATATGTAGGTAAAACATACTAAAGTTTTAGAAAATTCACTTAAGTATATTGGTACCAGAATTTTCCCGAAGTTCGCCCAAAAACCGGACTGAATCTGAGAAGTAATAAGTTGGTCATCTTATTTCCAAATGCAACAAGTCCATGAATAATGATTGTGCAAGCATGAGAAATACTAGTACACATGGTCTAGAACTCAAATGAACATCTCACAAGACGAAACACAAACAATACAAGCAACGAAGGCAAACACGAGAAACCCTAAGACTCAAACGAAGCAACAAAGCTTCTAAACTCTCAACCAATCATACAACAACTAAGATAAACATTGTAAATCTTATATGCAAGGTACTAAGACTCCATGAGACTTATATAGGTGCTAACACGCTAAGACGAACACTCAACGAATTAACAACAAAGCATGCAACACGAGAAAGTCAAATACACGAAAGTTCGGGGTCTTACAATTACTATAGAATAATATATCCTACATTTGTTAGAAATTAGTGTTGTTTTTAAAAGTATTATTATTACCAATAGAAAATACGTATATCATATGGTTAGAAAGAGATGTTTGTTTTAAAAGTCTTTAGATATAAGAGTTCTAGCATTATTACCAATAGAAGATGTATATCTCACATTGGTTAGAAAGTGATGTTGATTTTAATTTTAGATAAAAGTTTTTTACTATTATTACTACTAGAAGAGATATCCTACATTGGTTAAAAAATTATGTTGGTTTTAAAAGTATTTAGATAAAAGACTTTTAGTTTTATCATTAATATAATAGAAGAGATGTATCCCACATTATTTAGAAATAGATGTTGGTTATAAATTATTTTAAGATAAAATTAGACTTCTACTATTATTACCAAATCAGAATATGTATCCCACATTGGTTAGAGAGTGATACTGATTTTAAAAGTCTACCATTATTAACAATAGAAGAGAAGTATTTTACCTTAGTTAGAAAAAAAAGGTATTGATTTAGAAACTTTTTAGATGATGGATCTCACATTGGTTACAAAGAATTGTATCTCACATTATTTAGAAATGCGTATTGATTATAAAAGTCATTAGATAAAATCATTTTTATGTTATTACCAATAAAAAATATGTATATTACATTGTTTATAAACGAATGTTGGTTAAAAATTCTTTTATCTACTAATATTATTACTAATAGAAAAATAGTTTTACACGCGTGCGTTAAACGCACGCCATATATCTTTTTCAATCAAATTATACATAAGCAACATGAAGTGAAAAAATAAAATTAAAAGAATAAATTATTGTAAAACTAATATCATGATTAAATTTTTTAATGATAATAAATAAAATAAAAAAATAATTGTACCGTAAAGATTGTGTGTTCGATATGTACATAAACTGAACAAATTATTATAACATAGGGACTAAGAAAAAGTAAAATTATTAATAAAGAATACAATAAATAAATAAAATCTTTTACAAATTTTAAAATATTTTTTTAAATACAACATTTGTCATTAAATATGTGTGATTACTACTACTATCACTATGATTAAATATGTACAATTACTGTTACTATATATCACTATCACATAACAAAACTCACGTGATATATATTAATCAATATTAATATAATGTTTTTTATCTTTTAGTTAGTGTGTTATGAAAATTAAACACATAATTAAAATGTAAGGATAAAAATATAAGTGAATTTAATTATTGCATATTACACGAATGAAAAATTCATATATATTTTAGACTACGTCCTTAAACGAATATATATTTGTTAGATAATAAAAATTGTATAACAAATTCAAATGACGATAAACCAAAGAAAAGCAACTCAAATTACATACTTCCTACAGTCATCCCTCCCTCGAAATGACCAAAATGTCCCCGACTCAAAAACCCTTTCATTAATAGTGTCACCCAAATGATGTGACACTGATAATATGTGTACTTAATTATTACAACTATATCTATAAAATTTTAAGCCCAATTCAATAGACATTTGTTGGAATATGCTTCTTGATAATTAACTTATCACCTTGCATATTCTAAATATGTTGATTTGCTTATTCCCATTACAGTGAGTCATCACTAGTGGCTAAAAGGTCTGCGTACCAGTTAGCGTGGCAACTTGTGTGACATCACATAGGTCTTAGATTAGGTGCGACCTGATCGAGTCCTACCTTTCTACATGATGATCAAACTGACCAACACTTCATATGCACTAGCACCAGCAGACTTACTGTAGCATCAAGGTTTTCGAAAGACTCGTCACCAGCAGACTTGTCGTATGCACTAAAGGACACTTTGAAGACTCATCACGAGCAGACGTGTTATTGTGACAAAGTTTATCAAAAGGACTAATTACCAGCAGACTTATCAAGTGCATCACGGAAATACCTTGAGGACTACCAGCAGACTTGCTACGGCTTAAATGTTCACATTAGCAACCAGCAGTCCTTCCTTATAAGAAGACTCACTAATTGAACATTACACCGGCAGACTTGATTCTGCACGTGCTACAGAGAGACAAGACTACAGTAGCTCAATCAAGACAAATATGTCCAAGCTTCATAAAGCCTGGCATAGTTAAAGCTGCAAGACTTTCTCTCACTCACGTGGTCTGATAAAGTCAAAAGAATCCACTTTATCGAACAAACTACCTGACAGTGCATTAGACATCTGACTCACTTTTTCAGAGACTTATCAATATAGTCTGACAAGCAACAGTTCCAGGATCCACAGGACAAAGCTTTTACCCAACAATCAAAGATCCTGTGAACAATATCTTTATCCGATGGATTTCAACAAAAACATTATCTCTAACAGATAGAAACATCAATCTTCATCTCTAAACGATCATATTGACTCCAGTCTATATAAGAAATCTTTCTTCTTCTCCTAAAAGTAGAGCAGAAAAACACGAAGACTCATGCAACAAGAACTTCAAAGAATCAGAGATCTTTAATGAGATCATTTTCACCAACGCATCTCAGATCTCCATAGAAGATTGCAGTGAACTCATCCAGACCTTAGCAAAACACTCCATGTGGATTGCTAGGAAGAATAGCTTTGAAGAAGAGAGAGAGATTAGAAACTTCAAATAGACAGAGGACAACATCTTGGTCAAGAACTCAGTTCTTGATTTGAGTTCTTCAACCTTCTTGGAAGAACTCAGTCTTTAGCTAAGCTTCAGGACTCCATTCCTAACGCTAGAGGTCAAGCTCTTGGATCGTTCTACAGATTGATTTTAAAAGATGCCCAAAGTAGATGAAGAGCTGTCTATAGATATTACATTCATATCTTCATATTTCTATTCCCATACAAATGCTATTGATTGTGCAATAATCACTCATCATGGAAGGCCGAGTGTTTTGCACTCAATCGTTCATATAATTTTTATCTGAACGACCTTAAAAATTTTCTTCTCATATAAATCTCTCGTTCTCATCTCCTATTGCCCTTTTTACTTAAGGATTCGTCTATGAATAATTAAGTATAGATTAAGGCTTGAAAGGACGAGGATCGAAACTTTACATAGAGTGTTTAGGCTGATGTAATCTGTAATTTATCTTTGAATAAATTCAGATGTTCTTTCAAATAATTTATCTTTCAGTCTTTACCTCTCCATGAGCTTTTATAAATTGATTTATCATTTGAAAAGCTATTCTGCAATGATTTCCTAAATCTGCATTTGGAAGAAGTATTAAGTGTGTTGTTGTTCTGATCATATAATCGTGTACAAGCACTTAAGATTTCTCTAAATCTAAGCCTTACTATTTCCGTTGTTTAAACTCTTCCAAACAGGCTTTTGATTTAAACAGGCAATTTACCAGCAGGGTTGAAAACTCTGCTTAGAGCAAGTCTGCCGCTAGCTTCTACCAGCAGACATGCTCAACATGTTAACTGTCTATGTCATTAAAACTTACACTTTAAATGTAATTAGAAGAAAAGTTTTTAAAATGGCATCATAGGCTATTCACCCCCCCTAGCCTATTTGAGCATTGTTGTGTACCAACAATTGGTATTAGAGCCAAAGTCTTCAAGCTATGCCAGGACAAACCACCTGAGAGTTTGATCCTCCAATGCTCATCCCAAATGCATGTCAAAAGAATAATTTGTTTTATCTTTAAATACTTTTGAGAAGGATTTCATTTGAAATAAATTTTTGAAAAACTTACTTATTTTGAAAAATTATTTTGTTTTCAAAACTTTCATGAGATATATAATTACCATGATGATTGTGGGATAATTATTCATATGACAAATATACACATCAATTGACACTATGAATAATTTTTCCTCAGATGTATAACACTCAGATGGATGCTTCACTTCAAAGGATTTTTGATTCAAATTCTCTTGACATAAAGCTAACAATTGTTATTAATTCAACACCCTCTCGAGAGAAATTTCTTAGTTAAACATTCTGCAACTTTACAGTGAAAGAATTTTGAATGATTCTTATCTATTCTTATGAACAAGGTTAAGAGTCAAAAACTCTATATCATGAAACATTGATTGATCCCTCTGTTATATGATATTTAGTTTTTGAGAACTTGGCCTATATTTCAAAGATTTAATTAAGTTCAACATCTGAGAAATATGAATCAAAAACCTCACAAATTGTTGCAAAGGAAATCTACTCTTTAGGCAACATCTACTATGGACATATTAAGCTCAGATTTCAAAGGCTCTTTCTGAAGAACATCTACATCGATCTGCTGACTACTGTCGCTTAAGGTACATCCTATGTCTAGTACTCAAATCCTCATCTTGGCTTTCTCTTTCTAGCACAAAAGACCAAGGGAGAATAAGAGATTCAAGATCTAGACCTTCTTTTCATTCTCTCTGGATTTTCTTGAAATACTTATTCTAGTATCTAGATTTTTCTGGTGCTTTCTAAAGCTCATAAAATGTTGCTAATGATCTTCTTGATTTTCATTCAGAAATACAGATTCTCCCAAGATGAACAAGCAATTTTTATTATCTCTCTAAACAACATTAAATGCTATGCTTGACTGACAAACATGACTCTATTCATTTGTTTCAGTCAAATCTTCTTCCTTCCGGGTTATGATATATGAGTGATATCTACTTTATCTCCTTGATTCTCTGTTAATCATGATCATGAATATATCAACACTGCATAGCCTTATATTTGCTTGCTCTGGTCTTCTCCGAATATCTTTGCAAATATAAAGCTTGAGTAAATTGCTTATCATACTTTGCTCCTTGTTTTTTATTCGATTTTATTAAGTATGATTTACATTACTCATCTGGTTTGATGTTTTCCTGTCAAAGTAATTTTTAGATTATCTCTGATCTGCCTTGTCTGTGTCATCTTCAAACCATCTTCTCTATCAATTATTCTTCTTGCTCAGTACTTCATAAGCTAAGTTCTATCTGCTGACTTATAGGAGTTTTCACCTTAGTAGACAATGTGCAAACTACATGGGTATCTTTGCAATTTCCACAAAGGTTGAGGTTAAGCTTTTTGAAATTGATTACTTCTTAAAGTAAAAGACAAATTTCTTAGATTCTCGGTAAAGACAAAATATCTTTAAAAAGGAGGAAACGTATTCATCAAAACATTTTTTTGAAAAGTAACTTTTGTCAATATCAAAACCTTTTTCTAAAAAAGTTGTTTTGTCAAATCTTACTGAAAAATTGTTTTGTACTATTGAAAACCTTTTTATCTTTTCAAGAAAGATGTATTGTATTTTCAAAATCTTTTAGCTTTCCAAGGAGAAACTTTACCGGATATCTAGAAATTAAAACCATCTCTCACACTTCCCTATTTGTCTTTATTAAAGAGTGGTTGAAAGGACTCTTCGTACTTAATGAATTCATTTCATTAACCGGTCCTTTGTCTTGACTCAGCGAGTATTTATAGAGACTTTCCTTCCCTCATCTCTATCACTCGCAAACTATCTCCAAAAACTATGATAGACACAGATATATTATTCCCTTGTTTCAACATGTTACTTAGGAGTATTCTTATTTTTAGATCAAGTTTCTCTCTCAACAACTTGGTATTATCTTTCATATTCATCAAAAGTTGTTTGGTGAGTTTTGAGAATTCCTCTTATATGGAGATTTACCTCAATAACCACCTAGAACGTCTCTCTCTATTTTCTAGAGACCAAGCTCGCGTTTGGCCGTACTCCCTTTCCCTTCACTCCCTCATCCAAACGCAATTCTCTTGAAATTTTACCAGTTTCAATGAGAAGTGACTTTTTCCCAACCAACTTTCGAAAGGAAAGTACAACTGGTGAAAGTCACCTTGGTGGAGAGACTGCTACCGAGAGAAGGAAGAGTAGGCGACAGGATCACATATCTGCACTTTTCATAGTGTAGAGAATTTGTTTGGCTGCCTCTTTCGACTTTGAGTCCCTTGATCTAGACCTATTCCGTTTGCCAACCGGTTAAACAGATCTGGGTCCATGGTCTTCATAGACATCTCCTTGTAACATTTTTAGAAATATATCAAGTGTTTAGATTAGTTGTTTACTAGGAATAGTTATGTCAAAGGAAGTTATATTGAATTTTGTAATTATTAGATCCTCTTTGTAATCGATTATATTTTGATCTAAATGAGAACTTGTTCAAGATAGCTTTACTTCATGTCTATTTGCTTTTGTATGCACACTCTTTGATAGCATGAAATCTTATGTTTGCTTGTGGATTCGTTACCTGTACTTTATATTATATCCTCTGTTTTGAACCCACACAGCAAACATAACTATGCTGTTAACCCAACAGCAAACCAATCCTTAATCATTAGTATTCCTATCTGATAGAATATTATTCAGATGAGAAGAAACCATAATCTATTTTCTAAATAATAGTCTCATGAATCTGATTTATTTTAGACAAGCACAGGAAACTTCAGATTTTTTTTTCTTCAAAAACTTCTGGTGCACAAAAGACTAAATTAATTCCTATCTTGAAACTAATTTTAACTCAGGATAAGAACCTTATTTCGCTTAAAAACTTCTATGATTACTGGTAGAAATCTCATCAGAAAAATTACTATTGGAATATGAATAACTATAGTTTCAGATTCTTTTAGAAAGGACTGCTTTGTGGCGACCCCGACCCCGGACCCGAGATGGAACCGCGGACCGGAGCGCCAAACAAGACAATACAAGAAGGGAAGAACATGCAAGGACACAAAATATTTTATTTTTAAAACTGACGTGACGCAACATTTCAGTCGCAAGAGAACTCGACACAAAAGGTCGGAAATTTTCAAAATCATTTCACCTGATAAACAGTTTAAGCAATAATTCCAAGTCTTCGGCGACACTACAGCCGGAACCCAAGCTAAGCAGTTAATACGACAAGGAAATAATTAAGAGCTAATAGGATGCTCAGCGGAAGACTATACGTAGTGAACAACACACGATATACAAGGCACGGCTAGTACAATTGCCGGCATCAAAAGAGAAGTAAGTACTACAAGAGTTAATACTACAAGTAGCTAACAGAATACACGAGTACAAGTCTATACAATCCCAAGCATAGTCTAGATGACTAGCTTATACCCATCGTCCTTGCAAATACAAAAGAAGAGAAGAGGACTTCTAAGAACCACCTCTTTGACTGCAATAACCTGAACAAAAGAGAACTAAGGCGAACGATCAATGCGAGCCTCAACGAAGGTCCCGTCCCCGCTAGGATCTAAAAAAAGTACAGGGGAACGGGTAAGTCATAAAGACTCGTAAGCTACCAATCATGCATGACATGGCAATATGCAACACGTTAGGCAAGACCATATTACAAGCATGTAGATCAAGTGTATGAGTTGCACGTTATTGCACAAAATCACATAATATGAGGATATAGAACTGGGCCGCTTCGTAGACCTGCAAAACAAACACTTTCGATAGCGTGCGATAATCGATGGTTGTGATAATACATCGATCTCCGAGAGATGCTCGGGAAACAATAGTCATTCTCAATGGGCGCGTATTGGTTGGCCAAGGAGAGCTCTTCCCCACGGTGGCCCGCCGTGGAGGCGTGTGTGCGATAACAAGTATGCCAGCTGGACTTATGCAATGCCAAGTAGTATTTACTCAACAATCAATCAATATGGAACGAGTCCGACAAGAGCGTCCTCGTTCAAGATTAGTATATAATCTCATCAATAAACAATCAAGATTGAGCTCGACAAGAGCGAACTCAATTTATCAATTATCAAGTATGCATTCATTATGTCATAAAAATACAAGCATGACAATCAATTCATTTCAATAGTCTAGAATTAGTTTTCTAGTGTAACGCATGTAATAACGTCGTAAGGATCGATCATTGAGCCGGTATTGTTTGATAGCTCACTAATGTCGACTCCGTTGAGTCATTTCTATAGTTCAAACCAAATAGAGTTAAACACTATTGGCATTTCCAACTCTTTTCTAAGTCATCGCATCAATTAATCTAGGTCATTAATCCGTATAACAATCATAGCCAAGAATAAACTTAAGTTCCTAAATCATGGAACCCTAGAATCACATTTTCCCCAAATAATGGTCGAAATTCTATGACCCAAGAATAATAATTATTCCTAATATAGAGTAGAACACTTTTACTTCTAGGCTTAGTGTCCAAATCAAAGCATTTACATTCATGGTCAATAATTCCCAAAAATTCATACTCTCTAAAATGTATCAATATCATGGTAGAACACAAGGAGAACAATGATTTGGGCATGAGAGAAGGGAAGCAAGAGAGGGTAGCATGTTATCTCTAACATGGACCTAAGGGAAATTGATAGCTTACCTCAAGCCAAGCAATGGACGAAGCAAGAAAAAATCGACGGTGTCGATCGCCGTCTCGGCGGTGGGCTACGCAACGGCGGTCTCTGAATCGCAAGCGGTCTTGAATCTCTTGGAAGCCAACCCCTCACGCACTAATCTCACCCACGCACTCACGCACAAGCTCGCTCAAGGCTGGAGAAGACGAGCAGAGGAAATGAGCGTAACATGAAGGCTAGAGCTGATGTAGAGCAATCAGCTTGATTAAATGTGTTAGTGGAATCCACTTGTCACAAGATGATTGGTAGAAATAGGTTTAGTAATCTTAATTAGGCTTAGATTAGGCTAATTAGACTCTAATACAAGTGGTTTAAGTCACTAATGGTAGAGGTTTAGTAAGGGCACAAACGTAATCACCAAAATGCGTAAAAATCGCTTTTGCGGCTTCCGCTTCGGTTGTGGTGGCCGAACTTCCTTCATAATGTTCGGTTGTCATGGCCGAACAAAGCCCAAAATGTTCGGTTGGCAGGGTAGAACGATTCCTCAGGCCATACGTTAGGTCAAACAGGTCCAGATTTGCACGTATAACGCGTATAAGGCATGTACAACTCCAAGAAGCATTAGAATGAGTATCAAGGGTCCTAAAAACAATTATAAATGTCTCTCAAGGTCTTGGCTAAGTCCAAAAATCAAAGCCCGAGTAAGAACAAGTCAATCTAGAGCATACAAGGCAATAGGCGTTCGATACGACAATTACGGTTCGATCAAGGAATGCAATCGAGTCAATCATGTTAGGGATACTACTAGCATGTTAAAAACATATTCTAATCATGTTAAACATGTATGGAAGACAAGTATACAAGTAGGTTTCGGGTTCTCACATCCTCCCCCACTTAAAGGAATTTAGTCCCTAAATTCATACCTGAATCATCAAATAGGAAAGGATATCTTTCTCTCATATCGAGCTCGGTTTCCCAAGTAGCTTCCTCAATGTCATGGTTCTTCCATAAGACTTTCACCAACGGAATCCGCTTCGTTCTCAAGATTTGCTCCTTGGTATCAAGAATCTTCACCGGTCTCTCATCATAGGAAAGATCAGGTTCGAATGAAATCTCATCGTAAACAAGGACATGCGATTCATCTTTCAAATACTTGCGTAGCATCGAGACATGGAATACATCGTGAACATCCGATAATGATGGTGGCAATGCTAACCGATACGCCAAAGATCCAATCCTTTCTAAGATCTCAAAAGGCCCAATAAATCTAGGTGAAAGTTTGCCTTTCTTCCCAAATCGCTTAGTACCGCGCCGAGGCGATACTTTCAAGAATACATGATCACCAACCTGAAACTCTAAGTCACGCCTCCTATTGTCTGCGTAGCTTTTCTCGTCTACTCGAGCCGTGAGCACTGCCTCTAATCGCTTCACACTCTCAGCTGATTGTTGTACCATCTCTGAACCCCATAGCTTAGCTTCACCAACTTCATCCCAGCAAATCGGTGAACGACACTTACGCCCATACAAAGCTTCATATGGCGCCATTTCAATACTTGACTGGTAACTGTTATTATAAGCAAATTCAGCTAATGGCAAATGAGAATCCCAACTACCTTTAAAATCCATGGCACAAGCACGTAGCAAATCTTCTAGTACTTGGATCAATCTCTCGATCGACCATCCGATCGGGTGAAAAGTCAGATCGAAATTCAACTTCGTCCCCAAAGCCTCTTGTAAAGCACGCCAAAATCGAGAAGTAAACCTGGGATCTCTATCCGATACAATGCTCATTTGGAACACCATGTAGTCTCACGATATCCGAACATACAATGCCGCTAACCGACTCAAACTATAAGTCATCGCAATAGGAATAAAGTGTGATGATTTAGTCAATCTATCCACAACAACCCACACTGCATCAAAACCTCGACGAGTACGTGGCAATCCCGTCACGAAATCCATGGTGATATGCTCCCATTTCCACTCTGGTATCTCAAGTGGCTGTAATAACCCGGCAGGTCTCTGGTGTTCAGCTTTCACTTGTTGACATGTCAAGCATCTAGAGACATACTCTGCAATCTCTCTCTTCATTCCATTCCACCAAAACTGTCTCTTCAAGTCCCTATACATTTTAGTACTCCCTGGATGTATAGTGTACTTGGCCTTGTGAGCCTCGTCAAGAACCATACGCTTAACCCCATCGGTAGTGAACGCAAACTCTACCTCGAAAAGTCAAAATCCCATCGGTGTTCATAGCAAACTCCGGTGTCTTACCATCACCCAAACCATCAATAATTTTCCTCAATTCAGGATCAGTAGCCTGAGCTTCCTTGATCAACCCAAACAAAGCAGGCGTAGCATGCACACTAGCAAAGATAACACTATGCTTTCTCACAACTGGACTCCATTCGCGGACATCCTCAAGCATCTTCCACTCTCTCATCATCAAGCAAGACATGTACACTTTCCTACTCAAGGCATCGGCAACAACATTAGCCTTCCCTGGATGATACAAGATAGTACAGTCGTGATCCTTAAGCTTCTCCATCCATCGCCTCTGCCGCATGTTCAACTCCTTCGCGAAAAGAGATACTTTAAACTCTTGTGATCAGATATATTTCAAACTTAGCTCCATAAAGATAATGCTTCCACTTATGAAGTGCAAATATGATGGCGGCTAATTCGAGATCATGCCGGATAATTACTTCATGAGGTGATAACTTCCTCGAAGCATAGGCAATGACTCTCCCATTCTGCATAAGCACGCAACCCAAACCTTCTAGTGAAGCGTCGCTATAAATAACAAAGTTCTCCGAACCATTTGGCAACGCTAAGATAGGAGCTGTAGTCAACCTCCTTTTCAATTCCTGAAAACTAGCCTCGCACTTATCACTCCATATAAAAGAAGAATTCTTCTGTGTCAGTTTAGTCATCGGAGTAGCGATCTTCGAAAACCCCTCGATAAACCTACGGTAATAACCTGCCAAGCCCAAGAAACTACGGACTTCGGTCACCGTACTAGGCGTCTTCCACTTAGTCATCTGATACCAACTGTGGCGACCCCGACCCCGGACCCGAGATGGAACCGCGGACCGGAGCGCCAAACAAGACAATACAAGAAGGGAAGAACATGCAAGGACACAAAATATTTTATTTTTAAAACTGACGTGACGCAACATTTCAGTCGCAAGAGAACTCGACACAAAAGGTCGGCATTTTCAAAATCATTTCACCCGATAAACAGCTTTAAGCAATAATTCCAAGTCTTCGGCGACACTACAAGGAACCCAAGCTAAGCAGCTAATACGACAAGGAAATAAATAAGAGCTAATAGGATGCTCAGCGGAAGACTATACGTAGTGAACAACACACGATATACAAGGCACGGCTAGTACAATTGCCGGCATCAAAAGAGAAGTAAGTACTACAAGAGTTAATACTACAAGTAGCTAACAGAATACACGAGTACAAGTCTATACAATCCCAAGCATAGTCTAGATGACTAGCTTATACCCATCGTCCTTGCAAATACAAAAGAAGAGAAGAGGACTTCTAAGAACCACCTCTTTGACTGCAATAACCTGAACAAAAGAGAACTAAGGCGAACGATCAATGCGAGCCTCAACGAGAAGGTCCTGTCCTGCTAGGATCTAAAAAAAGTACAGGGGAACGGGTAAGTCATAAAGACTCGTAAGCTACCAATCATGCATGACATGGCAATATGCAACACGTTAGGCAAGACCATATTACAAGCATGTAGATCAAGTGTATGAGTTGCACGTTATTGCACAAAATCACATAATATGAGGATATAGAATCGGGCCGCTCAGACCTCGCAAAACAAACACTTTCGAGAATAGCGGCGATAATCGATGGTTGTGATAATACATCGATCTCCGAGAGATGCTCGGGAAAAACAATAGTCATTCTCAATGGGCGCGTATTGGTTGGCCAAGGAGAGCTTCTTCCCTCACGGTGGGCCGTGAGGCGTGTGTGCGATAACAAGTATGCCACCGGACTTATGCAATGCCAAGTAGTATTTACTCAACAATCAATCATATGGAACGAGTCCGACAAGAGCGCCCTCGCTCAAGATTAGTATATAATCTCATCAATAAACAATCAAGATTGAGCTCGACAAGAGCGAACTCAATTTATCAATTATCAAGTATGCATTCATTATGTCATAAAAATACAAGCATGACAAATAATTCATTTCAATAGTCTAGAATTAGTTTTCTAGTGTAACGCATGTAATAACGTCGTAGGATCGATCATTGAGCCGGTATTGTTTGATAGCTCACTAATGTCGACTGCTTGAGTCATTTCTATAGTTCAAACCAAATAGAGTTAAACACTATTGGCATTTCCAACTCTTTTCTAAGTCATCGCATCAATTAATCTAGGTCATTAATCCGTATAACAATCATAGCCAAGAATAAACTCAAGTTCCTAAATCATGGAACCCTAGAATCACATTTTCCCCAAATAATGGTCGAAATTCTATGACCCAAGAATAATAATTATTCCTAATATAGAGTAGAACACTTTTACTTCTAGGCTTAGTGTCCAAATCAAAGCATTTACATTCATGGTCAATAATTCCCAAAAATTCATACTTCTAAAATGTATCAATATCATGGTAGAACACAAGGAGAACAATGATTTGGGCATGAGAGAAGGGAAGCAAGAGAGGGTAGCATGTTATCTCTAACATGGACCTAAGGGAAATTGATAGCTTACCTCAAGCCAAGCAATGGACGAAGCAAGAAAAATCCGGATCGCATTGCTCGGCGAAAGTGGCTACGCAACGGCGGTCTCTGAATCGCAAGCGGTCTTGAATCTCTTGGGAGCCAACCCTCACGCACTAATCTCACCCACGCACTCACGCACAAGCCGCCAAGGCGGGAGAAGACGAGCAGGAAATGAGCGTGAACATGAAGTCTCTGTTCGGAATGATGTAGAGCAATCACCTTGATTAAATGTGTTAAGTGGAATCCACTTGTCACAAGATGATTGGTAGAAATAGGTTTAGTAATCTTAATTAGGCTTAGATTAGGCTAATTAGACTCTAATACAAGTGGTTTAAGTCACTAATGGTAGAGGTTTAGTAAGGCACAAACGCAATCACCAAAAATGCAGAAAATCGCTGCTCGGCTGAAAATTGCAATGCTCGTTCGCTCGTTGTGGTGGCCGAACTTCCTTCATAATGTTCAGTTGTCATGGCCGAACAAAGCCCAAAGTGTTCGGCATGTGGCAGGGTAGAACGATTCCTCAAGCCATAATGCGTTAGGTCAAACAGTCCGATTTGCACGTATAACGCCGTATAAGGCATGTACAACTCCAAGAAGCATTAGAATGAGTATCGCGGTCCTAAAAACAATTATAAATGTCTCTCAAGTCTTGGCTAAGTCCAAAATCAAAGCCCGAGTAAGAACAAGTCAATCTAGAGCATACAAGTAATAGGGCGCTCGATACCAAGAATACTGCTCGATCAAGGAATGCACCGAGTCAAACATGTTTGGATATTACTAGCATGTAAGAGCATATTCTAATCATGTTAAACATGTATGGAAGACAAGTAATACAAGTAGGTTTGTTCTCACATCCTCCCCCACTTAAAGGAATTTAGTCCCTAAATTCATACCGTAATCATCAAATAGGAAAGATATCTTTCTCTCATATCGAGCTCGGTTTCCTCAAGTAGCTTCCTCAATGTCATGGTTCTTCCATAAGACTTTCACCAATCGGAA
Organism: Codonopsis lanceolata; assembly: GCA_013146195.2. Classification (NCBI taxonomy): domain Eukaryota; kingdom Viridiplantae; phylum Streptophyta; class Magnoliopsida; order Asterales; family Campanulaceae; genus Codonopsis; species Codonopsis lanceolata. The sequence continues at coordinate 126,924,715 of CM028381.1, read as the reverse complement.
CTTCGTCTCAAGATTTGCCCTCCTGGTATCAAGAATCTTCACCGGTCTCTCATCATAGGAAAGATCAAGTTCGAATGAAATCTCTCCAAACAAGGACATGGGATTCATCTTTCAAATACTTCAAGTAGCATCGAGACATGGAATACACGTGAACATCCGAGTAATGATGGTGGCAATGCTAACCGATACGCCAAAGATCCAATCCTTTCTAAGATCTCAAAAGGCCCAATGAATCTAGGTGAAAGTTTGCCTTTCTTCCAAATCGCTAGTACCGAGGCGATATCAAGAATACATGATCACCAACCTGAAACTCTAAGTCACGCCTCCTGCTGTTCACAGAGTTTTCTCGTTTACTGAAATTGAGGAAAGCAATTGCCTAATCGCTTCACACTTCACCGATCAAGCACTATCTTCAACCCCATAGCTTAGCTTCACCAACTTCATCCCAGCAAATCGGTGAACGACACTTACGCCCATACAAAGCTTCATATGGCGCCCATTTCAATACTTGACTGTAACCGTTATTATAAGCAAATCTACC
>CM028381.1:126889589-126924074 GCA_013146195.2 Codonopsis lanceolata | reverse complement strand
CCAAGTTTCTAACAGGTTCCGCCATTGTTGTTCTTAAAACCTAGAAACTAACGATCGTTTATATGCTTTCAATGTTTACTCTCTTGAAAAATTTACTTATACATTTCTCTGGTTTGGATACTCTAAACATTCTAGGGTTTCAAGTTTTCATTTCAAACATTTCAAATAATCTCAGAAAACCTTGAAATTTCGCTTGTTTAGTTCTTGAGGTAAAAGCCCTAATTTTTGATTGCATTTCTTTCAGGCAAAAACTTCAAAATCCACACGACAGCCGAAAGGTGTTAGACCAAACGAAATACCACCAAGTCGGACGTCAACCTTCAGGGATATCCCACTTTTCCGCCTCTCATGACGTCATCGTGGCCTTGGACCCAAACTTTACATACCCGGATGTGCATTGACCTTCGCCGCCTCATAGTCACGGAGTCAAGGCATGAGGATATGAACACCTCTAGTATACTTCCCTCTTACGCCTCAACGACAAAGATTACAAAGATCTCGCGTAAGAATTTTATCAAAGGATGGAACCATGAACAAAAACGCCCTACGAGGATGGATTGTCATCCCATTTCTATCACCGCCAAGACCATCTCCACCATCATCTACAGACACTTCTGAGAGCACTGAGGCAACTATCGCTGAGGCTATTCATGCCCTGAAGCAATGAGGAGTTGATACCCTTAGGGAAGCACAAGGGAAAATGCCGAGGAATCTATTCCTCTGACGTTTACACGCACAAGCCACCTTGGACAAGGGGCTTCTATTCAAGAGTGGAGCTCATGACATGTTTACGCACAACACCAACCTGACTCTGCCGTATTTCTTCGCACTGCCTCAACTTCTGGCCATCATCTTCAATGAACTAAAGCAAGGGTAGAGAAAGTAAAGAACAACCCCACTGCAGGCCTCATGAGGCCGATCAACGCCTGCTCGTAGACAATGAGGAAGTCAACTCTTCCTTGAAAGAAGATGAACCGATAGTGGTGGCAAAGGAGAACAAAGAACCTGCTGTTCTTCAATAAATACATCAATATGAGAACAAGCGAGTTTGGACCGCAAAGGGTCTTCCGCCAGCCACTTGACAAGGTCGCTAAGCCGCTACCGATCATAGTAACTCGCTTCAACATAAAAGCTTATGACGCGGCCAGCAGAACCTTCAAGAAAGATTCTGCAAAATTTGACGAACAAGTGGCCACGTCCCTCCATCAAAAAGCCAAAGATTTGGCTGATGAGGCAGAGCAGATGCTGAGAGCCAGGCAGAAAGCCAAGGGCAAGAAGAAGACCAGGCCAGAAGATGAAGTGCCTACTGAAGAGGAGCAGGCTAGGTGGATTAGAAAGGAGATGAAGGAAGGCCAAAAAGACAAGAGTCCATCCAACCCAATTCCCCCCCCCCACCAGCCCAGCCATCCTCTCAAACTCACCAATCCTATTCTTCCCAGCCATCTACTCAAACCAAACAACCACCCTCACCTTCTCCTGCACCCACTCCTAAGCCTAAACGTCGAAGGCTTCGAAAACCCTTCGAGGACCAGTCACCAGCAGACTATTCCTTCTAAGTCTGCCGGTACCAAGCCAACTACCGCCAGCCAAGCCTCTTCCGACGCCCAACCCAACAAACTATTCCTCCTAAGTCATCTACTCAGAGGAATTCACTACCTCCGGAGGAGCCTACCCGAACCCCCACTCCTCCTCCTTCACCATTCAACTACTCGTCTGACCCATCCACACCTACCTCACCTCACCAAACCCAAACCACCTCTTCAACACCAACAAAACCATCCAAACCAATAGACTTTGCTGCTACGAAGTTTCTTTTTGAACTTTCTTCAGTAGCAGAGCACTTCTCTCCTGACCAACAACCACCTCAACCTACCCTTCGTAAACCCAAAAGCCTTTTCTACCCTGGTTCTCTACCGACCCATTACCCGAATCATCCCTTCTCAGTGAAAATTCTGACACTGACATTGAGATTGATTCCCCACCAAAACCTCATCCCCCTCCAATTCAAACCATCTCATCCTCTACCGACACCATACCTACCCAGGACTCTTCCTCTTCCGACTCCATCACTCCTCCACTCCAACAGCCCTTCCAGTCAGTGTCTCCTGAAGCCACTACCTCTGCCGATACCGCTACCATTCACATTGGCTAGGCAACTTCTTCCTATCAGCCGGCCAATGCTAAAGTTTTGTCAAGGCTGGACGCCATATCTGAACGACTAGGCGCTCTCACTAGCATCACTACCGCTACCGCTGAGATAGCCACTGCTACGTCCCAAGCCAATGATCGTACTGCAGCTCTTCTATGACAATTTCAAGATGATGTCTGGACTCGCTTTGGACAGATACGACACGATTTCACAGACGTCAAGATCAACGTTGAAGCTCAACGAGACGAATGTGTATGTATCTGCTCCTCTCTATTCTATGAGTTATTCCACGCCATCACTCTCCATCTCGGCAATGGCCGCCCTCCTGTTCTAGAGCTCAACAATCTAGCTCGAGACTCTGCTCACAATGTTATGAATGCCCATCGTGCTCGTGATCTGGCCATCACGGAGGAGAAGCAAATGAGATCAATAAACCGAATGCCGATGGAAGAGAACAATGCCTTCGTGAAGAACTCGACTACCGCCTGCTCCACCGCACTCCTACTGATGCCAATGATGAGTACGTACGTAGAATGGAAGAGCAAGAGAGAGAACGAAGGGAAAAGGAAGCTGCAGACAAAGGCAAAGGGAAAAGACCTTGGTAGATTTGTATCTTTTCTTCCCTTTACCTTTATATCTATCTTATATTTTGAAAACTCTGGAAGATGTAAACATCTTGTTTATAATACAGAAGACTATCTGTTTTTCAAAAATTATCTTGTTTAAATTCTTGTTACTTCATTTTTCTATATCTGCTTAGAATTTAAACACTCAGTTTAAATTTATATCTGAACTGTTTTTGCTACTGATCTGTGTGCTATTCTATGATTTCCTTATCCATGTATGCATTTAGATTAGTCTTTACATTTGAGGCACTCTTCTGTTTGATAGAGGCATGTCTTCCACTAGCATTTATATAAATCTCTTAGACATGCTTATTATCTATCACATAGTCGGTTATAGCCCTCATTTGTAGTAATGATGACCGATATAAATAGGAGGAGATTGTTGATTCTTATGTTAGATTTATATATGTTCGCTTCATTACCCTAGTTTTATACTTTGGCTAATCGAGCTGCACAGATCGATTAGCGTGGCAACTGTGTATAGAACTTTACCAAGTATAGTTTTTAAATAGGACTTTACAGGTTCAGCGAAAGACCTCTTCACAAGCTTCACCGGAAGACCTACTCAAAGCTTACAAACGGCAGACCTTGTGTCCACCTGGTCTATCATGACGTGTCCTATCCAACAATGATTAAATGGATCAGTTTAAATTTATCTCATCTCTATTTGAATTTAAACTGAGACATTCCCTGACACATCAAACCCGCCGAAAGCAGCTTTCCGAAAAGCAGGAAGACTTTTCGCCCCGAACAAAGGAAAGCAGTGAAAAGCAATCGTCACCTACCGTCTCAGAACAACTCTCAGATCTGACATCCAGATTGCCCCACTTTTTAAAGATCTCAGAAATCATTCCCTGCTCTAGATATCTGTGAAGACGAATTTCTTGACTGACAGCCCCATGCATTTAATGCATTCATAATAGAGCTGTTAAAGACTTCGTCTTCTCCAACGGCTCTCAAGATTGCACCTGCTATAAATGCTGCCATTAAAGACTGAAGAAATAGTGAATCAAGAATCGAACACTTGAAGAATTGCTCTGAAACTCTATAACTTCAAGTCTTACAACTCAGTGCATTCAAGAGATCCTCAACAAATCTAGAAGTCCTCGTCAACAACAAGAAGTCCGTGCATCAACATTTATTTCTCTACTTCTTGTTGTTATTCATTCATTAACTATATACATCTAATTAAATATCTTGTTTATACAGATATTTAATTCCCTAGACCCCAAACACAAGTCAATATTTTGTACACGATCCATTAGGAATATTCTTTGTAATAGATCTAGTGGAAAACATAGTGCACTATTTAAATCCAAGGTTGACTGCCTTGGTGGTGGACGTAGCACTCTTTATAGTGTGAACCATCCCAAATTACTTGTGTTATTTCCTTACTGTTTGTCTACTGTGTGAACTGTTTATTGCTTTAATCATCTTTATCCTTTATACAGCATAACTTAAGTAAACTGTCAAAGGTCTACCTGTAGTCCTTATCCGCAGACTTGAAACAGCTACTTTGAAAGTCTTCCGCTACTTCAATCTTTTCCATAGATTGTAAGTACCTTTCAAAGAACTTAAACAAAAGTTTTTAAGTGTACAATAAGCTATTCACCCCCCCCCTTCTAGCTTATTATTGTGCCCGCTGGGACCCATATTGATCCTAAAGCATACATGTTGACCTATGCTCTGATACCAGTTGTTGTGCATAGCGGAAGACTAGCAAACAAATTAACAAAGTGTAATAGGATCAATCATAAAGAAGAGATAGATATTGGGGCCAACGGACTATCAAAATTTTATGAGACTCTCCTTCAAACATTCTAAGTATACAACTATTTATATGGATACAATAGAAACGTTAAAACCCTTAAAAGGATTAAAAAAAACTGACAAAGCAGCAAAATCCTAAAAACGGGGTTGAGCGGTCACTCAGCCCAAAGCACTAGGCGACCGCGCAAAATCCAGTAGCACGGCTCAAAAGTTCTTTTATCAAGCGGTCGCTCAGCCTAACCATTGAGCGATCGCTCAGTCCCAAAGCTCAGTATGCCTTTATCCAAAACCATCGGAGGGACCTGGCCTAAAAAAAAAAAAAGGAACTGGCATGTTGCCTAGTTAATCGAGTCATCCCATTCTCAACAACATGCCCACACTATAACCTGTTCTTCCTCATCCAAAAATTCAAGACAGAGTTTTGTTTTAGTTTAACAGATAACTAAAGATATTTCTAAATTTATTAATGTAATAATCTTTTAAGTTCATACCTCCCCCCATCCTCAAAACAATTAAGAATATGGAATACATTACTTGTTTCCACTTCAAACCACTTAGCATAATTTGCATCACCGTAACGTGGCATCACCCCAATCCTCGCATATGCTTTTCCATCGTTCCTTATTAATTAACAGTGCTAGAGAAATTTCAAATTACAATGAGAGTTAATTTTCAAATGTTTAGTAACTTGACGATACTTTTGGAAATTAAGAATGGAATATATCAACTCACGAGCCTCCTTTCACAAGTCGATCTATGTCTATTGTCAATGGAAAGTCTAGGATCACATTGTACCTACAAAACCAAAAAAATTTGATCAATTTTCTCTCTAAAATAAACTGTGGAAACTTAAAATCTAAGTTGTAAGGTTTGCTACCATTATTACCTTTGTGTAACCCCGATATCATGGCAAATGGTACACCTTTGGAACTTAAGATCTGTCTTATGTACTAATTTGCTTCCGTCAGCTGTAGAGAGGAGAACTTAAGCATATTAGATATTTTCATGAAATTTACAAATTATTGTTTTCGTTGATGTTCGTATTATGCGTAAGTTTTCATCACATTAACATAAACAACATTCTTTAAGGGCAAAAGAAATGTAAAAAATGAATAAATAAAAGAAGAAGCAGAAGACAGTACCATGTACGAAGCAAGAGATACAGGATGCAAGAATAATATACAGAAGGGAAAGAAGACAGCTGAAGGGAATTTTCTGTGTATTGCCGCATAGGCTTTAGGGAAACATATATACAATTCACAAATCCTAACCTAACCTTTCCTCCAAGACTCCTCTCCAAGATTACAGTAGATTACAGTTTCCTAATCAAATTCAATGAGTGTAAAGTACATATATACCCATAGAAACTATCCTATAAACAAATACGACTAATACCCTCCCTCAAGCTAAACGACCAAAGGGAAGGTATAGCTTGAATGTCAACGACGAGAAACGATGTTTGGGAAGACCTTTGGTGAAAACATCAGCAAGTTGATCATCGGAGGGAACATAATGAAGCCGTAAGAACCCACACGTAACAAGTTCATGAAGGAAATGATAGTCTATCTCGATATACCGTGTACGAGCATGAAATACTGGATTGCGAGCCATGTGTAGGGCAGAAATGTTGTCACAGTATAACGACGAAGGAGCAAGAGGGATGTCTAGTTCATGAAAAAAGTATGCAAACCACCGAAGTTCAGCTGCAGTAGTGGCAAGGGCGCGATATTCTGCCTCGCTGTTAGACCGAGAAACAGTGGGTTGCTTCTTCGCAATCCAAGAGACGAGATTAGGACCCACATAAATACAAGAACCCGTTGTAGAACGTCGATCATTTGGGTCACCCGCCCAATCAAAGTCCGAGTATGCCGTGACATTGAGCCTAGTAGAGGGATAGAAGGTTAGACCATGTTGGAGGGTACCTTTAACGAAGCGAAGAATCCGCTTTGCTGCCTGAAAGTGACTTGTCCGAGGCTGGTGCATGAACTGACACACCTGATTAACAGCAAACGCAATGTCAGGACGAGTCAGAGTGAGGTATTGTAATCCCCCAACCATACTGCGATAGAGAGTAGCATCCAAGAGCAGATCACCATCCATGAGACTCAACCGAGCATTAGAGGCAGTAGGTGTCAAAGCAGGCTTGCAATCCACCATATTGAAACGATCGAGTAAGTCTAGTGCATACCGAGTTTGAGACAAACGAAGAGTGTCGCCCTTGCGCTTGGCTTCAATACCCAAGAAGAAACTCAGGTCCCCTAGTTTACTACTGTCAAAAGTACCACAAATCGCATCAATAACCGCATTAATGTCCGAAGAAGAAGAGCCTGTGATAATGACGTCGTCTACGTAGACAAGAATAATGGTTGTAGACGAGCCATTGTGGCGAATAAATAAGGAAGAATCTAAGCGATTATTAAAGAAACCAATACCAAGTAGGAACTCATGAAGCCGATGATACCAAGCACGCGGAGACTGCTTTAGACCATATAATGCTTTATCGAGCTTGCATACATGTTTGGGCGCTGCGGTGTTAACAAAGCCTGGGGGTTGTTTCATATAGACATCCTCTTGAAGATAGCCATTCAAAAAGGCATTACGGACATCCAATTGCTGAATATTCCAATGACGAGAGTGAGTAACAACAAGCACAGTTCGAATCGTGGATGGCTTGACCACGGGACTAAACGTTTCATCAAAATCAAGACCGGCTTGTTGACTGAACCCTTGAGCAACCAAGCGAGCCTTGTAGCGTTCAATAGACCCATTAGCATTCCGCTTAATTTTAAAAATCCAGCGGCAACCTACACATTCATCCGTGGATCAAACAGAACAAGATGCCATGTACAATTTTTATGTAGCGCAACGATTTCTTCTGTCATAGCTAGGCGCCAATGTGGTGTTTGAGAAGCCTGCTTAAACATACGAGGCTCGTCTGTGAGAGACGCTCGAATAGCCGCTAAGGCATGGGGAAGAGAGTAAGGAGAGGTATTCTGCATTAATTCCGCAACATTGCGATAGCGAAGGGGAGGAGAGGAGTCTGGGGTGGACTGTGCATAAGAAGATGCTGACGACAAGGGGCTGCTGATTGGTGAAGACACATGAGTCTCAGTAACAACCTGAGGTAGATTGATTGGCACTAGAGTGGACTGAAAAATGGGTATGCCCGGCTTTGGCGCTGGCAGTTGCTTACATCAGCGAGGGATGGTCCGGAGTGGCAGGGTCTTGTTGATCAGGCACATTACTCGGCTGTACAGTGGGAGTCGTGGGATGGGTAGAAGTAGTGAAATACTCGTGAGCTGCAGAAGGTGTTGGTTGAGAAGCCAACGAATGGTGCAGGTCGCACTCGGTACCCGCAGCAGACTGTTGATGTGGAAAGTGAGCTTCATCGAACACCACATGTCTGGATATGTAAACTCAGCCACTGACTAAATACATGCACCTTTAACCTTTATGACAATCATCATATCCAAGAAAAATACAGTGTATGGATCTGGGCATAAGCTTATGAGAATTATAGTGACGAATGTGAGGAAAACACGAGCACCCGAATACTTTAAGAAACCGATAATCAGGTTTTCTTAACAACAACTTCTGATATGGAGAAATAAAATGATGTTGACGCATGGGAAGACGATTTATGAGGTAAACAGCAGTGTTAAAAGCTTCTAACCAGAAATGATATGGCACTTTAGATTTTGACATGAGACACAAACCGGTTTCAACAATGTGACGGTTCTTGCGCACGACAACACCATTTTGTTGAGACGTGTACGGGCATGTAAGTTGATGTTTGATACCAAACTTAGAAAGAAAAGAGGTAAACACACGACCAGTAAATTCACCCCCCATCAGTTTGAACAGTTTTAATAGTATGCACAACATATATACGACGAGATAATTGATTTTCAATTTGTGTTTTGAATTTGGCAAACACACTTGTGACATCAGATTTCTGAAAAAGTGGAAACAACCATACAAACCGAGAATAATCATCAACAATAGACAAATAAAACCGATAACCATGAATAGATTTAATAGGGGAAGGACCCCACACGTCTAAGTGAAGCATATCAAGAGGATTCAATGCATTAAAAGTACGAATAGAAAAAGGAAGTTTACTAGATTTGCCTAAAGGGCATACATGACACTTGTGTATATCACTAATTTGACCACTAATTGGTAAACTAGCTTGTTGACACAAAACCTTTAGCACGTTATTAGACGGATGACCTAGACGAGCGTGCCAAACTGCTTGATTTGACCGTTCTCCAATAAGAGCAATAGGACTTTCTTTGGACTCAGAATTGAAAGAAATCTTGTACAATCCACCCGCATTACTGCCAGAAATGAGAGTCTCCCGTGTCTGATTGTCCTTAACACGAAAACCACACGAGTCAAGTTCGAAGAAACAATTATTATCTTTAGAAAATTGACGAATAGATAAAAGTGGTTTATGTAATCGAGGAACATATAAGACATTATTAAGGCAGAACGACCGATTATTAGAAAGGAAACGAGAAGTACCAATATGTGATATGTGAAGCTTAGACCCATTTCCAAAAACAACTGTATCATTACCTGAATATGGAGAGTAATCATAAAAAGTTGAGGGATCCGATGTCATATGATTGGTTGCTCCAGAATCAAGAATGTACGGTTCTGCCTGTGCTACATATGCTGCATTGAATCGTTGGTGACAAGTTTGGGCACTATGCCCATTTTTAAAACATAACTGGCAAGTCACACTGGATTGAAGAGAGTGCTGAAAGGGGCTAGAAGGTGTGGGCAGAATACCACGTCCATTGCCTTGTTGTTGTGGTGATCGTTGTCCAGTGCCATGTTGCTGTGAGGAGTCCCAACCTCTGCCTTGTCCACGACCATGATTATTCCCTCTACCACGCCAATTACTGCCATGATTTCTTCAGCCACCGCCACGGTAACGACCTCCTCCCCTATTTTGTCCTCCATTGTTTCAGTTTGCAGTGAAGTTGGCCTGAGTATTAGCGGAATTAGACTCTGTTGGGTCGGGTTTTTCTGCTATGAACGCCACTGATTGATGCTGCGGCACCGAGAAATTTTGTTGCAACGTTTCTTCTTTGATCAGTACTTCTGTCATATCGTCAAAAGTAAGGGATTGAGGAAGAGTAGAAGATGCCATAGAGGTGAGAAACTCCTTATATTCCTGTCCTAGGCCACTGAGGACACGCTGAATCAGCTCTTTTTCATCCACGGGCTCTCCAGCAGCGGCAAGAGCATCAGATATTGTTGTTGCACTCAACAGATAATCTGAAATAGAAACCTTTGCCTCCTTTTTCAGTCCATGAAGCTTGTCTTTCAGGTTTTCAATTTGAAGAGCAGAAGTAGCACCAAAACGTTTTGCTAGTACCTCCCATGCCTTCGGTGCCGTGTTGCTTGAATTAAGGTACGGTAGAATGACGGGTGTAACCGTGCCCTTAATCCAACCGCAAACCAGATCTGTTGCTGATGTCCACAACTCATGAAGAGGATTGTCGGTACCATCGGGAAGCTTCTCCGGTGGAGGAGAATAATCAATGACAAACAAAAGTCTATGAGTTCTCAACATTGTTTTGAAGAGGCCACTCCAGTTTACATAGTTATCTTTGGTGAGATAGGTTTGCCCCATGATGGCATTGAGATTGTAGAAGACGGGTAGAGAGTATGTATTATTTGTTTGAGAGCTTGAAGCTTCGGTAGGCCGAGTGACATAATTGGTAGAGACGGTTAAGTCTTCCATGCTCTGATACCATGTACGAAGCAAGAGATACAGGATGCAAGAATAATAGACAGAAGGGAAAGAAGACGGCTGAAGGGAATTTTCTGTGTATTGCCACATAGTCTTTAGGGAAACATATATACAATTCACAAATCCTAACCTAACCTTTCCTCCAAGACTCCTCCAAGATTACAGTAGATTACAGTTTCCTAATCAAATACAGGTTTCCTAATCAAATACAATGAGTGTAAAGTACATATATACCCATAGAAACTATCCTATAAACAAATACGGCTAATATACCAGAGATGACACCCAATTCAAAAAAGGGTTTCTTTGGATCTACTCCCATGATTACTAGCTCTCCTGAACCTGGGACTTTCTATATTTATCACGCCATAAAAATCCGTTTCGCATAATAGTATCAAATTGTAGAGTGGATGTTTTGTAAAATATGGTTATTTACCTTTGGGTGGCTAGTGAATGGCCGATTCCAAATTCCATTGATATCCTAAGTTCTTAATCTTTTTAATGTTTTGATATCAATCTCTTGAGGCAAGTCGCTCTCAGCAACTGAGTAGAACTTTCCCGAGAGCTGGAAGATGTTAGTATTGTTGTCCCAAATCTTATCTGCATAACTAGAAACGGTTCAATACGTGATCTTTGTTTATGTTATTGGTAGACTTATATATTGGAAAGAAAAGATAAATAATTAAGGCATATACTAGCTTAAACAAAAGTGTACATGGTAAATAAAAAATAAGAGTGTTGACTGTCTAAAGTATATTTAAAGACAATTCACGATCAGAAACCACTTGTTGTGCAACTCCAATTTAGACTTACACCAGCCCAAGCAGGATCCGTGACTAGGTTTCAATCGCCAACGTTTAACACCAACTGGCACGATCTTGCCCAAAAAAGTAAAAAATTAAAATTTATAAACCTTTAAAACGGCTTCTTCTTTTTAATGCTACCGGGGATCAATATACCATGTTTTCAATACTTACCAAATTTAGTAGGTAAGCTAACAAAATAGTTGTAGAATCGCCTTCAATTGTAGGAAGAAAGCTCGACATGTTTCTCTTTTTCTCCAACTTGAATGTTTCTGTTTCCACATATCTATTGTTGTAGTTGACAGTCCAACTACCCTTACTATCATTGTCTTTCTTTAGATACAAAGCATGAAGCATTCCTTCTCCTTCTACCCATATCTGACTTAATCTTCCAAAGATCGAGTTTGTTTGCTTAAATCCTTCAAATAGAGGGTTTGGCCCTGCATTGGGAAGAATAGATTCAATTTAGTAGCTATTGGAATATCAGAAATTTCAAGCAATTAAAGTATCCGCTTCAGAAATCCAGCTACATAATTTAATTTGTACATAGTCCAAGTTCAGTGCATAAAAAACAAGAAGTAAAGGATGGCATAAAGTCAAGAGATTGTTTTACATATTGTTGTGCACAGCGAAAGACTAGCAAACAGTTTAACAGAGTATAATACGATCAATCACAAAGAAGAGAGAGATTAGGACCAACGAACTATCGAAATTTTATTAGATACTTGCCTTCAAACGTTCTAGGTATACAACTATTTATATGTGTACAATAGAAACTCTAAAACCCTTAAAAGGCCCAAAAAAACATATAAACAACAACAAACCTGAAAACGAACGCTGGGCGACCGCGCAAAATCCAGAAGTAGCCTTCGAAGATTTCTTCACTGAGCGATCGCTCAGCCAAAATCCTGGGCGATCACTTAAGCCCATAATCTGCTATGTACATGTCCAAAACCCGAATAGTCTGTACTGCGAGGGGCTATGCCCCTAGCACCCCTCTTTGAGGTCCAATCAAGTCCTACTACCTGGCCTGGCCAGTTCCCTTGGAGGGAGCTGGCTTGTTTCCTGGTTAATCGAGTCCTCTCATTCTCAACACATATCAAGATCTTCCATTGACTACATTCAGAACTGACACGAATCTAAAGAAGACAAATATGGAAATAAAAGCTTCTGATCGTAACATTCTGTGAAAAGGGTATATTGTCGGCTTGGTTGGCATTATTTAGTTTGTTCAAATCTTAAGCTTTATAATAATTATTGTAATTAATTCCTTTTAATTTGTTTAGATTATCACAATCCAAGTTATTTACTCTATTGGTTTTCTTTGGATATATCATATATTGCAAGGGTAAAATAGGGACATCCTATTTTATTATTTATTTGTTGTGTTCTTTCTTGGTCCTAAAACAATGGTAAAGTGTTACCATAATTAAATACTTCAAAAAGCTCTTAAGAGTCCATATTTAAGTTGGACAATATTTTTGGTAAGATCTTTGAACTTAATGAATAAATCATTTTTGGAAACTAATCCTTTCATTTTCTAAATTCTATATTTCCTTTGAGTATTTGATTTTCTTCTTTGTGTAGGACTCTAGTTCTAGTATATAAACAAGAATAGGTCATGCAGACAAGACACCAAGACAAACATCCAAAGACTTATAGATAATATTTGCAAGAGAGGAAAGTGGAGAGCTTGCTTGGAGTATTTGTTGCAGGTTTGAATACAGCTACATAGAAGTTGTATTGGTTGTTTAGTTGTTTGCTTTCCTAGTTGATAGGAAACTTATTTTTTAACCACGCGTTTGTTTTACTGTGTTTTTGTGGGTTTTCCCTACAGACTTCATAGTCTTGTGAGAGTTTTGGTTTTTAGTTATTTGGTTGTAAGACTGATAATCTTTTTAGTGAAATCCTTTTTGGCCATAAGGGTGGATCTACAAGCATTGCTTGTAGATTGTATGGTATATTTCTATATCTTATTACTGCTTTATTAGAAAAAGTCTTCCACTGTTTATTTGATAAATTATCATGTCAATGCACCTTTAAATGCAACTACATTAGAAGTTGCATTGACATTATTTTTGGAATCCTAGCTACTATTGCACTATCAATTGGTATTAGAATTCTCTTAACGTCGCTAAGTGAAGATTCTGGTTGTAGCCATGATATATGGATTCTCAATATGAAAATGTTATTCGTCCTCCTACCTTGATTAATGTTAATTACTCAATTTGGAAAGTCAAGATGCATATCTTCATCAAATCAATTGATGAGAGAGTGTGGCTTGTTGTTTTGAATGGTTGTACTCCACCTAAGACCACTGATGATGATGGTGATGTTAAAATCACCAGTAAGGCAGATTAGACCACTAAAGATAGAACCACAACCTCGTTTAATTCTAAGGCTCTTTCATCCATATACAAGGCCTTAGATGCCAACACCTTCAGAGTTATGGCAAACTATGACTCTACTGAGGATGTTTGGGAGGCCCTTCAAACCTTATGTGAAGGACCTGCTAGTGTTCGTGCTTCCAAACTTAAAATTCTTACCACTCAATTTGAAAACACTAGAATGAATGAGAATAAGGATATTATGTCTTACTATGGTAGATCTGCTCTTGTTTTAGGTGATCCTATCACCAATGAACGCCTTGTTAGTAAGATGATGTGCACTCTGCCTGAAAGATTTAATACCAAAATTTGTGCTATTGAGGAAGCTCATGACATTGATCAAATGACTTTTGATAAACTAGATGGTATCCTCCAAAATTTTGAGTTAAACCTCAACGAGCAAATTAAGAAAAAAGGCAAAGGTACATATCCCTTCTATGAAAAGCATTGTCTTATCTTCTGTTATTGATGTGTCTTCTGACTTGCTTGAATTGCACAAAGAAATTGAAGAATCTGATTTTGGTGAAGAATCTATGGCTCTTTTAACAAGAAAGTTTAAAAATATTTTAAAAGCAAAAGGACAAAATAGATCTCCATCTTTAAACACCAAAATTGTTTTTAAACTTGAGCCTAGTAAATTTGTTCCCAAAGAAAATTCTTTCCAAACCCCTGAAAAAACTTTTACCAACCCTTTTACTAAACAGTCTACATCCAGTGGAAAAAATATTGATTCTATTCAATGTAGGGCTTGTCAAGGGTTTGGTCATTATGGTAATCAATGTGCTAATACTTTCCGTAAGAAGGGTTTGAATTTCTTTGCTACTTTGAGTGATAGTGATGAAGAATCAGATGATATTATCACTCTCACGGCAATGTAATGTTTGCAGATTAATCCTACAGGTGTTTCACGTGGGGAAGCTTGCAATGCAGCTGCATCAAAAGATGCATCAGACAAAAGTTGGGATGATTCTCTCTGCTTTAATTCTTCCATAACTGAAGATACTCTAGAATCAGAATGCACAGAAGAGTCAGAACTAATGAAAGCTTACAAGGAATTGTACTATAATTGGGAGAAAAGAGCTTCCCAAGTCAAGGTTCTTACAAAAACAAATGAAGCACTCAAGAAAGAGAATGAAAATCAAAAGGAGTGCATTGCAAGGTTAGAGTGTTTACTCACAAAGAAGGATGTTGAGATAGAATCTTTGAAAGGTGAGCTTGACAAAGTCAATGAAACTGTAGCTAAGTGTAATTCTGGTAAACTCAAACTTGATAAGATGTTGAAGGTTGGTCAGAATGGAAAATATGTACTTGGGTTCAAGCCAAAAACCTTTGTCAATGAAGGTGAAGGAACCTCATCATCTTCTTTTGAACCAAAACAGTCTTCACATACCTTCTAAAACACCATCTTCTTTGAAAAACCAAAAGCTAGGAAGAAAAATTTGCGTGTCACTACTGCCACAGACCTGGACACATTCAGCCAATCTCCTACCAGAAAAAGGCAGATTATGCTAAAGAAGTTAGACAAGCCTACCTAAACCGCAAGCAGATGCAGCAACATCAGAAGTTGTGTCAATCAAAGAAGTTCAAAAAAGCTTGGGCTCCTAAAGAATGTTTTAGATTTGCTCCCATATAAGAACCTTTCTATAGCTGTCCAGAAGCTCATCTATCACATTCAGAATATTGCAATGTAACCTTTACTTCCTTAAAATCCCACATTACTAGATCTTGGTACTTTGACAGTGGATGTTCACGGCATATGGTTGGTTCTATTGAGAACTTGGAGGATTATATGGACATCAATAGAGGATCAGTGACTTATGGAGGTGGTACAAAAGACAAAATAGTTGGGAAAGACAGATTGAGTGTGGATGGTTTACCTAAGCTAAAAAATGTCTACCATGTTGAAGGGCTTAAAACCAATCTCATAAGCATAAGTCAACTTGGTGATGATGATCTTCAGGTACGTTTTGATAAAAAATTCTAGTGAAGTTTTTGATAAGGCTAACAAATATTTATTGACACGTACAAGATCTTCAGATAATTGTTACATGTACAACAATGTGCATACTTGTCACAGGGCTAGTGTTGATGTCACTGAGTTATGGCATCAAAAGTTGGGGCATATAAGCTATTGTAAGCTTCATGAACTTGTGAAACATGAGGCTATGAGAGGATTGCCTAGTTTGAACAAAAATTCCACAAAGGTGTGTGGATCATGTCAAAAGCGTAAGCAAACCAAGGCATCCCATCCTGCCATTCAACATTGCTTCACATCTAGATGCCTTGAGATGATTCATACATACCATATGGGTCCTATTCAGTCAAAAATTCTTGGTGAGAAAAGGGTATACTTTTGTGTGTGTTGATGAATTTTCTAGATACACTTGGGTTGTTTTCTTAAGAGAAAAATCTGACATTTTTTAGGCTTTTAAAGCTTGATATGCCCGTGTTATGAACTTGTATGGTCTAAAGCTCATTAGAATTAAATCAGATCATGGCACAGAATATGAAAATTCCTCCTTTTCAAACTATTGTGATACTAATGGAATAACAAATGAGTTTTCTGCTCCCAAAACTCCACAACAAAATGGAGTGGCTGAGAGAAAGAATCGTACATTGCAAGAGATGGCTATGGTCATGTTAACTTCAAAAAAATTATCAAAAAGATTTTGGGATGCAGCCTTAAACACAGCTTGTCATATTGGCAATAGGGTTTACTTGAGGCCAAGTAGTACCATGACTCCCTATGAAATCTTGCCAGGAAAGAAACCCACTTTGAAATACTTCCATATTTTTGGATGTGTGCGTTACTTGCTTAGTGACAGGGATCATCTATCCAAGTTTGACTCAAGGAGTGACAAGTGTATTTTCATGGGGTGCTCCACTAGTCGTGGATACAAGGTGTTTAACCTTAGAACTAAAACTATTATTGAGTCCATGAATGTTGTATTTGATGACCTAACAGATCTTGGCCACAAAACTGTTGAGGATGATGTTTAGGTTTACTTGATTTTGGTGATATAGAAATAACTCCATAAGATTCAGAACCTGCAGAAGGTAAACAGTCAGACACCATTCCAGTCTCACAAATTCCAGAAGCTGGAAATTCAGGTAAGTCAAAAAATACAGATGCAGCTTCTGATGCAGTTGTATTGGAAGATGAATTGGTCAAAACTTCTAGAGAAGATGATACTGAAACTGAACAGGCTGGAACTAATGCCGGATGCGGTAGAAGCCAGGACATTCCCAGCCGTATACAGTAAGGTAATAGGTAATGTTCATGGTGGCATGTCTACAAGGAAGAAAGGTAAGGTTGATTATCGAAAATTAGCTTGCCTATCCTCTCTTGAATGTGAAGAGTTTCATGCTTCTTATTATATGTCTCTAATTGAACCAAAAAATATCAGTGAAGCTTTGAAATATGAGTGTTGGATCAATGCTATGCAAGAAGAGCTTGATCAGATTTCAAAAAATGATGTTTGGTTTCTTGTGCATAGACCCACCTCCATGAATGTTATTGGAACAAAATGATTTTTCAAAAAAAAAAATCAAATGAGGTGGGATAGATAATTAGAAACAAGGCAAGACTTGTGGCTCAAGGGTTCACACAGGTTGAGGGGTGGATTTTGATCAAACTTTTGCACATGTGGCCCGCATTGAGTTCATACGTCTTTTGCTTGATATTGCATGTTTTCTAGACACTACTCTTCAACAAATAGATGTGAAAAGTGCTATCTTAAATGGTATTTTAGAAAAGGAAGTTTTTGTTGAACAAGTAAAGGATTTGAGGATCCACATAAACCAAACCATGTTTTCAAATTGAAAAAGACATTGTATGGTCTCTCAAACAAGCCCTTAGAGCTTAGTATGGGAGACTTACAGACTACCTTTTAAAAACTGGTTTCAAAAGGGGTGAAGTTGACAAAACATTGTCTATTCAAGGAAAAGACAAACACATTTTGATTCCACAAATCTATGTTGATGGCATTGTTTTTGGGTCCTGTAGACACCACATGACATGAAATGAAATATCAAGACATGTTAAAACTTAACAAAATGTCAAGTTACAGGGTTGAAAATGTAAAAGGACAAAGCAGGATGCGCAAAATAGTGAAATATAGGGGTTAAAGTGCAAATAACAAAAGAACTAAAGCTAAGTTGGCGCCACCCATTCATGAAATGGGGGTGGCACGTAGATTGTTAAGGGGTGGCACCCAGTTTAAGCTACAGTACTCCCAAAGTGCTACAGGACAGTTATAGTTCACCGTAATGTGCTAAATCCTCCGCGTTCTGTACAACTGAGTGAAGCACGAAGAGAAAAAAATTTAATCCCGGATGAGTCCTCACTCCAGGCTATAAATAGAGCCTTCGGGGTTCACTTTCAAACACAACTTTTCTTCCCCGAAGAATTCTCCGCATCGTTGTTACGCTGGAGAAATAGAGAGTGAAGTGAGATAGTGAGCGATCCTTCTCCAAAGCCTCGAAACCTTGCCAAATCTCCTCCAAACTTAAAACCAACCGGTCAAAGTGAGCCTTAGCCCCCCAGCTAGGTTTGTGACTACCCGACCCGGATCCCAAGACAAGATCCCAAGGTTGTGCCATCGGGAAACAAGTAACAACGAGCAAATAGCAAATAATGGGTAAGGCCATAACGGCAATACGCCAACAACTTAAAACACATGCGGAAGCGAAACATAATAACACAGTGGCGCCCGAGCTAACAAGCTCAAACTAAAAACAACCAAAGAGATAACTAATCTCTCGGTCCAAAAATTCGACGCACGTGCCGCAACATTGGGCACGTAGAGCAAAACTCCCTGTCATGCAATATAAATATATAGCAACAAATAAACCAAGTCATCGGCGACGTTACAGCCGGAACCCAACATTACACTAAGTCTAAGACTCTAGTCTACCAAACTCAACGGCTAAAAACATGCCGGAGAACAAACATGATATATTAACCATTAATACAACGTAACTAAGATATAATTATCAACAAACCACCAAGCGCGACTAACACAAGTCGGCTACCAAAAGAATAAGAGTTAACCTACATAAGTATAAATATTACATCCACAAATAGGTTTGCTACCCATCATGAAGTTTACATAACTTCACTTTTCCCAACGTCCTTACCAAAAGAAAATGTAACTATACAACTAAGTAGCAATCTTGCCAAAAAGGAAACTTCACCAACGAACTCGGCAATCACTTGACCCGCTAGCACGGCTCGGATCTAGGGAAAACAATCAACAAATAGGAGTAAATCATAATGACTTAGTAAGTTACTAAACATAACTTCCTATCATGGCATCATGCTCAATAATAATATATCATGCTATCATTATAGAATAACATCATATTAAAAATCATGTCAAGGTATTCATGCTTAACAATAATAATTTATGCTATTGGCATAATATAACATTCCAACAATATCCAAGTCAAGGCATTCACGCTTAACAACCATAAACATCATGTTATCCATAAAGTATAACAAAATAAGAAACCATTTCAACCATCACATCATATCATGTTCACAAAGAACATTATTCACATAAGTATTTGTGAGACAATTCATATAAAAGGGATATGATACCGTTACCATCTCTTTCCGCCGTGTCGCTCCTGCAAAAACACGTGCAAACCCTTATGTGTCCTCGATACCCCTTTCGTGGATATCGACGTCCCCGAGACAATCCCCGCTCGAGTTCCATAGTTATCAAAGTCATGTGTATTACTACAACTAAGATGAACTACTTCCCCACCGTGGCGATCGATGGAGGGGTGTGTGCAACCCGGCACGGCGATCCATCGCGATCACGAATCCCACAATTCGTGAAGACGATGCATCGTCCCGCCAAAGACTCAACAAACCGACTCCAGCTCGACTCAAGACCCAAGCACAAGTAATGTATACTCATATGCTCAAAAACAAGTAGGCACATACTCTACCATCAAACTAGTCATGCATTTCATTCACAACTAGCATAAATTCACATTAGAGAATAATATTAGCTCTCATAATCAAGTGTCCTTCATAAACTTCTAAGATTCTTGGAGGCTTAACCTCCATTAATTCTACGCCAAATTCCGTAGGACTTAAGATTATAGTTCCTAAAATTCATACTAACCCAAAGGTTGATTCCGTTGAGTCCAATCTACACTTTCCAAAAATTAGGGCATAGAAGCATGGGCTACAATACCCTCCTATGTTCATAACTAACATCATAGGCAAGATGCCCAAGCTCATTAAACCCACATAATCCCAACAAAACACTTAACAAGGCAACATAGAGCAAATTCCCCTTTTTGTGCATAAAATCATTTAGGTCACTTCACCAATCATACCCACAAAAACATGAATAAATCACATAGGATGAATTAATATGCTACTCTACACATGAATATCATACTAGTCAAGGTTTCAATCATGTTCATCCAAGCCAAATCATCATTTGGGCATATACCCTTTCAAGTAACCTCACCAATCATGCTCACCACACATGAAATAATCACATAGCATGGGTTAATATACTATACTACACATGAATAACATACTAATCAAGGTCCCAAGTAGGTTCATCCAAGCAAAATCATCATTTAGAAATATAGGGTTCATGGCATCTCTAAAAAAGCCCTAGAATGCACCCATTGACCTCACATAGCACAATGATTGTTTTCCCTAGGGTTAATGGGGAAAAAAAAGAGGAAGAGATGTAGCAACTTACCTTGATTCAGCCCCTTCAAGCTACCAATTCGAAATTCCAATTGGTGGGGTTTGTTCTCCTCAACCTCCTCTTCAAATCTATGGTGTGGATTGAGAAATGGAGGCTCCTAGCTATGGATTCCAAGGGTGGGCTCTCAAGAACCCTAGAAAACTCCTCTCTAAGCCCCCAAGAAGGTCTCCCACGTTTTTTAGAAGTGATAGGCTGAATATGGGAGTTAAGTGAAGTGTTAGGGCTTCAAATAGATTAGGAAGGTAAGTGGGTGATGTGTTTACTAATGAGGTTGTTTCCCTCTAATTAACCACACTAATCCACCTCTAAAACTTCATTAGATGGTTAGGATATGTCTTAAGGTAGTTAGGAGGGTTTAGGAGTGGGTTAGGTTGGGTTTGGGTAGGGTTAGGATAGGCAACTCACCAAATTTCACAAGAAATCCCGTAACAGGGATCACTGATGCATGCGGTTGCATGGCATTCTATGATGCGAGCGCATCACTCTGCCATCCCAAAATTCCAACTTCGTTGCTTTCCTTGCTCGGCCTAGGTCTTTCCCGCATGCAACCTCAAGTCCTCCAAAGACAAAATGGTCTAGAATTCAACCTTAAAGACCTCCAAAACATAATCAAAGCAATCAAGCTGCAAACCTCAATCAAACATGGCTTAGAACTTAAGTAAAACACTCCCGAACGACAACCGAAAAGGCCGAACGAAGAAGGGTAACGACTAGAATCAAACTAGCAACCAAACCGACGATGCAACAAGCATTCAATCAACATCTAAAGCATGTTAATGATGTTATGAATGGCCTCTAACATTTATCCATGTGCCTCCAACATAAATCATAAATCCAAGTTTCAAGGCATACCGTGTAGGAAAGATGCATACGAGCATATCAAACGACGTCAATGAACATGCTATCGACTCTAAGCATATGTATGAGCTAAGTTAACATGTTTATGATGAATATGAATGTATGAAATCATGCATAACACAAGCAAGCAATATTTTAGGATTTTACAAGGTTTCCTCCCTATTTCCCCGGTCCAAAAATCGTGGAAATAGCAGTTGCTTTGCCCGATTTAAAAGGTAAAATCAGTCAGAAATAAGTTGTTATTCTGCCCGATTGTCGCCTTCCTCAAGCAACCAAAGCAACCAAAATAAACAGTTACTCTGCCCGGATCCCGTGGCAAAAAGTAACCTTCGGAAGTAGTTATTCTGCCCGAATCCCCACACACTTCATCAAAAAAAAAAAAAACTCCCTCTCCCTAAAAGACAGAGCGAGCACACCCTAGTCGGCCAGTAGGTAAGTTTTAAATTTTTATTTGTAAAAGTGCTATTTTCCATCCGGCCTAATATAAAAATGTAAGCCGTTGTGCTGCCCGAATTTAGTTAGGAAATAGCACTAAAAAGAGCCATTATTATGGCCAAATATTTTTAAGTATATTCGTAACTATTTGTAAAGAGATGGCTGCAAGTCCGTAAATAATGTAGCCGTGGATGTATTTGTTTTTATTTCCTGTCATTTAATGCTTTGTTTGTTTGCTAAATAAATTTAACAAAAATCATACTTTAGCCAAAAACTATTTTTGAGACCGAAAGGGCGAGTTGGGTGCGTAGCACCTTCCCAACTCGTAACTTAGCCTCCGAACCCGTTTTTATAATCTCTGGTTTTCTTTTTTGGTTTTGCTTTATTTCTTCCTTAAAATAAAGATGGCGACTCTATAAAACATTTTGGATCCAGTGGGGCATCACGACATCTTTTCTTGCACTTTTCCGTTTTCCCTAAAAAAGGGAGAATGAGAATGAAAAGGTGATGCATTCTTATATCCTGGTATCCCCTAAACAAGGGATAACTTGATGCAGGAAATCCAAAGCACCCATAGTGATCCGAAATAGGACATAAGGCTATTTTCATAAAATACATAGTGGGGCCTCGCAACACTCCTTTCTTGCACTTTTCCGTTTTCCCCTAAAAAAGGGAGAATGGGAATGAAAGGGTGATGTATTCATATATCCTGGTATCCCCTAAACAAGGGATAACTTGATGTAGAAAACTCAAAACTCTCATATTGGACCAAAAATCCACTAAAGGCAACCGAGGCGTATTCAAACGCGCTATCTTAGACAGCACTCCTCTCGCACTTTTAATTTCGTCTTCCCCTAAACAAGGGAGGGTGGAATGAGAGCAGTGGTGTCCCGCATCCGCACCTACGTGCACCCCTATCCAAGGGTACGCAGGGCGCGGGCGCACAGTCCCGGGAACCCATAGTGGCGACTCCGCTGGGGAGATCGTTTTATTTTAAATAAAATGGAGGGCTAGACTCAGAAAAATAAAAAACTTTTTTTGTTTTTCTTTGTTTCTGGCTAAAGTATGTTTGTTATATTAATTTATGCATTTGAATATTACGTTCCTATATATATGTCTCTATATTTGTGGATATGATCCTCCATCTTGCAGCAGTTTCATTCCAGTAACTATTACAGATATACTTAAAAATATATGTATTTTTCAAAAAAAAAATTATAAATAAACAAAAAAACTTTCGCAAAAAAAAAATCAAAAAAATTTATATGCAATAATTTCCGGGCAGCACAACAATGAAAAGGGTCGGGGCTTTATCTTTAATATTGCTTTATTTTCGGCCCTATATGTTTATTTTGTTTTGTTCGTTATTTTCATTTCGCAAATTTGTACATATATTTGCATTCATTCTGCCATTTTATTTTGGGGACATAGGACCAATTTGAAATTAATAGGAATAGATAGATTCCCCACTTTTCTTTCTATTTCTTAATGTGATGTGCTTTCTTGCTTGCGCTCAAACTAAAAAAAATCCAAGAAAATCCACGCGTAACAGCAAGACAGGACATATCTGTTTTTATTTTCTGTTTATATATCTGAAAAAGTAAGAGATTTTACTACTTTTAGATACCGAACACACGTGCATGCATGTAAATATATTCCGAACTGCTACCCTACACCATGGCCAGCCTACCCCCTGCATAAGTCATCGTTAGAATGCATATAGATTTTCAGGACACTTTAAAGACCGACCAGTTTTTGCATCTTTGAATCGTGAATCAGCCCTCGTAAAAAAAGATAATAAATGATGAAAAAAAAAGAAGTAAAAAAAAATGAAAGAAAATAAAAAATATATAGTCAAAAAAATATGCGCAAGTCAAAAAAAAATGATGATGAAAAAAATATGTGCACATAATAAATACATAGAGGCTGATTTATTATTCTTTAATGCTCGACATAGACCATTTCGAATGGTGGATCCTTGAAAGAGTATAGGCCCTTCGCCTGGGATCAGTCCGATCTTGGCGAGTCGAAAGGCAGGTGGAATACGTTGGTCCTATACTCTGGAGGAAGAATCCACTGTTCCAGGAAAAGTCCTGAGACTGTCAAAATAAAGCAGGTGCTTATCCGGTCAATTTGTAGGGAAAATAATAATAATAAAATATACTAATAAAGGCACGCTGTACTCCAAGCCCAGAAATCCTTCAGCCAGCCTTCTGATACCTCCAAACTCATTTTCCTCAGAAACCTGGCTCGAATTTGGAAAGGCAGAGATAGTACTGGCCGGTTGATACGGGAAACAAGTGCAGAAAGCAGATCAGAGGGTATCAGTATCATATCAGTTCAGAGGGTACAGATTCGAGCAGTATGGCAGCAGAAAGTGAGCAGTCCGCTATGGGTACAGATACAGGGGCTCCATGGTACGCTCCGACTCCGGGTATGCAACAGTGGCTAGATCAAAATTTGGGTGCACAGGCTGATCGTATAATAAGCTAGATGGCTAATCTAGTGCAAAATTTAAAATCTAGTAGTGAGGTAATCTCTTCCCCTGCAGTCCCTCAAGAAGCATCAACCTTCCATGTTCCTCTAAACCCAAACCCCCAACCAAACACTAACCCACCAAATCCTTATCCTACCCAAAATCCTTATCCAATCCAATATCCATATCCTGCCCAAAATCCTTATCCTATCCAAAATCCCTACCCTACCCAAAATCATTATCTTATCCAAAATCCTTATCCAATCCAATATCCCCACCCTATCCAAAATCCTTATCCAATCCAATACCCCTATCCTGCCCAAAATACTTATCCTACCCAAAATCCTTATCCAATCCAATATCCTTATCCTACCCAAAATCCTTACCAGATATTGCAACCAGAAAAAACCCAGCCTTCCCTAATCCTTCCAGCATATACCAAAACCCAACTCTCCCGCCCACCAAAATGGAGGCTGACATCGAAAATTTGAAAATCATGATGCTCAAAGTTCTAAACCAAGAAGTTTCTAATGAAAGTCTGGGAGACAGCATCCTGGGTATGATAGACGGAGACACTGATTATGAAAAGCTCCCTGTTGAGTTTGAGCTTATCATTGATAAGCCTCTGCAGAACTGGTATACTACGACCGACCCGCTTTTGACTCCCGCAGATCTGGTGGACCGCTTCGGATATACTATCCATATTTCTTACCCTATCCCCATGTCCTCAATAATGTAATAAACTCTGTACAGTTTGCTTTTAATGATAATATGAATGTATTTGCTTATTCCTTAGTTGCACCTACATTAAAAGACGCATTAAATAATTATAATGATGAGTCATTTAATGAAATGGACCCAAAAGATAAAAATTATTTGCTTGAGCTTGTAAAGTCAGTTGAGCACCAAGAACAGCATCATTCATCAGCAGCAACTGAAGACTTGTCCACTATCAATCTGGGGCTGAACAACGAAACCAAAGAAATCAAAATCGGCAGCTACCTACAAGGCTCTGAAAGGGTAGCACTCATTGACCTCCTCAAAGAGTTCGTAGATATCTTCGCCTGGTCCTATGAAGATATGCCTGGACCCAGCCATAGTCGAACACCGGATCCCCATATATCCGGATGCTCGACCAATCAAGCAAAAGCTCCGCCGGATTAAGCCAGAATGGTCACTACAAGTCAAAGAAGAAATTTCATTCGGTTGGTTGAATACCCGATCTAGCTTTCCAATATAGTGATTGTTCCCAAGCCCAACGGGAAAGTCCGGATCTGTGTAGACTTCCGCGACCTCAACAAGGCGTCGCCCAAAGACGACTTCCCTCTACCCAATATTGATATTGTGGTAGATGTCATTGCTGCTCACAAAGTCAGATCCTTCGTTGACGGCATGCTGGGCTATAATCAAATCAAAATGGCAGCTGAGGACCAGGAGAAGACCTCATTCACTACTCCCTGGGGAACTTATTGCTACACTGTCATGCCATTTGGGCTGAAAAATATTGGGGCTACTTATCAAAGGGCTGCCACCACTCTCTTCCACGACATGATCCATAAAGAAATGGAGGTCTATGTTGATGACATGATCGTGCACTCCAGCAACGCCAACGGTGCCCATATCAAAGACCTTCGAAAATTCTTCGAAAGGTTAAGGAAGCACCAAATGAAGCCTAACCCCACCAAATGCACATTTGGGGTTACCAAAGGCAAGGTCCTAGGATTCTTGGTGACCGAGCAGGGCATCGAGATCGAGCCAGCAAAAATAAAAGCCATTATAGAGATGTCGTAGCCAAAAACTCCAACCGAAGTCAAAGGCTTCCTAGGCCGATTGCAGTATATCAGTCGTTTCATCAAAAAGCTGACAACCACATGTGAGCCCCTCTTCAAACTCCTAAAAAAGAATACTGACCAAGTCTTGGACAAGAAGTGCCAGCTAGCCTTCAAAAATTTAAAAGCATATCTTACCAATCCCCCTGTGCTAGCTCCACCAAATGCACATAAACCTCTCCTCTTATATTTAACTGTCACAGACACGTCAGTAGGGGCTATGCTCGCCCAAGAGAAAGAAAATTCCTACATTGAAAATGTCATATACTTCATAAGTAGGAAGCTGCAAGGAAGCGAGCTAAATTACTCAGCCTTGGAGAAAAACTGCACCGGCCTAGTCTGGGCCACTCAAAGGCTCAAGATCTATCTGCAAGGGCGATCTGTCAAGCTCATATCCAGAATGGACCCTATAAAGTACATCTTCGGCAAGACATCACTTTCCAGCTGACTGGCCAAGTGGTCCTTTCTTCTCAACGAGTTTGACATAACTTATGACACACTCAAATCTATCAAAGGCAGTGTAATTGCAGACCACTTAGCCGATCTGCCCTTAAAAGCCGAAGATGCGACTAAGCCTGACTTCCCAGACGAAGGTGTCTTGGAAATTACTGACCATGACACCAGCTGGCAAATGTTCTTTGACGGAGCCGCAAATAAAAGAGGCTTTGGCATAGGAATCTTGCTCATAGACCCAGCCGATTCTCATACTCCGATGGCCATAAGGTTGGAGTTCGAATCTTCAAATAATACAGCTGAATATGAAGCTTGTATTGCTGGCCTAGAAGAAGCTCTCAAAAGGGGAGCCAAAGATCTCGAAGTCTATGGAGACTCTGCTCTAATTATAAATCAAGTCGAAGGAAAATGGAGAACCCAGGATCCCCGACTGCAACTTTATCATGCCAAATTAATAGCACTTGCCGCCCGATTTGATTTTATCTCGTTCCACTATCTTCCAAGAGATAGAAATCAATTCGCCGATGCCTTAGCCACTCTGGCATTGTTAGTCCAAATTCCCGTAGAAACTAATGTTCAGCCATTCGTAGTCGGGAAGAAGGTCACGCCGGCATACTGCTTCAAAATCAGTGCAGCCCCTGAAGCAGATCACGAGCCCTGGTACGTTGATATCCTAAATCTACTTCAGAAAGGTATCTATCCTCCTGGCCTAGACAAAAGAGGGAAGGTCTCCCTGCGGAGATGGGCATCGCAATTTGTACTCAGCGGTGGCAGCCTATATAAAAGGCACTATCAAGGCCTTAATTTATTATGCGTCGATCAGGCCAAAGCTGAACAAATCATGGATCAACTTCATGGTGGTACCTGCTGGCTCCACATGAATGGCCATATGATGTCCAAGAAAGTCATCCGGTAGGGGTACTATTGGAGTACGCTTGAAACCGATTGTATTCGATGGGTGCGTTATTGCGACAAGTGCCAGCGTTTTGCAAATCTGCAGCATGTGCCCCCGTACGTCCTATATAACTCCACAGCCCCCTAGCCCTTCTCAACTTGGGGAATCGACGTCATAGGCCAAATTCACCCGAAGGGATCCAATGGCCATGAATACGTCCTGGTAGCCGTCGACTACTTTACAAAGTGGGTGGAAGCCTCTTCCTATAAAATCCTAAATGCCCAAAAGGTGTCTGATTACATCCGGACCAACATCATATATCGATACGGAGTGCCTTTCGAAATAATCTCAGACAATGGCACACATTTTAAAGGGGACGTGAATCGTCTACTCGACGAGTTCAAAATCCAAAGGCATAAATCCTCCCCCTACCGGCCGCAAGCCAACGGTGCCGTTGAAGCAGCCAACAAAACGCTTGAAAATATCATCAGAAAAATGGCTGACACATGAAGAGACTGGCCAGAAAAATTGCCGTTAGCCCTCTGAGGCTATCGCACTTCGGTCCGCACACCCACTAGGGCTACCCCTTATTCTCTAGCCTATGGCATGGAGGCAGTGCTGCCAATAGAAGTTGAAATACCATCATTAAGAGTAATTATGGAATCTGGCATAGCAGAAGTTGATTGGGTCAAAGGGGATTTGAAGAATTAGCCCTAATCGACGAACAACGCCTACTAGCCCTGGAGCATACCTAAGCGTATCAAATGAGCATAGCCCGGGCCTTCAATAAAAAATTAAAGGCCGCGACATCCAAATCGGGGATCTTGTGCTTCGAGAAAAACCCCCTAGTAATGTTAATACTAGGGGAAAATGGAAATCTCCATGGATGGGACCATATATTGTCAAAGAGATCCGGTCAGGAGGTGTCGTACTTCTCACGAACCCGGAAGGAGAAGACCTTGTTCTGCCCTTTAACCTTGACAAGCTGAAAAGCTATTATGCTTGAGCCAATCTATCCGCCAGCTGCTTCCCCCTCCAGCTCGCTAAGCTGAATACCCCGAAAGGACGGCCTAGGAAAAAATTAGAGTAAAAAAAAGGGAAATAAAAAGGAGAAATAAGGGCTCGCTAGGTTGAAAACCTAAAAGGGCGGCCTAGGCAAAAATTAGAGAAAAGTCAAAAAAAATCAGGAGAAAAAGGAGAGGGAAGGCACTACTTGAATCCTCGACATTCTATCTCCCGTCTTCAGCACGCGAAAGGCTCGACTAACAGGAAAGAGAAAAACCACGATAGAAGCTCACATTAAGACACTAAAATATAAAATTACAGGTCCTAAGGTGCAACTTAGGAATAATTGCTAAAGAAATTTAGATTGTGCATTATCTGTCTGTACATATCTATTATGGCCTATATCCCCCTTGTTCCCCCAAAAACTATCCCTTCTTTTGCAGCTCAAGCCCCAAGGCGGTCCATCAGTGTTTGCGGCGTCCGCCCAGGCCCCCAGCCGGGCCCATATACTCCTCCTACGAGGCGCAGAAGAAGCTCTAGTCTCATCCACATGGGAGCCCCCGAAAGTATCCTCTTCTTCATCAGCGTCCCCATTCTCCTGGGCAGCTATGTTACTTGGACCGGCCCCATCATTTCTAAAAGCAGTGCCCCATCCAGGATGAGGGGGGAGCAGCCATTTCTGGCTCCTACGGGTTATGATACATGCTTGCGTGGCTCAGTCGAGGAAGCTCATTGCCATCATTCTTGAAAGTCGTGCCCCATCCAGTCTGAGGGGGGGTACAGCCACTTCTGGTTCCCAAGGGTTGTGCTGCCTGCTTGCGTGGCTCAGTCGAGGAAGCTCATTGTCATCCTTCCTGAAAGTCGTGCCCCATCCAGTCTGAGGGGGGGTACAGCCACTTCTGGTTCCCTAGGGTTGTGATGTCTGCTTGCATTGCTTAGCCTGCGCGGCGCATTGCTAGGACCCGCTGTATTTGGTCCAGGAGCTGTCTGGACACCAAGATTATGTACCCGCCTAAATTCCTCTTGTAAGGCCTGAGGGACGACTAGCCCCGAACTATCAATGTCCTCGCCTATCTCCATTAGACGAGCATGTATACCGCTAGCAATATGACGGCCCAGCAAATTTCTCAGTCCACACCTGATCACGCGGGACGACCCCTCGGCAGCCACCATTATCCATGCCAGATATTCGTGAGAAAGGAGCATGTAATCATAAAATAAATAGGCCACCTCCAGCCTATCAAAATCTCGCTGCCACATTTCCTGGATAGTGGTACCCAGGCCCTCGTCATTATTATCCCCCTCCAGATATACAAGACGAGTTGGGTCAGGGATAAGCTGCTCTCTCCCGAACTGGCACAAGATCATGTCGGCTCTGTAAAAAGAAGTTCGTTCAATGCCCAGCAAGACCATTTGATTATATTCTGCGGAATACATGATGAAACGACGGATCTGCCAGTGGTGGATCACCCAGACTATGTCCATGGAGCCCCTGCGAAAAAAGTTCTCAGCCCAATCATACTCTGAATAGTTGGTCTAAGGAAAGTGACCACGAAGGCCATAAAGCCCTGGGTCATACAGTGCTCTATGCGGTACAGGGGCCATCACCCAAAGAAAGTGCTTGTGGCGACCCCGACCCCGGACCCGAGATGGAACCGCGGGCCGAAGCGCCAAACAAGACAATACAAGAAGGGAAGAACATGCAAGGACTCAAAATATTTTATTTTTAAAACTGACGTGACGCAACATTTCAGTCGCAAGAGAACTCGACACAAAAGGTCGGTAAATTTCAAAATCATTTCACCTGATAAAACAGTTAAACATTTAATCCAAGTCTTCGGCGACACTACAGCCGGAACCCAAGCTAAGCAGTTAATACGACAAGGAAATAAATAAGAGCTAATAGGATGCTCAGCGGAAGTCTATGCGTAGTGAACAATAGCACACGATATACAAGGCACGGCTAACATAATTGCCGACATCAAGAGAGATAATTACTACAAGGGCTAATGCTATAAGTAGCTAACAAGATACACGAGTACAAGTCTATACAATCCCAAGCATAGTCTAGATGACTAGCTTATACCCATCGTCCTTGCAAAATACAAAAGAAGAGAAGAGGACTTCTAAGAACCACCTCTTCAACTGCAAAAGCCTGATCAAAGGAAAACTAGAGTATACGAGCACTGCGATCCTCAACGGGAAGGTCCTGTCCTGCTAGGATCTAAAAAAAGTACAGGGGAACGGGTAAGTCATAATGACTCGTAAGCTATCAATCATGCATGACATGGCATTATGCAACACGTTAGGCAAGACATTATTTCAATCATGTATATCAATTATTTAAGATGCATAATATTGCACATAGTTCACATAATATGAGGATATAGAACTGGGCCGCTTCGTAGACCTGCAAAACAAACACTTTCGATAGCGTGCGATAATCGATGGTTGTGATAATACATCGATCTCCGAGAGATGCTCGGGAAAACAATAGTCATTCTCAATGGGCGCGTATTGGTTGGCCAAGGAGAGCTCTTCCCCACGGTGGCCCGCCGTGGAGGCGTGTGTGCGATAACAAGTATGCCAGCTGGACTTATGCAATGCCAAGTAGTATTTACTCAACAATCAATCAATATGGAACGAGTCCGACAAGAGCGTCCTCGTTCAAGATTAGTATATAATCTCATCAATAAACAATCAAGATTGAGCTCGACAAGAGCGAACTCAATATATCAATTATCAAGTATGCATTCATTATGTCATAAAGATACAAGCATGACAATCAATTCATTTCAATAGTCTAGAATTAGTTTTCTAGTGTAACGCATGTAATAACGTCGTAGGGATCGATCATTGAGCCGGTATTGTTCAATAGCTCACAAATGTCGACTCCGTTGAGTCATTCCTATAATTCAAACCAAATAGGGTTAAATACTATTTGCATTTCCAACTCTTTTCTAAGTCATCGCATTGATTAATCTAAGTCATTAATCCAATTTATAACCATAGCTAACAATAAACTCAAGTTCCTAAATCATGGAACCCTAGAATCACATTTTCCCCAAATAATGGTCGAAATTCTATGACCCAAGAATAATAATTATTCCTAATATAGAGTAGAACACTTTTACTTCTAGGCTTAGTGTCCAAATCAAAGCATTTACATTCATGGTCAATAATTCCCAAAAATTCATACTCTCTAAAATGTATCAATATCATGGTAGAACACAAGGAGAACAATGATTTGGGCATGAGAGAAGGGAAGCAAGAGAGGGTAGCATGTTATCTCTAACATGGACCTAAGGGAAATTGATAGCTTACCTCAAGCCAAGCAATGGACGAAGCAAGAAAAACTGTCGGTGTCGATCGCTCGTCTCGGCGGTGGCTACGCAACGGCGGTCTCGGAATCGCAAGCGGGTCTTGAATCTCTTGGAAGCCAACCCCTCACGCACTAATCTCACCTACGCACTCACGCACAAGCTCGCTCAAGGCTGGAGAAGACGAGCAGAGGAAATGAGCGTAACATGAAGGCTAGAGCTGATGTAGAGCAATCAGCTTGATTAAATGTGTTAGTGGAGTACACATGTCACTTGATAAATGGTAGAAATAGGTTTAGTAATCTTAATTAGGATTAGATTAGGCTAATTAGACTCTAATACAAGTGGTTTAAGTCACTAATGGTAGAGGTTTAGTAAGGGCACAAGCGTAATCAGCCAAAATTGCGTAAAAATCGCTTTTTCTTTGGATTTCTTCACTGTTCGGTTGTGGAGGCCGAACAACCTTCATAAGGTTCGGTTGTCATGGCCGAACAAAGCCCAAAATGTTCGGTTGGCAGGGTAGAACGATTCCTCAGGCCATACGTTCGGTCAAACAGGTCCAGATTTGCACGTATAACGCGTATAAGGCATGTACAACTCCAAGAAGCATTAGAATGAGTATCAAGGGTCCTAAAAACAATTATAAATGTCTCTCAAGGTCTTGGCTAAGTCCAAATATCAAAGCCCGAGCAAGAACAAGTCAATCTAGAGCATACAAGGCAATAGGCGTTCGATACGACAATTACGGTTCGATCAAGGAATGCAATCGAGTCAATCATGTTAGGGATACTACTAGCATGTTAAAAACATATTCTAATCATGTTAAACATGTATGGAAGACAAGTATACAAGTAGGTTTCGGGTTCTCACATCCTCCCCCACTTAAAGGAATTTAGTCCCTAAATTCATACCAGAATCATCAAATAGGAAAGGATATCTTTCTCTCATATCGAGCTCGGTTTCCCAAGTAGCTTCCTCAATGTCATGGTTCTTCCACAAGACTTTCACTAACGGAATCCGCTTCGTTCTCAAGATTTGCTCCTTAGTGTCAAGTATCCTCACCGGTCTCTCGTCATAGGAAAGATCAGGTTCGAATGAAATCTCATCGTAAACGAGGACATGCGATTCATCTTTCAAGTATTTGCGTAGCATCGAGACATGGAATACATCGTGAACATCCGATAACGAAGGTGGCAATGCTAACCGATACGCCAAAGATCCAATCCTTTCTAAGATCTCAAATGGCCCAATAAATCTAGGTGAAAGTTTACCCTTCTTCCCAAATCGCTTAGTACCGCGCCGGGGCGATACTTTCAAGAATACATGATCACCAACCTGAAACTCTAAGTCACGTCTCCGGTTGTCTGCGTAGCTTTTCTGTCTACTTTGAGCTGTAAGCAGTCTGTCTCTAATCAGTTTCACGCTCTCACCGATCGTGCACCATCTCTGACCCCATAACTTAGCTTCACCAACTTCATCCCAGAAATCGGTGAACGACACTTACGCCCATACAAAGCTTCATATGGCGCCATTTCAATACTGGACTGGTAACTATTATTATAAGCAAATTCGGCTAATGGCAAATGAGAATCCCAACTACCTTTAAAATCCATGGCACAAGCACGTAGCAAATCCTCTAGTACTTGGATCAATCTCTCAGACTGACCATCCGACTGTGGGTGAAAAGTCGTACTGAAATTCAACTTCGTCCCCAAAGCCTCTTGTAAAGCACGCCAAAATCGAGAAGTAAACCTGGGATCTCTATCCGATACAATGCTCACTGGAACACCATGTAGTCTCACGATATCCTGAACATACAATGCTGCCAACTGACTCAAACTATAAGTCATCGCAATAGGAATAAAGTGTGATGATTTAGTCAATCTATCCACAACAACCCATACTGCATCAAAACCTCGACGAGTACGTGGCAATCCCGTCACGAAATCCATGGTGATATGCTCCCATTTCCACTCCGGTATCTCAAGTGGCTGTAATAAACCTGTTGGTCTCGTGTCAAATTTTCACTTGTTGACATGTCAAGCATCTAGAGACATACTCTGCGATCTCTCTCTTCATTCCATTCCACCAAAACTGTCTCTTCAAGTCCCTATACATTTTAGTACTCCCTGGATGTATAGTGTACTTGGCCTTGTGAGCCTCATCAAGAACCATACGCTTAACCCCATCCTGGTGAACGCAAACTCTACCTCGAAAAGTCAAAATCCCATCACTGTTCATAGCAAACTCCTGTCTTACCATCACCCAAACCATCAATAATTTTCCTCAATTCGGATCGCTCGAGCTTCCTTGATCAACCCAAACAAAGCAGGTAGCGTGACGCACACTAGCAAAGATAACACTATGCTTTCTCACAACTGACTCCATTCGCGACATCCTCGAGCATCTTCCACTCTCTCATCATCAAGCAAGACATGTACACTTTCTACTCAAGGCATCGGCAACAACATTAGCCTTCCCTTGGATGATACAAGATAGTACGCCATGATCCTTAAGCTTCTCCATCCATCGCCTCTGCGCATGTTCAACTCCTTCTGCGAAAAGAGATACTTTAAACTCTTGTGATCAGTATATATCTCAAACTTAGCTCCATAAAGATAATGCTTCCACTTATGAAGTGCAAATATGATGGCGGCCAACTCGAGATCATGCGTCGGATAATTCTCGCTCATGAGGTGATAACTTCCTCGAAGCATAGGCAATGACTTTCCCCATTCTCGCATAAGCACGCAACCCAAACCTTCTTCTAGTGAAGCGCCGCTATAAATAACAAAGTTCTCCCAACCATTAGGCAATGCTAAGATAGGAGTGTAGTCAACCTCTCTTCAATCCCCGAAAACTAGCCTCGCACTTATCACTCCATATAAAAGAAGAATTCTTCTCGTGTCAATTTAGTCATCTGAGTAGCGATCTTCTAAAACCCCTCGATAAACCTACGGTAATAACCT